>OX578282.1:34024628-34449628 GCA_951217055.1 Gerris lacustris | reverse complement strand
ATGTAACTGAAATAAACAAATGATTCATTAATTTGTAGAGATATTATATCTGCGATAAAACAAATGATCAATTAACAGAAATATGTATATCAATAACCAAAATCCTACATAGATATAGGTATAAAAATAACGGGAATTGAATTTTTCAAACAATGTATTCAATAAAATTTTTAAAAAATCTTATTTATCTTTTATTAATTGATTCCTTAACACACCTCACCACTTTATTTAATGAAATAAAGTTATACTTATGAAATAAAGTTATGATAATTTCCCAAGCAAATAAATGCAAGTAAAGTAGCGCCAGAAGCAGTAGTAAAATAAACAAGAATGTCTAATCAAATAAGACACGACATGATAAGAGAAGATAATATAGGAGATAAGCTGTCTCTAAACCCAACCATCACTTGTTAACTTAACTCTTTAGCACTCTTAAATCCTTATTAAACAAACAACTAAATATCTTTTAACTCAATTTCAACCAAACCATATATTTACATTGTACGTCATCGTTTTTATACATAAAAATGTTGTTTTTGTTTTCAAATTCCATTATTCAGTATACGTTTTCTCACGGTAAAAAATTGACTGCCAATTGGTGTGGCACATAGCTTCCTCACATCCTATCACGTACTTTATTGATTTTATACTTTTACAAGCCATTATTGTTTAATTTGTTTAATTGTTTCCTCCGTTTTCTTAATCTGTCAAAATTGTTTTGGTTTTTTACTCAAATTAAAGTATCAATGTAGCAAAAGTTAAAGAGCGAAGACGGTTTAAATTAATCTAGGGCTATATGCGGGCTATTTTCGATAAACTATAAAAGTTTCATACAAATCAGTTAAGTACTTTTGAAGCTATAGGTGTAAATAAATGTATGTTTGTGTGCATGTGGAAGAGAAACAAATGAGCGCAAAAGGTTAAAGCGTAAATGGGACCAACAATGAGCTAATTGTAACCTATCATCTAAATTTCATTAAAATCAGACGTATAGTTTCAAAGATATGTTGGTTCGTCATAATTAAACGACAGACCGACAGACAGACACGGAACCAAAAATGTTCCCTGATGTCTGAAACGGATTTCTGTTTTGGAATTTTTGAAATCGAAGACCAAAAAATTGTTCGTTCTCCAGAACGATCACATAGCTTCCGTTACCTTGGTAAGCTTGGAAGCTATACTCTGCCAATTAGTGTGGCACATAGCTTCCTCACGGCTTATTGCAGAAAGAATGAGTATAAAATAATGTGATCTTTCTGGGAATGAGTAAGTGTGGTTGGTACCTGTTTTAATTCCTAACGGAGAGCCACATTTATTATTATTCAATATAAAATAATAGTTGAAATTAATATTGGACCATCTGTGGGTTGCTTGAAACTATATTTTTTTTTGGATTTAATTTACCTTTATTGAATAAGAAAAAATACAACATATTAATATATAATAATATTCCATTACATCGAGTTATCTTTTTTGCTGATTTAACAATTTAATACTACATTAGGTTATCTCTCCACTAGAGAACATGGAGTCCTGAGCTGTGGAGAGAGTATATTGGATGAGTTAATAAAATGAAAGTTTGTGCGTATGCAGAAAAGAAAGAAAAGGTCACAGAAAATAGAAATTAATATGGGACTAACAGTCTAATAGTCTAATTATGACCTACCATCTAAATTAAATTAAAACCTAAAGAGTAGTTTTTAAAATATACATGGTAGTTTCCAAAACTATTGACGAGTAATATGTTAGATCGTATTTCTAGGAATTTTTTAATAAGAAGACGTGGAAGGTCAAAATGCTTCCGTTAACTTAAAACCCTAAAAGAGGGGATAAATAATCAGTTAAAATCATAAAATAATAGCTCAATAGCTTTTTTTAAATAATCCTTTTATCTTAAGAAAACTATTATATCAATTTTTTTTTATTTAAATTTATTAAATTCATAAATACATACATTTATATGTATAGTCATTAATAAGTTGAAGAGAATTATGTCGTGTGTAATATGGTTGGTAAGAAATCGTAAGGGAGTGGGGGAAATTATCACCTGTTGCATCTCACTTACTTCGAATATTCTGCGATTTTCCAAAAATACAACATTATTTATAATTAGGTTCTCCTTTATTTAAATCACTTCATATGACATAACTCTAAAAGCGTTTTCTGTGAACTGTTGGTATTGTAGGCTAATAATGGGAATATACGACATATAAATCAGTAATGTAAATAGTAAAATGAATAGTAAAAAACCAATCATACACAAGAAGAAATGATATTAAGGAACTGGTTTATGGATTAGTAGGCTACATGCCTACTAATCCTTACAAAATAGTCTGCCAATTAATGGGGTAGATAGCTTCCTCCTATTTCGTATACTTTAATGACTTCATACATTATAACAGATTATTTAATGTGCCTAGGCCATTGAAATTAATCTGAGGCTATACGGAAATTACTTTTCACAAACCATCTAATTTTCATAAACATCAAATGAGTACTTTTCAAAATATAGGTATAAACAAATGTATGTTTGTGCGCAAGTGGAGAAGAAACTTATACTTACATATATGACCAACAGTAGGCTTCATTGACATTATAATATAATATTAATGATCTACATCCAAATTTTATTAAAATCAGTATAGTTAAAGAAGTAGTGTTGGAGGTTAAGCTACTTCTTCTCGATGTTATTACTTTCGTTATATGATTAATTGATGCATATTCCTACAACTAAATCTTACTTTTTAAATGTATACCTACTTTTAGGAAGGAGACAGTAAGGGTTATACAAGGAGGTAAACACGTAGGGAGTATAGTAGTAGGAGTAGAAAGAATTAATCGTAATACAAGAGAAGTAGTAGTAGGAATAGTTAGCCAATCATTGTAAAAGAGAAGTAATAGTAGGAATAGTTAGTCAATCATTGTAAAAGAGAATAAGTAGAAGGAATAGTTAGTCAATCATTGTAAAAGAGAATAAGTAGTAGGAATAGTTAGCCAATCATTGTAAAAGAGAAGTAGTAGTAGGAATAGTTAGCCAATCATTGTAAAAGAGAAGTAGTAGTAGGAATAGTTAGTCAATCATTGTAAAAGAAAATAAGTAGTAGGAATAGTTAGCCAATCATTGTAAAAGAGAAGTAGTAGTAGGAATAGTTAGTCAATCATTTAACAATGAAATTATTACCTAGAAGAAACAAAAATAATCAATCATTTTACAAGAGAAGTAGAAGGAATAGTTAATCGTATAATAAAAAATAGTTGTACATGATTTAAGCGTGTTAAAGTAGGAGAATTTAATAGTTAATAACAAAAAAAAATATACAAACATATAGTTAATGTAATAGTTGTAAACATGCAAACAACAAGACTTTTTTTAATTTATAAAAAAAACTTTAAGCACTAATTAATCGAATAACAAGAACTTAAACATAAACAATAATAATAATGTACAAATTTACTAACCATTTTCGTTGCCTGAAGAGATGGTTCACCAAGGTGAGAATCAGAAAATATTGTCCAATTAGATAAAGATTAAATTAAAAAGAGCGTAAGATATAAGTTGGTTCAATAAAACAAATCTGATAATTCCCGATAACATATTCCGTTTCATTTAAACAAGGTTTTTATCTGTGTGTTCTAAGCTTTTACTCAATGGTTTGTCACTTTCAGTAAAACTAACAGTTAATCTTCCAACTGGACTCTAACTAGGATAACCAAAAGAAAAAAGTAATCTTATCTTTTGACTTCTCGAAAGAAATCCAACTTTTGAATCCTATACCGTCTTATCAGGTGAATTATCCTGTTTGGTTTTTTTTTTAAATAAAAAAAAGCTTAGCTGTCAATATAGACTATCCTCTTTAAGATAATGAATAACAACTTCTTTTTGAATGAAAATAAAAAAGATTCATTCGCTCTTTTTTATTCGATGTAAAGATAAAAAATAGTATATTTCAGTTAAAACGATTTACAAGCAGAAATTTATATAGATGTATATATAAATATTAAGAAGTTCCTTTGATCAAAGCCGATAAAGAGATTACGTACGTTATAGATGTGTGTGAAAAAAGAAATTTCAGACAACAAAAAGATTCATTGAAACATATTTAAGATGAACAAAATATATAATCTGTTGAAAGATAGATATAATTAAGACTTTTTTTCACTATCAAAACCAAATGAGTCAAATTCAGATAACATAGAGGTAATTTCAGTTATATTGAAGAATATACAGCTTACTTTGATTTAAAAGAGAATTAAGAAAGGAGATAACCATATAGAACTTCTTATCTATATTTAATTAATACAATATAGTCATTGGATCAATGATGCTTCAAATTCAAAGATAAAATATATTTTGCTTAAGAATATATGTAATTTACTACAAGACGGAATAAAAACGAACAGTGTATGCCAAATTTAAGAAATAAAGATGATAAATATTAACGACAAAATCTAGATTGTTTAATTAATAAATGAATATACAACTAAACACAAAATTAAAGAATGCACAAAACTAAAATTCGAAAGGAACAAATAATGAAAAAGAAGAAAAAGTGTTTTGTTTTTAAGAAGCGGAATTGTCATTACAAACAGATACGCGGAATCTAGATGAAATAAAGAGGCTTAATTAATAAAAGAATATATCACCTCAAAATTAAGTAATTTTGATCAAAGGAAACAACGCTATAATAACTTAAATTTAAAATACAAAATGTTCCGTTGGAATAGGAAACAAAGATAGTGATGTTTCGTTGATGATGAAAAATTAAATATAATAAAAGGTAACGAAAATAATAAAACTTTATCTCCGTATCCAACAAATATTTTAAGGAATTTATCTGTCAAAGGAAACGACGATGTATCAAATTTTTAAGATAATAAAATGTTTCTTTAGAAAATGAAACAAAGGTATTACATACTTACGTACGTTTTTGAAGAAGTATAAATCAAATCCTTAACAAAGTTATCAAAAATCGTTAACTGTTGGTCTCCAAAATAAACTCAAATTTTTAAATGAGGTCAATTTCAGAACATAAAATGAACCAGGTTCAGAACAAGCAACAGAAGAAGATTTAAAAAAAGAAAGTCGAAGGGAAAAATGGCGAATTAAACGCCCAAAATAAAGTCTACAAGATAAGAGATAGAATTAAGGTTATCTTAAATTTAAGAAAAAAAAACGTTAAAGATAGCATTAACAGTAACTTAGCGGTTGTCGTTAGTTGGGGGTATACATTGTGAATATAACCTACGGAAGTGGAGAGACGTGACAAAAACTCCAAGGTACGAATTTGCCAGCTGCAGGCTGCAGGTCTGGAAGGATTTTTATGGTTTTTTCACTCTTTAGAGTAAAAAATAATGTTTCCTTTAGGACTTATTTTAGTTGAAGATAAGATAAAGGATTATAAACTAATTTCAAACTCGGAGGAAGTTGATAAGTGAAGATTAAAAAAGAACAGGATCTTAAGAACTTAAAAGACAACGATGGTTGGTTTAACTTTGGTAAGTTCAATTTATATATTAATTTAAAATGATTTGGAAAGTGTTTAAATTAGTCGAAAACAAATACAAATTATTATACGATGATAATAGGTATAAAGTATTTACAAAAAGAGGGAGAGACTAACATGTTTTTGTTTATTATATAAAAAACAGTTATTAAGAGAGAAGTAACGTTTAAACTTAACAAGAAATAATAGATAATAACTTTTTATAAATTATAATGACGGATTTACTTCTGCAGGAACCAATGTAACAACGAAAAGAGTCCTCTAAGTCTTCTACAACAATCTAATAAAGTTTACGAGCGAACAGAAGAGAAACCATGGCAACTACTTTACTCACCATAAGAAGGGTAAATTTCTCGGTTTGACGAATTGAAAGATTTCTTAAAACACACTTAATTCAAGTTTTAAAGAAATGTTGAAGATAAAAACACGATAAAAGGTTAAATTTCTTACTTTACAGTGATGCAAACTCACGATTTCTAAGAGTTGATGAATGGAACATTTCTTAAAATACACTTTACTCCAGTTTTAAAGCGTCGTTGAAGATGAAAACAAGAAAGAATGGTACATTTTTTGGTTTATATCGAATCAAATTCATGATTGGAAGAATTGAGGATGCTTAAAACACACTTTACATTCGATAATAATACTTTGACGAAGATAATAATATTTAAGAATTGTACATTACTTTAGAGTTATATCGAAACTAAATGAGTTTTAGATATTAACGAAACACACGAATTGTAAAAAAAGCAGTCCTAAATTGTCACAATTTGGAATCTTACGTAGAAAAGAAGAACGGAACATCGGATCAAAACACACGATCTTGTCACGACAAATCACCAACACTGTCATTCGACGAAACTAAAAACTGTTTTAACGTTAGTATGAATAATTGTTTTTTTCAAGTTAGCTGTTTTGTAGATACTAGGGTCTGCGAGAACGATGTGTAGACTTTGAGAGTCTGGACGGCTACTGAAGGATAAGCCCCAGGCCCGGCGGTATCCCCTCACTCCCAGATAATCCCCGGCTGGGGGTTTTGTTCGCTAAGCTGATTTGCCCCCTCTACGTCCCTCTTCCATCCCTGACCCGTTCTCGCCCGAGAGTCCCCCTCTTCTCTCACCGGATTAATGCTTCCATCCCCACCGGCTTTTCAACGACCACCCCAAGCCTTCCCTCGACACACAACACACAAAAAAAAATAAAAAAAACCCTTCTCGCGTCTTACCGCACAGCACCGTCTTTTTAAATTTTAAAACAGTAATTACTTTTTTTTCTCTTCTTCACCTCGTGGATCTTTAATCCTTTTCATTTTATTTTTTATTTAAAACCCCCTTAACTATAAAATAAAAAAAGAAGAAGGATTTGCCTAATGACACGCTTCATACCGGAAATGCTTATTATAAATTAGTTTTAATAATAATAACAAAAGTAAAAAAAAAAAAACACATAAATTTGTTTTACAACATACCTATCTATATATATATATATATGTCACTCTTAAAAAAAAATTCTATCTGGAATACGTAAAAAAAAAAAAAAAAAAAAATCAAAAGATAATACCCGGCTTAGTTTTAATCGCTAATCTTAGTAAATACTAATTTATTCTCTTAATAATCCCTTAGAGTATTTATTTTCGTTATAATGTTTATTTTTATTAATTTTTTTTTTTTTTTTTAAGTTAAAAAGTTAACTTTTTACTTTAAGTCCGTTTTAGTAACAAAGTATTCAGGCTAATCTTCAGATGATTACTTATAAAAAACCAGAATATGTTTTAAGAAATTGTTATTTACTATTATAATTCTTTTGATCTCATGAAATAATCTAAATTTAAATTCGGTTTAATGTCTGGTTTTGATAACAAATTTGTATTTAATTCTTGTACTTGTAGATATAACCTGATGCTTATTTTATTATAAGTTGATCAGATTAATAATGCATACTTAAATAAGTTAAATAAATAAGTTGGTTACACTGTTTATCAAAACATACCTATAATTAATTAATACTTATATAATTTTATAATTATTATTGCTGCCTTGATAATCTGTAAATATTATGATAACAAAAATGGTTTCAATGTATATATTTAATTCTATCTAGTTACATTATTATTAGGTAGGTACTCTTGCATCTAAATTAAATCATTAAATATTATTCTATTATCAATTTAGGATGCTATACGTACTCCTCTCAATAATGACAGGCGTAATGTTGGTAAGTATAGTACACGACATGTATCTTATTTGATCACTTACATATATATCTTAATGTAGAAGTGAGTGTGTATGTATATCTTAATTTATCTTTTATATATCTCAATAGCGAAATCTTATAATGAAGGTATATGTTGTACGCATTTAAATTTACAACTAAGATATCCTATACATACATGTTGCGAATGTCGTAATATTATGATGTATTTATCTTAATTAATCTCATAGTCTCATAGTCTCATAGACTCATAGTCGTCATGTCATTTGTTAATGTTAATGAACCTAAAAAAATTGCATTATATATATGATAACATTCTATGTTATTAATCAAATAGTTAAACGTTAAATTATAATGAATTTAATGATAATGATTGAAAAAATATTAATTATATATATATATATATTAATTAGCTATATATAAGACCAAGTCAATATGAAAATAATTTCGCTATTAAAAAAGACATTGTAATCTTCGGACAGAGAATCGTGATTCTCCGGTGCAGCTTAATAATAGGTGGAGCTTTGAACACAAAATTCAAAGGATAGTGCTTCAATGCCTGATGGGGGAGTGTTTATTTTATGTTCCGTCTCCTTTTATATTCTAATTAAATAAAGAAAAATGTTTCCCAAAGGATGCTAAATTCTCTAAATTAAATATCAATATATTTTATATATATATATATATATATATATATATATATATATATATATATATAGAGAGAGAGAGAGAGAGAGAGAGAGAGAGAGAGAAAGAGAGAGATAAGTTAATATAATAATTTTGGTTTGAATAAAGAATATATAGAAGCTGGGGGATAATATTATAGAAAGGAGATATTTTTGAGTTAGAGTCAGAGGGTCGATAGGAGGATGTGAGTCAGACCATTTGATAGGTTTAGCCTTAAAGATAAGCTAATCCATTATAACCCTAGGACTGGGAAGGGAGGCAGAGAAGGGACTATAATCCCTGTACAGAGCTATAATCCTTGAGCCGGGAGCAGCCACGGCTATAATCCTCATAGCTATAATCCCTTCCGGCTATAATCCTCAGTCTGCGGGGTCTCTAATCCCCTACCCCTTACTCCTACACTATACAGTCTAAAACTAAAGTATTAAAAAAAGACGTCCGTGGACCACTTTTATTATAGATTATAAAAGATTAAAAACCTCTGCTTCCAACTTTAGACTGTTTTAAAGGATAAGCTATAAAAATTCTTATACTTTCTTTTATTTTTATAAAAGTATTATCTCTCTTTTTAAACCTTTTTCTCTCTTCTAATCATTATTTATGTTTCAGACAAGAAGTAAAAGGTTAAAAATAAAATTTCTGATTTTTTTTTTTTTTAAATAAAAAGGTGAGAAAGACAATTCAGATGAGGTTTCTCATGTTAATGTTGTATATTGATTTCTCAATTCTGTGTTGAACGAACCGACAAACACTTACTTTATCATTAGAGAATGAGTGGATCATATTGTGTTGCTACAAATAATCTTTCTAATACTTTAAACATAATCCATGTGATCTCTAATATTATGGTTCATTGATCAGTTCATCGTTAACTGATCAGTTTATTGTTATTTGATCAGTTAATCGTTAATTGATCATTTTATTGTTAATTGATCAGTTAATTACATTTTTTGACTGATCCAATAGGTTGATTCAATAGATATAGTTATGTAGATTTCTAATCTATGAATGATATGGAAGTTGAAGATAGAGAGGATCATTCAAAAATGTAAATAACTAATTTGCCCACTTCAAGGAAAAACATTGAATCATGGATATGTTTTTGGGCTTTATCCTGACTCTGACTAGCCAACAGAAATATAGCATTATATCTCCTATTGGCGAAAAATAGTACTAAAAAGTGAAATCCAGCTACCTCCTGTTGACTCCTAACTTCCTGGTACAATATTTAAAAGAACATTCAGAGCCGCAACCAAAAACATATTCATGTTAAAAATTAGGATTTACTATTTTTTTCTAACAAGAAAGGTAATAAAAACAGTTTTTGTTTATACCTTGAAGAAGAATATACGTTTTTTTCGAAACGTCAGTAATTCATCAAATTATCAATATATTTTGACTGACGCTATCTTCAAATGCTATTTTTATGGTCTCGAGCACACGCACGTGGTTTTTCGACCGCTCAGCAGTTTAACGGCTTCAAATGTCGGTTCTGCGCATGAACACTATAACAATTTTTGCTTGTATCACCCCTGAGGAAATTTTTGTTATGAAAATTAAGGGGTGAATTAGAAGTTTATTTAAAAATTATTTGTCTTTTCTTCATTATCATTATCATTTTTATTTTAGAACGGGTTGGATTTTCTTTCTATTTTATTTTTGTTTCCCTGGAGGTCTTGAGATTCTTGTTTTGTCAGATTTAATAAGTCAAATTTAAATATGTACATATATTCGAAAAATCCGTTTCACCTTTCATCCACAACAGTTGATGCCCTTACCTTTCTTATTTCAGAGCAGTCGCTAATTAGTTTCTTTTCTTTTAGGTCTTCTGATGTGTGGTAATACTGGGTTGGTTGGAGAATTCTCGTGGTTGCCGGACGTAGGGCAAGTTATGTGAAAGTTGGGAAAAGTGTTTAAGTTAAGTTAATTGGTTAGACAGCTTTTCTTTTGGGAAAAGGATTGATAGGAAGCTAATCACCACTAAGGGTGGATTTTCCTGGTGCCAGGCGATGCTTCTCCAGTAGTCTGAACCAACGACTTAACCTGCTTTTGGACTCCGTTACCTGAAGTAACACCAAGATTCTCCACTAGAATCAAGTAGGTGACGAAATTTTGTATTGGGATATCTTCGTTGCCAAAGTTGGGACAACGTAGACCCGCTTCCCCTCACCCGGAAGGCTCTCCACCTTCTGCACTTCTACCTCCCTACATTCGCCTCTAGCCCACCTCGTCTACCTTCTATAACTTTATTATCTGTATATTTGCTAGTACATTATTTATCTATCATAGCCCAGTATAACTATTTATATAAAACAGTAAATAATATTAACAAATTACTCGAGCAAAGAACTGCTCGGACGAATGTAATGGGATCCCAAGGTGTACACAGTCAAACCATTATATGATTTTTTTGTATGTTCATTAGGAAACTTTTTTTATTTTAATTTTTGAGTAAATACCTTTAGGTTCTGTAAAGCAGGAGACATATTTTTTTATTTTTTTATTAAGTTTTTCCTAGGTTTGGATGTACACTGGGCAGTATACCTATTAATAAATCTGAGTGGTTCTCACACAAATACATTTATCCATAAACCTGATTTTTATCTTTATTTATTTCCTACCCTATAAGTTCTCTGGCATTCCCAAGAGAACTCAGGCTTCTTGGAATTGAATGGGGTGGCGTCCAAATATTGTTTCTTTAAGCAGAAAGACCAACCCAGCCCATATTCCAGCCGACTTGAGACGGGCTATCATTTAAATTAACCTTCTGTAGAGCCCATTGGTTTTGTGACTATACAACACAAAAAGCTCCTCTCTGCCCAGTCGATCATTCACTAAGCACTAGGCACAGCCTTGTCCATGGATAAAATGAATAAGTATCGCAGAAAAAGTTGCTTTATGTACTTTTGTGATCTGGCTGAGAAAACAATAGTAAAAGGTTTGGCTGCATCTATTAATATAAGTCGACGATTTTTCGGGGGTTCTATTCCACAGATGATTATCGCGCCGCATTTAAAAAGAATCTATAACGTTTTTAAAACCACCGAGGTTAATCTACCTCTCTTGCACGCACGCCCGCACGCTTCCATTAGAATCCATGTGTTACATGTTACATACCGCTCTTGTGAACTTCAACTTACTTCCTTTACTATGGGTACTTTCAACTTCAAAAGTACAAAACATGTACTTGTGAAGTCGTCCCAGTAGCTTCTAGACTCTAGATGATCTGAAGAAGGCTGCTTTAGAAAAGCCGAAACCGGTAAATTGTTTAAATTACAATATTTTGTGTGAAGAAGTTGTTTGGTTATTTAACTACACCTCGTTTATGATCAGGGGTTCGATCATGGAGTTCTTATATACAGGGTGGTCCAAAAGTCTCCCCCCCCCCCCCCCTCTTAACTTTTGAACGGTTTAAGATAAATTAATGAAACTTGGGGGATCTCTACCATGCAAAGGGAAGTTTGTTTTCATGCAATCACCCACTAGGGGCAACCACTCACTTTGCCCCCAGGCCAACCAACTTCAAAATTTCAAATTGGAGTGTATATTTTTGATAGCATATTTAGATTCTACAGTGAAAAATAATAAACTTTTACTTAAAAACTTTTTTTTCTATTCCCAATATTTTGCCCCCTATAGGTGGGCAAAGATAGCAAAATTACCCTACTAATAATACGTTGTAAAATCTAAACGGTTAGAGATAAATTAATGAAACTTAGGGGATCCGTACCATGTAAAGGGAAGTTTGTTTTCATGCAACCGCGCTGTTAGGGCAACCTCCCATTTTGCCCCTAGACCACCTAACTTCAAAATTTTGTCCTAGAATGTATATTTTTGATAGCAGATTTAGATTCTACGGCAAAAAATAAAAATATTTTACTTCAAACTTTTTTTTCTACCTCTAATATTTTGCCCCCTAAAGGGGGGCAAAGGTATAAAAATCGTAGATTTCAGCGCCTGGGGGCAAAATGGAGGTTGTCCCTAGTACGCGAGTGAATGATTAAACACTTCCCTTTACATGGTGCAGATCCCCAAGTTCCATGACTTTATTTCAAACCGTTTAGATTTTATAACGATCTAAGTGTTATTTTTTTACTATTTCGGAAGGGTTATTTTGCTATCTTTGCCCCCCTGTAGGGGGCAAAATATTGGAGATAGAAAAAATAGTTACATGTAAAAGTTTATTATTTTTCACCGTAGAATCCAAATATGCTATCAAAAATATACGCTCCAATTTGAAATTTTGAAGTTGTGTGGCCTGGGGGCAAAGTGGGCGGTTGCCCCTAGTGGGTGTTTGCATGAAAACAAACTTCCCTTTGCATGGTAGAGATCCCCCAAGTTTCATTAATTTATCTCAAACCGTTCAAAAGTTAAGAGGGGGGGGGACTTTTGGACCACCCTGTATGTATATCTACGGTCGAGCTGAGTAGAGTGTGTGTATTGTATATACCCTATACATTTATATGCTTAAATTTATGTGTGTTTTTCACACGTTCACACTAGTCTTAGGTTCATATAAATATATATAAAATAAAAATGAATGAAGTGATGTGAATTTTCAGCCATAAAATATGCAGTATTTAGGTAGATTTCATGAGTAGTTTTTAAATGAAGTCATTCATTTTTTTTTTTTTTTTTTTTATTAAAGATAATTACGTTCAATTATAATCGTAATTGTCTATTAAACCTTGGAAAGATTCATAATAAAATGCTTTTTTATATGAGACAACAGTTGCTTAAATACTAATGTCGAGGACAGACTGTTACAAACGAAATATAGAAGAACGTACTCACGCTAAGACCAATATTATATTATATAACATTTATCACCTAAGTATAAAACATTTGTGGAAACCTCAACAATCGTTATTATCTCAAGTGAGCAGTAAATTATATGATTGTTTTTATTGTTAAATGAAAGTAAAGGAAATACATAGTTAGTGATGTGATTATTTTTTCTCAATGTTTCTAAGGTAGTTTCAATTATTATAATGAAATATATATATATATATATATATATATATATATATATATATATATATATATATATATATATATACATACCCGCACACACACACTCTCTCATACACACACACACACACACATATAAATATAAAAAATATATATATAATATTTTTATACTTCCCGATGAGCACAATATAGTACAGTTTGGTACAAAGTTTAGTACAGGCCAAATATCAACTTGATCCTATACTACCTGTATTCAGTTATATATGATCCTATAGGACCTACTATTCAGTTATTGGTGGTCCTATTCAGTTATATGATGGTCCTATACTACCAGCTTTTCTATATTATTTCTCGTAAATTTAATAATGCAGAGAAAAAAGTATTGCGAACTTTCAAAAATTAAATTTTGGGATATTGATACGATTTGCTTGTTGTAAGTGTACCTAATATAAAAAAAAAGTTTTTTTTATTTTTGATTCAGTCAGACAGACGCGCGGAGTCTGAACTACTGGGTTAATATAGATGAAATTTAGCATATATTGTGAGAAAGAACCTTCTATTTAGTTCTTTTGAATGCGAAAGTAAATTTTTTACTTACATGGGTAATGGGTAAGTCCATTGCATAAGAATGAGTGAACGTCTTCTAAATACTCACCCTAGAGACCTTAGATAGATAATCTAAATTGAATGTGAGACGTTTTCCCGGGAGAAATATAATTTCCCAGATATCGATGAAAATTAATCAGATTTAACTGAAAATTGAAAACGTTATGTTAGAAATCATATACGTTGAACAGTTATAAAAAACATGTTCAATTATCAATCAATTAAATTAGATATTATGGGATTAAATATTACTATTTCTATGTGTATATAAGATAGTAAGAGTAATGTTCGAGATAGTCTGATCAATGTTTAATGTTACAGTTGATCATTTGAAGTGTTCAGGCTAGTAGGTATATAAGGTCGTTATAGAAACTTACTGAATTTCACCATGGGATGATTATAGTATAAAATTATAAACTTACTGAACTACACGATGGGACGATTATAATAGTATAAAATAAAACTTATTGAACTAAACGATGGTATGATAATAGTATATAATAATAACTAAACTAAACGATGGGATGATAGTAGTAAAACATATATTTTACATCTTCGGGAGTAGAAACTATTGTTTGTTTGTTTGTGTTCTAGTTTCGGTCATACCCGTCAAATCATCAAAAATGATAAATGAAGAAAGAGTGAAATAATAAAAATACATCCTATTACCTAGACTCGAACCAATGATCCCTACATTTAACTCTATACATAGCTCTAACCATTGTGCTACAGACGTAAAATAGAACTAAAAAATATACACGACCAATTTTTTCAAATATTTTATAAATACTCTCTAAGAATCCTTTAGGTTTTTAATATTTTAAACCGAATTCATATTTCACTTTATCAATCCTCTGATCATCCATGCTTCAATTCGTTTATCAATATTATTAATTCTCATTTCTTCAAAAGAACTCTATATCTAAAGTATTTTTTATTTCATTTATCTATATATATATATATATATATATATATATATATATATATATATATATATATATATATATATATATATATATATATATATATATATATATATATATATCCTATATATCAATGTAAAAGAGCAGGATTGCTTCTAATACGTAAAGGGTTCCAAAATAAAGGAAAGAAGAACTAAATGGATTGAATTTTTCTTTTTCAGATTAAAAAAATAAATATATACGGGGTTCTTTTTGAACCAAACAAACTTTGTAAAAATTCTTAATCTTTCCCAAAAAAGTCTCACCTTACGAATCTTACTAAATCTCATAAAAAGAATTTGGTAAGGATTTGAAAAGACTAAAGCAATGAAACATTCTCTTTGTGAATTATAACATTATTTTTATTTATTATTTTATTTTTTATTTTGTGTATTAAGTTGTTTCTTTTAAGATTATTATATATACATTATTTTTTTCTTTATTTCTGGCTGAACATCAAAACCAGGGGATTGAGTTTTTTTAGATGAAAATACCGTAAAAAATGTTGTATTTATCCTCTTTGCAAAAAATTGCCATTTTTTGAAACCTTCTTATAGCAGAACATTTCGAATCAAAGAAACAAAAAGACGGCTTAAAAAATAATGGCTTTAATAGTATCTATTAGTCCGAACTATAAAAAATATTCGGTTCGATTCTCAAAGCTATGAAATATGTTAATAGTACATAGTCAATACAATAAAAAATATTTGGTTCGATTCTCAAAGCGATGAACATTTTTGTAGTACATATTCCGAATTATTAAAAATATATGGTGCGATGAACATTTTAATAGTACCTACATAGTCCAAACTATAAAATATATTTTGTTCGATTCTCAAAGCGATGAATTATTTCAATAGTACTTAGTCCGAACTATATAAAAGTAATTTGGTTCGATTCTCAGAAAGAAAAGAAATTATTATTAAATTAATTATATTCAATCGAAAGATGCATCTTGTAATACCTCTTGTTTTTTTTAGAAGCTATAATAATTTTTTTTAAATAAAAATAGAGAATTTCATAGCTTGAAATCAGGTTCAAGCAATTTTAATAACATGATAGAAAAACGAGTCAGACATTTTGTGAATCCCAACGTTTCGAATCCAATGAAGATCATTCTCAAGGTAGTTCTCAAGTTCACGATAAGGTTAATTTGCAACTGACTTCAGGATTCACCGGATCTATGACCAAGTCTCCTACGGAAGTAGTCTATCCCCGTAAACCTGCACTGTAGAATCATAATAACACATTCTCAATTAAGATCCAATCTATAAATCTGTCATATTTGCTCATTTCAATGACATTTTGGTTTGATAGAGAGTTTAAAAACAAGAAAAGGAAATCACACTTTGTTAAATTTTAGCCTAGCGCCAATGAGTATTTTAAATAATGTACATTTATATATATAAAATAATATAATATTTCTAACTGAAACGCTAAAAAGGAAGACGCTAATGAATCATAATATAAATAAATAGATAAATACTAAAATATATATAATCAATGCATCGGCGTTCCTTATAATTATTCTTTATTGGAATATAAGAATAATAATCTTCGGATATAGATTGATTAATAATTATCAAAAAAGGAGAAAATTTTTATAAAAAAAAAATAGAAGACAAAAGTGAACGCGTCTAAAAAGATTGGGTGTTATCACAAGACTGGCGCCACTAAAGCTACAGATATATACAACCGAAATGAAACTCACATCATATTTGATTAATAATATATTTTAACTCGAACTTTAATCGAGGTTTTTTTTACATAATGTTTCAATATAATATGAAAAGAGATAACTAGAAATCTTTTATTAATCAACTGTTTTATTAAAAAAAAAAAAATAAAAAAATACTAAAGATCCAAATATTAAGATTCTTTTATATTTATCTACAGATATCGTTAATAAATCGTTAATAAAAGAGATTGTGAGCGTGAAAAAATCCATTAATATTATATATATATATATATATATATATATATATATATATATATATATATATATATATATATATATATATATATATATATATATATATATATATATATATATATATATATATCTGTGTGTGTGTGTTTTGTTTGTGTGTGTGTGTACATATGAGTTTTAGACGATTAGCGAAATTCTCTTATATCTAATGGATAATAAAAAATAAAAATAATTGGAGATAATAAAGCAATAAAACCAATGTTGTTTATTGAGTTAATTCCAATTTCAAGTGGAAATGTTTTTAGAATATTTTAAAATATAATTTAATAAATTATTATTATCATTACAGTCTGAATTAGTAATTATGTTATCGATGTCATAATAACAAGGTAGTTATGTCTGTTGAAATTGCAATATAATTAGACTATTTATGTATAAAGATTAAACGATGTATATGAGATGCAAATGTGAGAGTTTTTGTAACAAAAATTAGATTATATTTTTGAAACTATTAATTTCTATTCCAGTTTAAAGGACTATAAGAAACATGGTGAATCCAAAATCGTTTTGGATTTAGTCATATGAGAACAAGCTTTACATTATAAGAAACTAGAGAGCAATAATTATTCGTTCAAAATGCTAATTGTATATATTTTAATAGTGAAAAATCTAAATAGCATTTAGTTATAGTAGCTAGTTGAAAATGAATTAGTTAACATTTGAATTTTAGCTTTTGAAAAATTTAACTTATATAATCATGTAGTAAGCAATATTCAGTAGTTATTAGTGAACGGCAAGCAAGTTATCAAATTAAATTAAATAATAATCAAACACTTATTAAATAATAGCATAAGCAGGCAAAGAGTAGCGTCAGTGACGACAAATGAGTAATAAAACCAACAACTACCAGCAACGTTACTGTAGTGAACAAACTTAATTTACCAGCCTGGAAATGACAACACAAATAAATATTAGACATTTTCAAAAGCAAATACAAAATAGTGTCAATAGAAACTCGTTAGCAATATGCTATGTCATAACAAGTTAACGAAAATTCTCAATATCAACTAGTAAAAAATGTTGCAAGTATAACTAGTGAACAATATCACTAGCAACTAAAACAATTCCATTAGCAATTAGGAAACCATCATAATGAACATTATTCAAAAATACCATGACTTATGTGTTATTTGAATAAAGGGCAATGCTGAATTTATTAATAAAGAAAAAAAAAGAAAAAAAATACTTTGTATTTACCTATTTCTTTATGTGAGTAATATGAAAAAAGGGTAAAAGAGAGTAAAAATATGAAGGATGTTATAAAATAAATAATTATAAGGGGAAAAATAAAAATTGAAAGGAATTAGTGAAAAGGAAAGAGATAATCCGGGTGGTAGAGATGAGTTAAAAGAAGACGATGAAAGAAAAGTTTATACAACTGCGTGCGTGTAGGTAAGGATATTTGGATGGAGTGTGAGCAAGCTGAAAAGGAAAGCGTTATCTAGTCTATAATACCTGTTTGATGTTTATAAGGAAATCTGAGGATTTCCACCCTACACTGTTACGCCCAATTACCAGGAGATTCCGGTAGGATTGCTTCCTTACTGTATTCCTACCAAATCCCTTGACATTCCCCATTCCCTCCTTTTGCCTTGATATCCACCGGCTTAATATTACAGCTCCTACACAAACCACCCTCAGGATTAACCATATCCACCAAATTAGACAGCAATATAGTCCTCTTAAACATCTTCCTACCCACATACATCTTGTTCAATATTAATCTTATCTACATATAAACATATTTGGAAAATTAATTTAAGTGGAACATTTAAATGTGTCTTAATACCTATTAAAGAATACGTTTGTCGGATTTTGACATTAGAGATTTAGGCACTTCTTTAGATTGTTACTCCCCTTATAAAAAAACAGAGGGGAGTAACAATCTAAAGAAGATGTGCGGAATGTTCTTCTTTAGATTGTTACTCCCCTTATCCTGTGGAAGTGGGATATTCCTTTGTAGGTTGCCCCAAAGTACATTGGACTAAACATCCCTTTTTCTTAATAGTTATTTAGTCAAAGTCATTTTCATTCTAAAACAATATAGGGGAGTAACAATCTAAAGAAGTACCGAGTTTAACAATAAATCAAATCTTTTTAGCACCACAGATCGGAAAGTTTGACACAACAAATTCAAAACATTCACAACCCATGGTTGATTCCAAAGGTTCTGGTTCTATAAGCATGTATAGGTAAGTCCGTTGGGCAAAATCAAACTAACTCCGTGTGTAGGGCTTGGGCCTGTCAAAGGGCTTATACAACTATATATTGTAACGGATGGCACGGGGCTAGTGTGTCACTCCATCAGCTGTACAAATCTTGAGCAAACCTGACCCACGATATATGTAAAACAGAACGGTAGAGAATCGGCCAAATAAAACATTCTCTTGATATGGTCCATCAGTGTAAGGAGAAGTCTCATCTTCTTGGGATTCCAATCATCACCAGATATATTGATAATTGACTTTGAATTCCCATCATCACTAGGTATATTAATAATTGACTGAATTCCAATCATCACGTTATATTGATAATTGACTTTGAATTCCAATTATCACCAGATATATTGATAAGTGCCTTTGAATTCCAATCATCACGATATATTGATAATTGACTTTGAATTCCCATCATCACCAGATATATTGATAATTGACTTTGAATTCCAATCATCACTAGGTATATTAATAATTGACTGAATTCCAATCATCACGATATATTGATAATTGACTTTGAATTCCAATTATCACCAGATATATTGATAAGTGCCTTTGAATTCCAATCATCACCAGGTATATTGATAATTGACTTTGAATTCCAATCATCCCCCAATGTGTCGGTAAATAACTTGGTTTTAGACGAAAGTTTTCGTATATAACTAACCACATTCCTGCTCCAATCCCCAATTAACCTCTTTACTAAATATTAATTTAAATGGATTTAATACAAAGAAAAACAAATTTGAAATTTCATAAATCTAAATCTTTCGGAGGGGACCACGTCATATATTTTATGAATGCCATAGATAGCTTATTAAAAGAGTGACTCGTGAGAAGGAATTGCTCATAATGAGAGTTAACTCTCGTCACGAGCAACTCCCTCAAGAATAATCCCTGAAATGGCCTCAAAAATTCGGAATTCACAAAATCCCCGACTTGATCTTCCCTGGAAGATCTAGATTTGTTAGATTCTGTTGGAAACCTACGCTATAGAATTTAACATTTAAAAACTTCGTTTCTATTGATATACAACAGAAATAGTTAGCATTAAAATATTAGTGTTTATAAAATATATCAGTGGTAAAAAAATGTATTATTAATATTTTGGTGGGTGTTGGGAAAATAATGAATAACATAACATTATGTCTTTTCATAAAATAAATCATTACCAAAACTCTAAAGCAACAGGAAATGGAAAAATGGAATAGAGCTCTGTTAAACACAGTGTCGGCAATATCTAAAAAAACCACTACTGGGAAGCTAAAATGTTGAGCTACGTTTTTCTTATTCACTCGTTCAATTAATAATATTATAATGTAGGAGAAATAGTATGCAGTATGATTCTCTAAAGATAGCTAGTATGATTCTCTAAGAAGAGATTTGAGTAATTTTTTTTTTATGTGAATAAAAAGTTTATTTTTAGAATCTTAAGAATAGTGAGACAATTAGTGTGGCACAAAGCTTCCTGCCATCCAATCACGTAAACTTTATTGATGTTGTGCTTCTACGATCCATTATTATCTAATTTAATTTTTAATTTATTTTTACGTTTTTCTTTTTATTCTTTTTAACCCTGACTAAATTGCTTTGATTTATTTAACATAGTCAAATGACAGACAGACACGGGACCAAAAGTGTTCCCTGATGTCTGAAACGGATTTCAGACATCAGACATTTTTTTATTTTGGAATTTATGAAATCGGGAAAACCAATATTCGATGTTCAGAACTATCACAAAGCTTCCGTTACCTTCAATAAGCTCGGAAGCAAAAAGGTATCTCGTCATTTGCTAGAATGAAATGTTAAAAATTCCCTCAAAAACAATTTTATTGCATTTATATAGCTACTTGTCGCTTCGAGAGCTTGTATATTGCTTCCGAGCTTACCGAGGGTAATGGAAGCTGTGAGATTGTTCTGAATATATTTTTTTAAACGTCTTAGATTTCAAGTATTCCAAGACATCATCCGAGACAGAAATCCGTTTCAGAGGTAAGGGATCATTTTTGGTCCCGTGTCTGTCTGTCTTTCAATGTTTGCGAACCAACATAACTTAAAAACTATACTCGTCCTACTCGTTTTGTGTGCTTTACAGACTTGTGTAAACTACGGTATTGAATATTCAACAATATAAATGCAAAACTTCTTGACTTGTATAATTCTTTTTTTAGAAATAACATTGACAACTTATCTTCTGTAAGTAACACTGTAATTCTTAAGCTGACTATCTTCTGACTCAAGATGCTTTTTAGAAAAGTGAATACATAAAGGTTAATTATCTATTTTTATTTAAATTTCCATTGTTCATGATTTTTATGACTAGATCATGGGATTTATGTTAGTCTTATCCGTGTTAGTATTATAAGGAGTTACTGAACACTTATTGTTTACGAATTATATAAATGCTAGCCTTCACCCCGCGCGAGGCTCATTATACTAGGAATTAGTTTCTGTTTCCTATTACCATGTAGACAAAGCGATTAAATGAAACGCCTAAATAATTTAGTTTCCAAAGCCTTAAAAAAATCAGGACTTGATTTTGCATCATTCATGCCATTTTAAGAATGAAAAACACTGCTAATCGCAGTTTTGGTTTATTTATTTTATTATTATTGGCACGATAAATAACAATGTTTTATCAATACCATCTTAATTTATCAAGATAGAATTTAATCTCACAATCATTTTAATTGTTACACATTCATTAAGAGGAGTCTTAGGGAAAAGAATATTATATTAAAATTGTCATGAAAGATCCAAAACAAAACATTTCTAAAAAGATGGAAAAACAAATAGAAATATAGAGGTAAAAAATAATAATAATGAGATAATAATTGTCGGAGATGTTTGTGTATTATATAAACTTATTTTAAACCTCTAACATTTTTTGATAAATTCTTTTCGTACTTTGATAAAAGTGATTATTTTTATTATTTAAAAAAAAAAAATAAAACATACTAATTTACTAAATTAACTAATGTAATTTTTTCTTGTAAAATACATTTTTTTTCGTAATTTATTTTTATGTAAAGCTTGATTATATAGTATGACTTTTGATTATATACTATGATAAAAACTTTTTTTTCCACTCATATTCCAAATTGCTTTATTTTTACCATTGCTATAGTGTTTATGAATTCATAGCATAGGGTATTTCATTTTATATATTTTGTACAAACCAAGGTTGTGCAGTTTGTGTGATTACTGAACGATAAACTGGTTGGACAATTGGGATTCCCAGGGAGCATATGAGAGCCAATATGATTCATAATGTTAGATTAGAGACAAACAAATATAATATCCACAGTAATCTGATGCTCATTCAATTTAATTATTTTAATTTTATATAAAAGTTTTTATTGTTCAGTGTTTGTAGCATACGATAAGGTATGTTTTGTGAAACTCTAAAATTATTTTTATTTCAAATTCTGTATAAAATATTTACTTATAACCGAGGGTATAATGGTTTACACGGCTATTCATTTATTATTTAGTCACTTGCTCGATAACAGTGATGTATATAATATTCCTACCCTTTGAGTCTTCAGGGATGAAAAAGGTTGAAAATAAAAATAAATATATTTTCATTTACACAAACTTAGCTATATTTCGCCCATACCTGGGCATCTTCAGGCCTTGAATATCATTAAAAATTTTTACATTTTTTTTTTGGAGAAAGAACAATCTACTATTTGAGTAACCTTTCACAATAGTAGTTAAAGAGTTACTCCATATACAATAATAAGGGATCAACCAAAAAAAATTGACAAGTGATGTATATAGTTCAGCTACCTAACCCATTATTAATAATAGCGCTAAGCACTATATAGCTTGGGATGTCCCCTGTGAGATCAAAATTACTGCCAAAGATCAAAATGTGTCAGGTTTATTTTTCAAATTTAATTCCTTTTTATTTTGAGGTCCTCTGGGAATAGCCCTATACACTCTATATAAGCAACTAAAATCTATATTTTTACAAACTTAAAATTTGAGGAACTCAGTGAATGAAAAAAAAAAGAAAGTAATTTTAAAAAAAATATACGACTATCCTGAATTATGAATAAGCTACTTCCATAAAATTCCTGTCCAAATAAACCTTTCTACTTTTTCTTGTACTTATTTTTACGTTTACTGTTTAATTTAGGGTTATTTGTACAAAAAACATAACTTACCTTATAAGCCACTTACATAAAATTTCGTCCAAACAAACCATTTTTTTATTGTATTTTTTGTTGCACATCATTTCATATAAGGTATTCTTTCTTTAACTTTTTTTGTATGTCCTATTTATTTAAATTGGAAATGTAGAATGCTATGTACAAGCTATGTCTCTATACTTAAAAATATTTGGACATTATAAAAAAAAAGGTTTTATTTTAAGTGAAATGTCTATTTTAAGTAAATTACAACCATGAAAGTCGAGGGAGAAAAGAAAGAGAGGAAGGATAAAGGGTGATAAAACTGTCTAACAAAGAGAAAACTTGAAGAGAGAAAGGTCAAATAAGTTTATTATAGAGGGTTGCTTTCAAGAATAGTGTCAATGTCTTGCTACCTGAATACAGTGGGTGCAATAACACATCTAACTTTATGTACTAACACTAAATGTACTAACATATACAAACTTATGATTTTAACAAACTTATACTCATGAAAGGTACATATTATACAGAAAAATTGATGGAAATACCACAAAAGAAATCCTCAATAATTAAACTTTATTACAAATCTGTTGGGAGAACTTTAATTGGTCAAGGAAATATCAATCAAAATAATCGTATGAAGAAAATTCAAATTTCATATAATACACACACACATCCTCTCTTCGTTTCTACCATCTATAATTATATTTATATATTTATATATATATATATATATATATATATATATATATATAATACCTAGCTTGGTTAATATCTAGCTTGGTGTCGCTAGGTTTGTACAGATTGAGAATAACGACGTTTCCCGATCGCAGATATCTTTATTTGTTGATAAGCTACGTGGTTTTTAGTGAAGTGTGATCTTTTCTTTTGTCGAATTTCAGAATGAATGACCTGAAGAAACGCAACGACTTCCCGTGAAATTTTGTGTTAAACTTGGAAAATCTACGACTGAAGCATTTGCTATGCTTAACACGGCTTACGGCTATGATGCTATGAAGCGTACGGCATGTTTCAAGTGGCATTAACGTTTTAAGGGTGGTCGACAGTCGATTGAAGATGATGAACGTCTTAGACGTCCTTCCACGTCAACTGACGACCCACGCGTGGACAAATTCAACACTCTGGTGTGGGCAAATCGACGTCTGACCATCAGGGAGCTTGCTGAGTGAGAGTGGGATATTGTTGGATCTTGTTACGAGATTTTGACCAAAACATTGATGATGCAACACGTTGCTGCGAAATTTGTACCACGCCTGATGATGGACGACCCAAGAGGCAATCGCGTCCGGATTTTTTAGGAACTGCTTGATCGTTCAGAAGGAGATAAAAACTTCTTGTCAAGGATCATATCACACCTGGCCTTGTTCCTTGTGACTTTTTCTTGTTCCCTAAACTCAAAAGACCCTTGAAAGGAAGAAGATTTGAGACGATTCCTGAGATTAAGGCAAATGCGACGCAGGAGCTGAAGGTCATTGCAAAAGAAGCGTAGCACGACTGTTTCTACTAGTGGTAACACTGTTGCGAAGTGTGTGCGTTGGGGAGGAGAGTACTTTGAAGGAGACCCAGACTTGTAAATTCACAATAAAGTACATTTTGTTTTATGACGTCAGTCCGCGAATTTTTTTAACAGACCTCGTATATATATATATATATATATATATATATATATATATATATATATATATATATATATATATATATATAAAGTCGAGATCGGCATCTGTTTGAACTGGTGTAGGCAAAGAGATGCCTCAATACTGTGTGAAATGAGGCGTGATCAAATAGCTAACACTCACACTCTGTTCATTGATGTTATCAATTATTTTCACTCTCTTATCACTACATACAAATTATACAATTATAGAAATTATTGATATTTAAATTTCTGTAAAATACTATGTGATTACTCGAGGTCATGATATAATAGAGATTTTAGAATATGAATTTGAACTATAATAATTTCGAATTAAATCAACAAACAAATCATACTCCTACTATACTTTGTACTACGTACATAATCTGTGTCTAGGGTTACTGGATGAAGGTAAATATAGTCACCAACAAATGTGCACGTTTATTATAGTCGAATATTGTGTTAAACATAACATTACTTTACTACAGCATTATCCTCATTTTTTTAATTTTTGATTGTTACGGGTAATCCTGGTTAAATTTGAGAATTATGGAACAAATATTATTTATATGTCAGTCTTACTTCCTATTCAATACAAAATTAAAGTAATGCCATTTTTTGGCATAGATTTGTATTAACTTAAAAATATCTTAATTTATAGTCATGTTTGTACTAGTGCAGGAAGAATAGGTTTTGACCTAAAACTTTTGGAGATGTGAGTACCTTCCTTTTGAATGCACTAATATAGTCCACAAAAATTGAAACTGTTCTATAGCACACCTTTGACAGTGCGTACTTCACTAATCTAACTAATTTTTGCTTTCGAGCTCTTCGAAGGTAACGGCAATGTGATCGTTCTCATAAACAAGAATTTGTATCTCCGATTTCAAAAATACCAAGGGTCAAATCCGTTTCTGTCTTGTCTAACTGTTGGTCTGACGCTCATTTTTTGTGAACCAACATATCTTAAAAACTATTATGATCGATTTTAATTAAAATTTGGATGGTAGGTCATAATTCACCCATTGTAGGTCCCTTACAAATTTAACCTTCTGTACTCATTAGTTTCTTTTTCTCATGCAGCACAAACATACAATGTTTACACCTACATCTTCAAAGGTGTCTCTTCTGATGTTTATAAAATTAGGATGGTTTGTCGAAAGAAGCTAGCACTCCGGTTTGTTTTAATCGTCTTCACTTATTAAATTTTGCTAAATTGATACTTCAATTCATGTAAAAAACCAAAACAACATTGACAGTTTTTAAAAACGGTGGGAAAATTAGATAAATTTAACAATATTAGGTTGTAAAAGCATAAATTCATTAAAGTGTACGAAATAGGACGTGAGGAAGCTATGTGCCACTCTAATTGGCAAACGGGTTTTCTTAATTTCTTTTTGTCTTTATAAAGGCATAAAGATATAAATTACAAAGAGTTACCTCAAAAAGACATTCATTTATTTATGTCTTTATGAAATTAGTAGAAGATTTTGTCAAAAAATCACCTTGCAAGTCTTTAATTGTAATGCCAGATCCTTTGTGTACCTTGGTGCTTAAATAAATAAAGCGAATATGACTATAGATGAGATAAACATTAAAATCACAATCAAGTCAAGAGTCACTAAGTTAAGACAACATAAAATTATTATTAGGCCAGTATAGAATGCTATGGACCTGTCCATCCAGAGATTTTAACAAACGTATTCTGCGAAGAAGAATAACAAGGGTTAAAACAGCTGGATAATCAAAAGGAATGGGGGATAGAAGATATTTTGGAGCACCAGGATATTGATATTAAGTGAGATTTGCTTGAAGGCAGGAAGGATAAGATGGGCTGGAGATAATGAAAGATCAGGGAAAAGGATATGGAAGAAAAACGTTGACGGAAAAAGGAGGATTGGCAGGCCTAAGCTAAGAGTAGATTGGAAAGAAGAGTTGAAAAGGACCTGAGGATCCTTGGAGCCCATGGTTGGAGTCAGATGTGCACAAGGTAGAGACAAATGAAAGGCTATAACTTGAGAGGCCAAGGGCCAACCTGGTCTGTAGCGCTATGGAGTAAGTAATCAATTTCTTTATTGGCATAAATTCCCAAATTATGGGTAATTGCATAGCCATTTAAAAGAAAAATGGATTAATGGAAAGGATAAAAGGGTCTTGACCAACATTTAGGGTTTCTTTTATGTTTTTATCTGAGCTCGAATTTTTCGGCCCAGTTATGGAAATTTTAGAAAATGATTTTGATAATAATTGGGATATTTATATTGATTTAAACACAAGAAAATTGTGCCTTATTGCCCAATTAGTAAGAGCACTAGCACTTCACTCTTCTAGTAATGGCACACCAAAGTTGTGCATTTCAATTATTTTGATTATTGATTTGCAGGTCTTATTTTATCTCTTTGTCGCTCTCCCATTCCATTCAAAATTCGCATATATAATCGAATTTTGTTTGTATTGTATTAAAATATTAATTTGCATAAAAAAATCGTTTCAAACAAGAATTAAATTAATTCTGATTGGGTTGAGTTTAGGAACCAATGAAAGTTGTCTGATGTCTGTATTAGTTGCATACTTAGAAACTTCGCCGTAGAAGGTGTCTGAAGGAGGCGTATAATTACACTGACTTGACCTCATTACTTCTGCTTTTAGAATGTTAAATAATTAATAATTATAGACCAAGCCTTCCAAAAGACTTAAGCCTTTACAACTGAATTTCAACTTACCATAACTGATGCTTATATAATTGAGAAATTTAACTGGGAAATCCCTCATGATTTAGGAAGGTGGATCCAGAGATATTCATCACCTAATTTGTCTCTTCTACCATTTAGGTGAGTGATAATTACATAATAATGGTTTGTTACGATGTATATGTAATGTAATATACCAAGACAGAAATTATTGAGGTGGAGCAAAAATAAGATTTACAGATTTTAATGGATTTACACTTTTTTTTAAGCTCAACTGAGTTTAAAATAGTGGTTTTTACTTTCCCATAAGTACATATGTGTAGAGAAAATAGTTGTATTCTCGTATATTATGTCATATGATTTTTTATTTGAGATTTTCAAAATTCCCATATTTTAGTCCAAAAACATGGTTTTAAAAAATATGTGTCTGTTGTCTAAGTTTGTGCAGTCGTGTGGAGCTTACATTACTGAGCCGATTTTAACTGTGCAAGTGGAAAAATGTTCAAAAAGATGATATGCCGAGGCAATAGTTGACAAACTATCTTTACCTCTAAATTTAGAGGCGCTGATCCCAATAAACTTAAAATGTATTTTTCAAACACGGTTACAACAATTTTGATTTACAAAATGTATTTAAGGAATGTTTAATTTATGTTGCAAAAGATAGAAGGTCAGTCAGGTTCGATTCCCTACCGAAGAGGAACTATTTTCATAGTAAATTTTGCCACACTTAATATGATTTGAACACTTGCAAACTTTTATGATTTCTTTGACGTTGGATGAAGTTGTCAGATTAAAGAATGGATAGAGGTGGTAAGAAGAAGGGATAGAGTTGATAAGAGGAATGGATTGAGATGGTGATTAGAGGAATGGATAGAGGTGGTTTTATAGGACTGGGTGCACAGAAAAGTGACAATATAATAGACCATATAGAATATATTATATATACACTAATTAAGACACGAATTATTATTATTTATTTTTTTTTTTTTTAATTATATAATGTAATAAATGGAGTTCCAATATACAACATTTGTTTTCAAAAATCCGACTTCTTGATAGAGCGTAGATAGATTCCTGTGCCTTTTGGTTGTTCAATATTTCTAACTTTTTACATGTGCTACCGGACCCTTTCGCGGACTACTCCCGAAGCTCTCACGGACCACCGGTTGGGAACCACTGATATAGACACTACCGACACTAAAATAGCAAGTTGTGCTTCACTTTTGATTTATCATATTGTATTATATTTTAGTAATAATGTACTATAAAATTATTTCATTACAATTTTAGATATGAATACTAAATTTGTAGGCTATTAAGGTAAACGTGAATACATAATTATGATATATATATATTTTTTTGTAATATTCTATTATATATATATATATATATATATATATATATATATATATATATATATATATATATATATATATATATATATATATATATATATATATAGAATATATAGAATATATTATAGAAGGAAGGTAGAGATGATACTCCAAGATATTTCCTTTGATGTTATAGTAGAAGAATACTCCCCTGTCGCAACGTTTACGTCTAAAGTAGCTCAAAGCTACCTAAGCCTCGGTACTTCAACTTAATCCTTACTTAGCAAGCTAGGGCTCCCCTTTGCTTCTTACATCTCCAGCTAAGCATTATATCTAGCGAGGGTCGAGCGGCTACAATCATATAACCTATAAATCAATCAACTATTAAACTAAAGGGGAGGATTCACTGAGGAGTTTAAGCTTCTATAAAACCCTTAAGGGTACTTTGTTTTAAACGTAAGTATAGCAACCCAGCTGAGTTCTAACATAAGGGAAACTAACTCCTAACTCAATTCATAACACTTCTTATTTGAACATACACTACAATATAATATATTACAGAAAAGATTTTCATTAATAAATAGTTTAAGTGTCAAAATTATAGAAATTCATAAACATAAACTTTTACTCAACCAAACACTGGCTTAAAACGTATTTAAATTGTTGGGTTTAGAATAATTCGCGCTGGATATTAATGTACGATTCTTGGTTTTATCGAATTATTCCTTTATTAAAGGGATTATTTATATTTTAAATCAATATATGTGTGTTTAAAGATAAGAGATAACAATGAATTCCTCTTCTAGGAGTCGAACACAGATGCCTGCATTTCTAGTAGATACTAGTCTAGAAGCATAAATCAATGAGCTAAAAGTGGGATTACGCCTCCTCTGACATAGTTCATTTAATTATTACAAGAAATGCATTACGCCTCCTCTGACTTATTATTACAAGGAATTCAGGTATACATGATTCGATTCTCTGCATAATTAATATGGAACCATCTAATTGCGGGTATTTTCGACCAATAATCCAAATTTCTTTAAAATCGGATGATAAGTTTTAAAGATATGGGAAAAAAATAAGAACTAATATGAAAAAGGATTAAGAACAAGGTTGTTGTGCATGCATGAGTGAAAGCAATATTGGACTATCTGTGGGCTAATTTTGACTTCCTATCTACATATTATATTTAATTAAAATATGACCATTAGATTTTATGTATGGTATAGTTCGCAAAAAAGTTATGACTATAACAATCACGAGACCAAAAATGTATACTATTATCGGCACTTCTTTAGATTATTACTCTCCTTATAAAAAAATAAGAGGGGAGTAACAATCTAAAGGAGGTGTACGGGATGTTCTTCTTTAGACTGTTACTCCCCTTATAAAAACCGAAGTGTGATATTCCTTTGTCCTAAAGTACATTGGACTGATAATCCCTTTGTCTTAATGGTTGTTTAGTCAAAGCCATTTATATTCTAAAAAAATAACACGGGAGTAACAATCTAAAGAAGTACAATATTATCTGAATCGGATTCCTGTTTTGATAATTTTGAATTTGGAGTTTGGAGACTTAAAACAATTTCGTTCTTTTTGAATGATCCTATTGTTGTCTTCGGAAAGTTTAAGAAGCAAAAATCATGGTTTCTTAATCATTTCCTTTTTTTAATTTTAAAATGAATAATAATACAAGAATGTGTTTCTTTTCCTCACTACAAAAGATTAGAAAGTTAAGTGATATTATTTTTTAGTTCTTATTGATCAAATAGACAAAAGAACTTTTAAATCATATAGTTTATATATAAAGAGAGTTCTACTTTAAACATGGGTTCATATTCTAGGGTTAACTTAGGTCTGAGTCAGATCCTAATGAACAATAGCTAAAGGTAAAAAAGTAGAATTTTAACAACAGGTAGCAAAAGGACGAAACAGGTTCTATATAATACCTGACAACTCCTTAACTACACACCTACAAAAACATTATAACTACTCACAACTTACGTTATTTATATATATATATATATATATATATATATATATATATATATATATATATATATATATATATATATATATATATATATATATATATAATATATATATATATAATATATATATATATATATATATATATATATATATATATATATATATATATATATATATATATATATATATATATATTATCTAATAATAAGTATAACTTTAAAGTACTACGATATATCACGTACCTGCTAACTGTTCTAACAAAAGGAAGAAATAAGGTTGCTCAATTTCTTCGTCTATTATTTATGAATTCCAACATGGTTATTTTTTTATTCTCCGAAAAATAAAATTGAAGATTTACCTGAAACAGATTAAAAAATAAAAATCGCTATTAATTATTTTATTTTAATATGTTAAAAGTATAATTTATAAAATTAATTATATCTAACTTTGACGGATTCTTGTGTTTTGAGTAATAAATCATTACGTAGCGGAAGGTCACTGACTACATAATATTTTGCGAAATCATCCTCCCTTTTAAGCAACACCGGGTACTTCAGCTTGTATTTATTATTAAATTATAAATGCAATTATTCAATTTTACAAAATGTTTACTTTGAGAAATACATAATTTTTAGTTTTAGTTTTTATTTCTAGTAGGGACCCAGTCTTTCAAGAGAAGTAAAGCTTATGCTAAGAGAAACAATCGAACCTCAGAATAACACAAGCACATTTCTGATTCTGAATATTATTTAGTCAACAAATCAATCAGTGGAATATCTATATTTCGTATACTCTAGTTCTAGTGTATCTAAGCAGACAAAGTGTGTGGTGTGTGTATTTAAGTGACAAAGTGGCGAAGACAGAAACAAAAGTTTTTCAAAATCACACCTGTACAAGCCTAGGAATGAATTTAATTTCTATAACAAATCGCATTTTGAAATAACAACAATTCAAAGAAGTTCACCGGAAGTATCATTTTAAGTTGTGGAAATAAGGTATATTTAAACTTCATTTTTTTATGGTTTTTATGGTTTACTATACATTGTATAAGGGATAAATGGACTAAATAAAATTATATAATTCCATTGTTAAAGTGTGAAAAAGTAAGGTCGAATTTCTTTTATCCCACTCTCTCTCTTATATATATATATATATATATATATATATATATATATATATATATATATATATATATATATATATATATATATATATATATATAGAGAGAGAGAGAGAGAGAGAGAGAGAGAGAAAGAGAGAAAGGGTTCCATTTTTTACCCTTTAATAGTTTAATGTAATAACAAAAAAGGGTTTTTAAAATAATTGTTGCCAATAAAAATAAAAGAGGATGGAAGGGATTGAATGTAGGGGAAGAGATTGAGCCTTGTGAGGGTAAGATATAAGGGGAAGTGGCTTTTATAGGGCGAACAACAGGAGATACTAAGCCACCCTGTTTCCTGTTTCCAACTTTAGGCTTGGATGAACCCTTCCACTGTACTTCCAGAGATGATATCCCTTCCTACTGTGGAAGCAACAGTGTACGTGTACATCCAACCGAAACATTCTCACCGCTAACCCTGGTAAAGCCATAGTAAAGTAATCAACAAGCAAAACCCTTACTCAATGTCTCTTGTCAAAAGAAAAAAATGGAAAAGGATGGGAAAAAGTCATTGCATGAGAAAGTCGCATCATGAGCTAACTTCAAAGTCAATTTTACTTCCTTACTAAGATAGGAAGTATATTAAGGAAATATATCAATCACAATTTTAATATTAGAAACAGTAATTTAGATTAGAATTAGAAGTCCTTAAAGGTCTTAAAGTTGGTCAAGTGAAAAAAATATTGTTATCATTATCATACACGATGAAACACGCTATAGTTCTATTTATTTTATTAAAAAATTCTTCGTTCAAATAATTGCAGTTAGAAATAATAATTTTTGAGTTCAGTAAGGATGGTATTAAAGTGTACATCTAAGGAAAGCGTTATTGGGGTATTATTTAAAAACTCTGGGTTTAAATTAAAATTTGGATTTTAGGAATAATAATTTAAAAAAGAGGTTCTTAAAGTGTGTGTCAGAAGAAAAAATATTTTATCATACAAAAAGAAACACGCTGTAGATTTATTTTTTTTAAATATGTTCTTCAACTAGTTAAAAATCATGATTTTGTTTGGAATAAGTTTCAACTAAGTCAAGTTTGGAAATAATAATTGAAAACAGAGGTTCTAAATGTAGTAGAAAAAAATATTAAGTTATCACAAATCATAAGAAAGTGATACAAACGTTATATGTTCCAATCCTAAGAAAGCTATAATTGTTAAGTTAATCGTCTAGTTAACATAATAATAAAAATTAGGGCCACTACAAAAAAAAAAAAATCACAGCCAGCTATCGGCCACACGACACGGCCTTAGTGACTAAAATGAACAATATAATTAATATAAATATAAGTACTAGTATCAAAGAAGGTACACATTTAAATAAAAGATCCAAAAATGATAGAGATGCTAACAATTGATGACTGGCTTTGAGAATTAAAATTTATTTTGTGGAGAGGCGTCCATTTATTATCTACTGACATAAAATCCACTTGAAGATTGTTCCAATTAACCTTGTCACTTCTTCAGAGCAACATGTGCTCTAAAAATGGTCCCAATTCTGGGTGAAATGTCAGAATCTCACAGAAAGTAATAGAGAACTATAATTTCATTGTAACTCCAACCACGTTTTCGCAATTATATTTTGTCATCTCGGAAAAAATAACCAATTTTATAAAGAACCTTCTTTTATTATATACCTTTACACATCTTTACAAATTATGTTTAATATTTTATATATTTTATTTATTTTAATCTTTTAATTTAATACTACATATATTTTACCATATCTATTTTTTTTATTCATGGCTGTATTTTCTAAACATTAGTTGAAGGAACTTGAGTCAGGATAATGAGACTTATGCAGATGACATTTGTAATGGTTCTATGCTTTTCATTTTTTTTTAGAAAAACGACAGAGTAAAGGTAATCTCCGTGCGAGTTACCACAATAGTTTTTAAGAAAGAAGCTAGAATAGAAGACGTTATGTGCTTGCTTAGCCAGTGAGTGGAAAATGGCGAGCCGAGAGGCGACGTTTCTCTAGTCACTTCTTTATAATTATTTTTAAAGTTTTTACTACGCATCCTGTCTTTTGTTGTTTTAGTTATTTCTTTATATATAAGAAGGAATACGGGAAACTATTTTTGTTTTTCGAGTGAGATTTTATTTTTTGTCCCAAATATATTTTCTATGGAGAGAGGAATTTTTCTTGTCCGTGAGAAAAAACTTATATTTTTTGAAAATTAGGTAACTGGAAAATGTTCTTTTTTTTCTTCTTTGAGTTTCTTTGAATGGATAATTGTAACTAACTCGTATTATCGTTGGTTGCTTTTCTAACTCTAGATTTTTCCTTAAAGCTTTATTGTTTCGCATTATCTTCAAGAGGGAGTAGAACTCGACAGGAAATCGTATACAAAATAACTTCCTCTCTTCAACAGAAAGCCTTCTTCGAAGAATTTTCCTCGTCTTTTCATGAATCCAATGAAGAAGGAAAATCTTGTCACGCCGTTGAACAAGTCTGAAGGTACCGTGCGAAAATCCACAACAACGCTGAATTAACACTTTTTCAAACAATACAACAAACGAAATATAATAAACAATAGGAATTGTTACACCCTTATATTCTGTTGTAGTTTTAAAACTACATAAATAACAAAAACAATGTAAAAAATAAAATATTACGAAGAAAATTAGTCGCTCACTGATAAAATTGTCACATTTTTGTCAACAAAATCATTCTTCAATTTTAAATCTCATTATTAACAATTCATGAACTGTTTAACCTACATTCTTTTCCCAAAACGTCATAAAGAGAACGAATCATAAATTATATTCACTTATTACAACAAAAAAATCTCATTTGGACAAATAAAAACCAACAAATCTATTGAATATTCTTTTTATTAGTCTTACTCTATTTCATTTTAATAATAATTTCACTATTTAACTTTAATTTGAACGTAGCAACTAGATTATAAGTAATTAACATGTCATAACAAATACTAAGGAAAGTGACATAAAGTGAAGAACTGCGTACATTATCAGTGCTCACTGAAATCATTTAAAGAGAGTTAAGCAATTGGTCAATAAATCAGGTTGCCACTGCCTCTTTAGAGGAGGAGGAGGTGGGATTTTAAGGAAGAAATAGTGAAGATGGGTTGAAGATTAAAGGATTGGGATGTTGGGTTAGAGAGTCATGGAAGGATTTGTATCGGGATATGGCTAGGTCACGGACGAAGGGGACTTAGTGAACGACGGTCGTTGTAATGGGTGAAGTTGAATACACAGAATGAAGTGTGGGCCGTGGGCCATTCTTGAACTGAAGGGAACTGGAACTATATTGATTCGTTTTAATTATATGTAAGGAAGCTCAGATTTTAGTCTTTTTTTAACCAAATGCGATTGGTAAATTGTAAGCGGATAGGTAAAATAATGGATTAACAATAAGATAACATTTTATTCTCACGTGAATTTACTAAGAGAAATGACCTTTGGGCGCCGACAAAGGTCATTTCTCTCAGTAAATTCTGCCCAACTTAATAAATATACAAACGCAACGAACGTAAAATGGTTCTGTCGAGACTGTTCGTTTCAAGTCAGATTTTGCTGTTACAAAAATTAAATTTTGACCCTGCTTTGTTTCAGCATTGGCCAAAATAAATAGATGAAAGGTTGCATACTTGAATATTTACAAGAATTAAAACAGAAGTCAGACATAAGTAGGGATTTTTCATTGTCATTAGGGTTTTTGCCATAAGTGACTGAAGGAACTTTCTTTTGCCTTGTCCATTGTAACATTCTCTTGAGACGGAATCAAGAAGTAGGGTATCTCCCAGCGGGTTTCCTATATAAGAGCAGATAGGGAAGTCCCTGAGGAACTCAAATTTTGGGCCATGCCGATGACTAGAAAGCATGGAGGAAAACCAGTAAAATAACCTTTAATTTTTTTTACCTTGATAATTTGTAAAAGGACAGAAAATGTAAATAAAATAAGCTAGATGCAAATCCTTAACAGAAGCAGTATTAATTAAATAAAGTCTTAAATTAAATTTATTTAGATACGTGTATTGTTATGATTTATTGATCATTATTTAATTATGTTTGTTGTTATGATTTGTTGGTCTTTACTTAATAAAGTTTTGTTTGTTATGGTGTGTTTGTTGTCTTGACTATTCACAACGTAAATAACCAAGTACACTGTACATTAAGGGGCTGGACTAGCCTATATATGGGGCATCATGTATAGAAATGCAAAAACTAACAAATATAATGCATACATAAAAGTGTTTCCTGTATATTGATATAAATTGCATTATTTATGTATTCTTTTTCATTTCACAATCTCTTGAAAAACCAGATACGCTACATCAAAGCCCAGGTAATCTACAACAGATACATACGCCCAAGATTCCCAAAATCGACCTGTATACAGCTGTGTCTCGAAATAGAGGACTGAAGATGGAAATTTTATTAAGAGAAAACTTATGGAATGAAGAAGAATCCATAATTGGTGCATTTTTTTAATCAATATACAGAAAAGCAATATATAGAAAAAACTTAGCACATAATGATGCCCCGTATAGGCTAGTTCAACCCTCGAAACTCATTCAGTGCTTGTTTGATTAATTTAATCAGTTAAGAATGATTACAACAAAGACATTTTCAGCTCGAATGAAATGATCCTATATGAAAATCTTCCCACTACTAATTAAAAATAATTATAAATAATACGACAATGTAGATGACTGAGCATTATAGAAAGCATGGAAGTTGATAAAGGGAATTGTTAAGGTGCGCATGCGTGTTTGATAGACAGTGAAGCGTAACAGTCCTGTGTTTTCCTGTTCATACAAGTGAATTAAACAATTATGTTAAAGTTTCTTTATTACTTTGTGTCCTGCCTCAGTTTTATCCTGGCGTCACTCATTAACGACTCTCGGAGTCCTGGTGAACGTTGTAATTAAGTTTTCCCTCAGACTCGTGGCCATCATCCTTTGTCATTATTTGATCCTTATCTCCTTTCCAAGTCTATTATTCTTTGCCTTCTTTATATCCTGTCTTTATAACTCCTTGCGACAACTAAAGTCGAAAACGACACCTTCCCTAGATTGGTAAGTGGTAGAAAGACGCGATATTCCTTCGTTTAACCGTCCAGTTGTTCCGCTGTGGATGTCTACCTCTTATATGTTACGATGTTTCTTGATCAAGCGATATTCAACCCGCTGATTGTTATCTTTACGGTTAAAGTAACAAGATTTTTTTTTTTTTTTTTTTTTTTTTTTTTTTTTTTTTTATAATGTCAACCGACAATTTTTTTTTCAACGGTTAAAAAATTATCAAAAGAATAAGATTTTATTCGTCCTAAACCGGAAGTATATAAAAGAATGTCATAGCTATAGTCTACTTAACTTAATTCTAACCGAAATACATTCATTGTATAAATGATAGATAGTGATCAGTACACTCACAATAAACAAATTAAAGTAATCAAAATCAGTAGGTATGCATTGCAAATAGGGTAATTGTGGTTTAAAAATAAACAAATTACGATTCACGTAATTATTTATATAAATATTTCATTTCATAAATTAATTTGATTGTAAATATTTCATGCTGAGTATATTAGCTTTTTTACTTTCTTATACACGTAATACTCGTATGTAGGTAGAGAAAATATTGTGATGGTTCAAAAATTATTAACACGCGTTTAAGGTTCAATGAGTTTTAAAACATATCTATCCGTCGTCTTTGCACACGCGTAGAGTCTAAACTAAATGCAATTTGTTACACATATATTCAGAAATAGCGCATACTCTGAGGCTATGTAAGCAAATTAATTTTACCTCTACATAAAAAATAAATGAATAAAACAAATGAAATATCACGAAGAAATTTCATCTCAAAAAGTGTTCCGACGATTTTGATTTAAAAAAAAAAATTTAAATACTATTATAATAGATCATTTGCTCGTTGAATACATATTAAATAAATACTTTTTAAAATGATAGTAAATGTATTTGATTACAATTTATTTATTTTTTTATAAAAAGTATTTTCTTTCATAGTAATTTTAACTTGACATTCTTATTACATCATAAATTTATTACTACAAAAAAATCAAAAAAAAAATCTTGTAGTTGAATGAGTGGTCACGTAACTAAAGGGTTGCCTTTACATCAAAATATAAACAGGAGCGGATTTATTTATATTCAGTCGATAGACTATGATTATAAATTAATCAATGAAGCTATTTATTAAACACGAGATTTTTTGTGTTGGGTTTAGCGCCCACATTTAAACTTACTTTTTTTGCTTCCGAGCTTACCGAAGGTAACGGAAGCTATGTGATCGTTCTGAAGAACGAAAAAATTTTAGGTCTCCGATTTCAAAAATTCCAAGACAGAAATCCGTTTCAGACATCAGGGAACATTTTTGGTTCCGTGTCTGTCTGTCGGTCTGTCGGTCTGTCGGTCTGTCGGTCTGTCGGTCTGTCGTTCAATTTTTGCGAACCACCATATCTTAAAAACTACACGTCCAATTTTAATGAAATTTGGATGGTAGGTCATAATTAGCCCATTGTTGGTCCCATATAAGTTTCAACCTTCTGCGCATATTTGTTTGTCATCCACATGCTCACAAACATACATTTATTTACAGCCATATCTTTGAGAGTAATCATCTGATTTTGATGAAATTTTTATGGTTTGTCTAAAGTAGCCTGCAGATAACACCTGCCTAATTTCAACCTTCTGCGCACTTTAAATCGTAATAAATTAATATGTCTTATATTATTAAGCCGCATGGCTAACTGACTCACTGACTGATATTAATGTTTACCCACTTCCAGAAGAGCTAGAGACTTGTGGTTTGCGCCATTCGACGCGCAACGTCCATATTGTGGACCAAAATAATTATACAAAGTTCACTTTTCCCCCTCCTTCCACCCTTAAAAAAATAAAAATAGGTGACTTGATTTTTAAGCTGGTTTGGGGGCTTATTGCGGCTAAACGGTAAGTCGTATTAGAAAATGGATAGCACAAGTTGTGACTGATTTTAAATGATCTACAACTTTAGTCCTATCAGTTTTTGTCGTATCATCATCGGTTGTACCCTAGATGGTGATAATTTTGTTATTTTTTGGTTTTATTTTTTTCCATTTTTGTCTTTGAATGGCCATAGTTTCTATAATAGTTGGCCGATTTTATTTCTGATTGCAGCGATTGAATCTCACACTAATGCTCTTTAAATTGATAATATTTCATTTCATTAATTCATCCTACTTGCTGAGAACATGCGAGTAAACTTTTTCCCGTGCGCCGTGTCACGTGACCACTTTTTTTGGTTTTTAATATTGTGTCGTATATCATTTTAAAGGCCTTGATATGTACATTAAAGCTATTTTATTTGTTGATTTTTTGAAAATGTTGTATATGTACTTTTGTACCGATTTATAATTTTGTTGTAGGTTAAAGGGTTTAAATCCTTTTTGATATTAGGTTTTTTATTTATATGTATTTATTAGTTAAATGAATGCCCTTTTGAATTGTTTGTATTTTAAAAATATAATTTTGGTACCTCAGAGTACAGGGGTACAAATGTTAAAGTTAATCTTTTATAATATTATGTATATCGTTGAAAAGCTCTTGCATAGTAGATTGATTTTTGTTATATTATATTTTATGTTATTTTTAGTTTTGAGGGGGTAAAATAAAAAAAAACTGTTTATACAGCGGTTTCTACGATTTGGTTGCAGTTTTATATTTGTTTATTAAATTAATGTTATGTGCGCTAACTTTTGGTGCTTGTTGGAGGCTTTGTTTCTCCATCAAATGTTTAAATTTCTTCAACTTTATTAAATATTTACTGGAACAGTGCCGCGCCGTTCCAACTTTTTGATTATTTTAATCGAAGTATTTTTCTTAATTTGGTCTTTTCTTTGCGAGGAAGCTATGTGCCACATTAATTGGCAGAGTATTTTTTTTTTAAATCCTTGTTTAAATGATTAAATTATTTCTTTTATCATTATAATTTTATTATTTTAAAAGACAAAGGTAATTAGTTGATTCTACATAGATTTTATTGAACTTAATCAATGTCTTAACTTAATTACTTTTTACACGTTTTAAGCTATCACAGGTTACACGATAAGATGGATTTAAATTATTTAATGTTGTATCTAAAGTTACACTATTAGATAGATTTACACAATTTAAAGTTTTATCTAAAGTTACAAGACTAGAAAGATTTACACGATTTAAAGTTTTATCTAAAGTTACAAGACTAGAAAGATTTACACAATTTAAAGTTTTATCTAAAGTTACAAGACTAGAAAGATTTACACGATTTAAAGTTTTATCTAAAGTTACAAGACTAGAAAGATTTACACAATTTAAAGTTTTATCTAAAGTTACACTATTAGATAGATTTACACAATTTAAAGTTTTATCTAAAGTTACAAGACTAGAAAGATTTACACGATTTAAAGTTTTATCTAAAGTTACAAGACTAGAAAGATTTACACAATTTAAAGTTTTATCTAAAGTTACAAGACTAGAAAGATTTACACAATTTAAAGTTTTATCTAAAGTTACAAGACTAGAAAGATTTACACGATTTAAAGTTTTATCTAAAGTTACAAGACTAGAAAGATTTACACGATTTATGGCTCTATATTTGAAGTACCACGAATAGATAGATAACACGATTTTAGGCTATATCTAAACTTCCATGATTAGATAGGTATACTCAATTTAAAGTTCTATTTGAAGTAGAACGATTAGAGTACACGATTTAAGGCTCTATTTGATGTACCACGAATAGATAGATTACACGTTTTTAGGCTATATCTAAACTTACACGATTAGATAGTTAAACTCAATTTAAGGTTCAATTTGAATTAGAACGATTAGATTATTTGAAAGATTTAAAAATTCTGTATAAGTTACACGATCATACGGATTTATATGATTTTCTCATGTATTTCCGTATTCGGATTCTCTGAATTAAAAAAAGTGTTGTAAAAAGATTTTGTCTGTCATTCGCTGAAGCCTGAAGCCTAAAATAAAAATTTAAATAAAACCGAGAAAATAAATCATATATAAATAAATAAAAAATAATACATGTCTGTCAGTCTGTAACTTTTAATCAAAATGAAAACTTAATCAAAAGATAAATTAAGAAGTACACATATGTTCTTTTTCTTAACATAATGAAAAAGTTCAAGCAATAAATATATAATGAGAAAAATTAAATTTGTACAAAGAACTAACTCTGTAGCGCAGCAGGATGTGGCCTGCCAAATGGCCAAGTTAATATATTATAAGTGTTAAGTTATTATATATTATATATTAGAAAGTTTCATATACATATTTTTGCTGTGAATGTATTTCTACTCTGCTCTATTATAAAGCGCTATTCTCTCAAAAACTTCCTGGTACTAAAGTAAAACATAAAACAATTCCAAGTATGATATAATTTTGTTGTAAATACCTCAACAATAAGATATGAATATTAATTTCATAATCCTTATCACTATGTATAGAACTGAGGGCTAGTTATTGAGAAATCCACCTAGTTTGCAGGCAGGCGCCTGGCGCCTATAGTTTCTTTATTCCTTATCCACATTCCACTGAATCATATCTAATCCTTCTCTTTACAATTTCTATTATAAATCTTATCTTCATAAACTATTGTCTTTACATTTTATTCTTTTTAAAGTTTATTATTTTTTTGATAATCCTCAATTGGGGATATATACCATTGAATTTAACAGTGAATAGAACAGCAGTCTACGGAATTCTCTTTTGAATAAAAAATAAAAAATAAAATAAAAAGAATAAAAAGGGGAATATGAGTTAAAAAAGGTATTTTCTATATAGAAGAACTTCTTTTAATATAGTTTCCATCAACCTTAAATAATAGATAAACAAGTTCAGCCAATTTTTGATTTGGTTATTGACAATAAACTTAAATTTTGCTCATGTAATTTTATTTTTTGTATAACTCATGTAATTTTTTGCATCTACTAAGATTTCTTTAAACTTACCCAGAAATTAGTGGTCAAGCTCAAAGATCCAAATTAATCAGTTTATAATGTTAAAATACAACATTTTTGATACAAGTTGGAGTCATTCACTTTATTTGATAGTGATCAAATTGGGAGTGCATCGTTTTTTCAATATTAAATTCATAATTACTTCATTACTGATTACTGATAACCCATTGTCGATCTATGTAAAAAAAATTGCAGCTTTTTTAACATTTCAACATATATTTAGGTATAAACCCGAACAAAACTTTTTCATATTCATACAAGACTGAACATAAAACCAATAATATCTAATTTAATTAATTTATTTTTAAACATATAAATTATTAAAAATTTATTTTTTGTTTTCGATTTATAGCTTAATCAGATTTATTTTCATCAATATCTCGGAGAAAAATCTAGTTTAGATTATTCTCGGGTAAACAACTTACTTTGTGCAATTCGAATTAGAATGACGAAAAATGTTTTTTATTTTTATCTATTTATTTTAAAAAAAAATATATATATTTATGTGAAGAAATGTTTATTCAAAATCTTCGGAACCGTTTTCTGAATATAATCTTTTTTCACAAGTTATTTTTAGTGCATCCATATTTAATGCGAATATATAATTTTTCGATTTCGCCTTAAGGGTACGACTTGTTAATAAACGAATAATTACTTTTAATATTTGGAGATGGATGAAAAAAAAGTTTTCAGGTCCTTTTAAGTAATTAAAGGTTTAGAGATTAAAGCTAGAGAATCATGATTATATTCTTGGAGGAGGCTTATATTTTTTAACTTCTTTATATTATATTATATTTTTTTATTTTTTGTACAAACGCAGTACATATCAGTCAATCTACATCTTTATCTATTAGAGATGAATTATTTACTTTATTTTCAAATATTCACTTAAAACTAAAAAAAATAAAAATAAAAAAATCAATTTTCTTTATAAACAAGAAGTGCAGTTTATTATTGATATAAGTCTTAATTTTCGTAACATTTTTCCTTTTTCATATCAAAGATAATTTTATGTGTATTTTAACTTCTCTCTTGTTATGAAGTTTTATCCGGTATTTTCGTTGCTTTTTTTATAATTTAATTTTTTGTAACAATTAACTTTTGTGTGTATATAAAAAAAAATCGTGAAACTGATTCCTGTTTTTCTTATATATTGATTATGTAATTAAAAAAAAATCCTTCCCAACGTTTTTATTTACAATGTGAAATCAAATAATTGATTTAAATATTTATAGTCTTTATTAGATGATTTTTCTTCTATTTGTTCCTGAACCTTATCGTATTTTTTTTTTTTTTTTTTTTTTAAATATTATTTATGGGTCAAAAAACAATGAAAACAATACATCTAGTATTTAGTATTATTAGATTTATATTTCCGTAACTGGTAACTTCTGATATGAGATGTTAATTGGGGGGAAAAAATCACATTCCACCTAGTATAAGGATAGATAAGAAAAGTCTTATCATTTTTGAAAATCTTTTCTTAGATAAAAAATAAATTATATGAATTTAATGAAGAAATACGATTTTAGTTTAAACTTATTAATTAATTGGCCAAATATGTGCTTTCAGCACACAAAAAGGGTCCGTAGGTAATTTAACAAGAAGAACGAGTTCATTAACCATCATAATTGGCCCAGCCATATTAAGATGGCGGCCATTTAAAAAGTTTGTTTTAGATACAACTTTTGAACCATTTATTATAATGGCGTAAAACAAACGCCTTTATATGCATTTTTAGTCATTTAATTTACGCAATGAAAACTACTCCGAATTTTTAAAGCCAACCCGCTCTCAACATAAAATGCATTAATGATTTTTTTTGAGGGGGGGGGGGGGGGGGGGGGGTGGACGGGAGGGGGATTTGCATTCACATAATAAGTGATGTATAAAAACCTTCTTTTTTTTGTCAAGAAATAAATTTGATTATTATTTTGAGACTTTTACGTTGATACAATGTCATTGGAAAGCTCCTCTGGATATATTTTGAGGCTTCCGTACAATTTTCCGGCTTTTGGGTTACAATACATAACATAACATAACAACAAAGTTTCAAATTTTTGTGCTGGGTGCGTTACAGGTAGGAAGACAGACAGACAGACAGACAGACAAAACGATGAGCACACTTTTTTAACCAAGTCTCTTTACTATACATATATTTTATTTGTGAGTCATAATAGCCAAATAATATTTAAATAGGGTATAGAACGCGAGAAAGCAACGTGCAACACAAATTGGCTGACCTTTTTTTTATTTTGTAGGTTAATCTATGTTTTCGCTTGACGTGTTATTGAATACTAACTAACACTTAACACGAAGACTTATCATAACAAACAAATTCTTTTATATAGGTAACGAATTGTAAAGAAGGAATAGGAATAAGATCTGCTTTGTGTTAGAAGCAAATGCAAAAGGAGTGTTTTGAAGTGGGAAAGTAAGTATGTGACGCATTGATAGAGATGTTTTAAACAAGCGTTTAATAAAGATCTCAATTCTAAGTCTGTGTCGTGTTGAATTGTATGTTAAAAGTTTTCATTAAACTTTAATGAACTTGTATGAAGTCGTTGTCTGGACGGAAATCTTTTAAGACAACTACGGTAAAGCTCTGGGTCCTTACAAGGCTCAATTACTATTCAGGATGTGATAAAAACACTTTACTGTCTATTTTACTGCCGTAGAAAGAGATTCCGAGCACATAGACTCCAAGAGAGGGGTCATAAAGTCCGGGAATATGAAAGGACCGGTCCTGAAAATTCAAACTCGATTTCGGGGAGGACATCAAGAATTCAAGAACGTCGCGACGGGAGGATTCGGTGAAGTTTATGTCTTTAAGAAAGGGTGGGAGTCTTAGAAGTACGGGGAGTGGGGAAAGGTACCATTCTTCGGCTGTAGGATGAGTACGCATCGGGAATACGTGAACGGACCGAACATTCAGAGATTCCTACGTGTCCCTTCTGTTTCACTGCGGATGGCGTCATGCTCAACTGACTTCCGTACCCCCACGTCTTCATCGGCTTGTAACAAGCTGTCCCGTAGATCCGCCGACGAGACTCCGCGCCGTCCGTTTCCTCTTCTCCGAAGATTCGATGGAAGAGACGGGAAAAAGAAGAAGGTTTGGCGAAAAAAAAGAAAGCTTCCCAATCAGCACCTGTATAAAAACCTTCAGGATCAAAAAGAAAAACAAGCGAAGACAATCGACAAGATCAATTATCCGTGTAGAACAAACCCGAAATACAAATAGAGTTAGAACCCTTACAATCATCTTATGGTTAATCATCCAATGACTGCACACTGCAACTTCTACAACTAAAAAACACCTATTTACAGATTCACTGTCAATCAAATGTGAAATTGGTATGAATGGACAGAACTATAAAGTCATAAAAACTCTATAATTCTGACAATGAACAAATAAACAAGAAAACAAGGAGCAGCATTTGAGATAATAGAAACTACATAAGTTTACTGAGAATGACTCATTACAGTGGACAAAACTCTAAATTTATTTGGGGTCTAGGGATTTTTGAGTGTTCAAACTCCTAAAACATAACGTTAGGTGGGTGTGAACCTCGAGTAAAGTATTGAAACCACATCTTACAACTAAAACAAAGTTTATTTAACAAAACTTTAGCCTAGTTATTTTCTAGTCATCTATATGCTTTCACTAGTTGTCTAAATGCTTTCACCACCTCCAATCACTAAACCCAAGTATGTTTCACAAATGTTTTACTTAAATGCTCTTTAACCTCAACTAGAAAGTGCTCTAAAAATGTAACAAATGTTATCTAACCACAACCAGGAAGTGCTCTAATTACTAAACCCAAGTGTATTTAGCTAAGTCCTAACCAAATGCTCTCAAACCATTACCAGGAAGTGCTCTAATCACTAATCTAAAGTGTATTTAATAAAGCTTTACCAAAATACTCTCTAACCACTGCTATAGGTAATGCTCTAACCACTTATAGTTTCAAATAAAATTTTATTGCTGACGGCTTACATCATTTCTAACTCCCCGCAAAATACTAGGCTAGTCTTATTATCATGAAACTAACAGATTTAAATAATAGATTATCTTTTGATATTCAACAATGGACTCTAAAAATTAAAAAAATCTAGAATTGTTAATATATTTCCAATCTCAGTATAAGAGCCTGCAGGTAAATTTTCGGTTATCCAGGAGATAGCATGCAAAAAAATATCTGACTAACATCAAGCTGGAATTTTGTTTACAAGTTTCTTTTAGAGCCTTTTAAGAATATAGGGTCGGCAAAGTTGGTCTGCAGGGCATAGCCTGGCAATTGGCATTTGAAAAAAACAAACCGGTGGAGAGCAGCCATGTTATGGTCTTTATGGTGGACAATGTGATTTTCATGATAATGAGTACAAAATTAGTTAGTAGACCGAAAATCAAGTTGATGTTAGTTTGTCTCTTGAGAAGTAATTATTCAAAAATTGCTGCAAAGCTAAGTGGTCATCTAACAAGTGACAAACTAACAACTAACATCATATTGATTCTCGGTCAACTATCTAATTTTGTACTCAGGATCATGAAAATCACATTGTCCACCATAATCGGCAGGACATGCCCGCGCTCCACCATTTAGTTTTTTTTTCAAATGCCTATTGCTACACTATGTTCCGTAGACAATTTAGCCAACCACATATTCTTAAAAGGGGCCAAAAGATTAACTTGTACACAAAATTCTAGCTTGATGTTAGTCACACACTTTTTTGCACGCTATCTCCTGGACTATAACCCAAACCATATATTTATATAAACGTATTACTAAACATTTCTTTAAAAAAAATAATGTTTTGATTTTCATAAACGCCTCTTGAAATTTTGTAAATAATAATATTGACTCAGTTCACATTTGATATAAATCTTGTAACTGTCATACTTTGACATATTCTCTCTCTTTGATCTAATGTCATTTAATAACTTCCCGATATTTGTAATCCGGTTTTTATAAAGAAAGAATGTCAATCAAATTATTGTCATTGTAGAGAAAAAAGTTCTAAAAATACTCATTATTTAAACTGTAATTAAACCTTGTTCTTTATCTTTTGATTGGTATATATATATATATATATATATATATATATATATATATATATATATATATATATATATATATATATATATATATACAAATATTAAATTAATTTATTATAACCAGTCTAAAACCACTTCAATTTTTCCCCTCTAAATGAGATAAACGCATTAATCCAATTAATGTTTCTTTGAGGGGACAAAAAGATAATAAAAAAAAGCAAATAAAAGAGTGATTACAGTAGCCCCTTGTGATAACCTTCCATATCCCTCTTCAACTAAGACGTGTTCAAGCGCCAGTTACAGCTTATCTTTTACTCCAAAAAACTTATCCCTGTCTTTATTTTTTATATATTTTATTAAAAATATTATTTAATGGATTCACTTGAAAACAAAGTAAATGACAATTATCAGATTATGAAAAAACGACTTCCTCTTATCAAAATAATTGAAGTGACATAAATAAAGAAGTTTTAATCTCAATTAGATTAAACATATATAAATTGTAAATTTATTTTAAAAAATTGAAAGCGCCAGATCATTTTAACACTACTGTAAAGAAAGACAAATAATGTTAAGGCACTTAAAATATATGTACTAATATTATTTTTAATATATAAATATTTCAAGAATGAATGTTAGATAGGAATTATCTTTTATAGACAGGCATCATTTTATAACTGTTTATTATAGCTTTTACATTGAAATCTGTTGAACTGTTCATCAATTCTTGCTTTAAACTAATCGAATATATTAATTATAAGTAAGTAATTATAAATACCTATATAAATTATATACTAATTAGCTATTATTGCTTATATATATTCCATTTTTAGGTAAATTATAGGTGATTGCAGACCTGAATTCGAAATTCTCTCGCATAATAAGGCTATTTTCTTAAAAAGTTCCTTCCTTACCAAACAAAATTGAAGCCAAATATACATATTTGGTCTTTTGGAATTAGTGAACTTTTGTTTATGGATAAGTGTTCGGCTTACGCCACATAAGCCGAAAGAAACTCCTTGCTAACGAGTTCTGCAAGAAACATACAACTCAAATCTTACGTAATTATTTTACAATAATTTTATGTACTAAAGACAAAGCGGTGTCTACGGTTAAAGTGGTTGCGAATTAAGTCAACTATTCCTTGGTATCATAATTTTGTTTACTATTTAAGTACAATGGACGTCTAAATCCAAACTTGGAAATTTGAGTGTTTGAGACAACCTAAAATACCTTGAGTATACATTTAAACGTTGCTGGTAACATTCCAAAGTACATAAAACTTGTTTGAATATGAAAAGGGTCTTGAAATAATGTTCGGTACTCGGTACTCTCCTTCATCCCTTGGAGCAAACAATCTATTTACGTATTCTGTTGCACCACCGTTCAAGAATAATAAATTTAATACATGACTTAAAAGAAAATAAAAATCATCTAATGCTTCCATCTTCACTGGTTTTCAGAATGCCCACACTGTAACTACTAAGTTCTTAGGAAGTTATATAGGACTAACAATTTTCGTCCGAATATACGCATGTGTATCCGTAGAGTGTAAAACACCAGATATTTGGCTACTGGACTGTCGACCAGTAACACTTGAAAATCACTTAAAAATTGGATAAATTTTCCTTGTTTCAAACCAAATTTGCTCAGACTTGTTTTCGATCAACCCGGAGCTGAAGGCTGGGGTATAGGAAATTCCAACGCAACTTACTTTCTCGTCCGTTCTTATTTGTCAGGGTTTGGAAACGTATAATATGCACTTTATGTTTCAATTTTAGCTGTGGATCTATGTGAATAAAAGTACTCATTCATAAAACTTATTTAAATTCAACGAGTTTAGATTAAATTACGTACTTGATATTGTTCTTACAATACCTGAGTTTGGAAAATGCCTTTTCCTTTTCCCTTGAACACCTTAACAGCAAGAATATTTATGACGATAAGAAAACATTTTAGAAGAAAAGATATTTAGACTATCTTCTTTTTCCCCCAAATTTGATGAACTACTTTTGTTTAAATTAATTATATAAATATTAGATAGTTTAATATAGGAAAGAAGATGTTAGGATGAGACAGGTGACAGGACATCAACCTGTGGCATCTTGCCGTAGTTGAATATCCTCGTTGCGTGCGACAAGGATAACTGTGGATCGTGGGTTGGGGTAGGCAAGGTTCCGCTCTGACGCCTCCCTCGCAACCAAACAACAGGTACAGGTACAGGTCCGGACACGATGATTTTTATACATCGGAAGGTTTTTGGGCTTGTCTCCTTACTTCCTGCTGATACCTGAATGAAACGATTATCGGTTCCACCAGCTATCGGGTTGAGAAGGGTGTAGAAAATTATCATCCAACATTAAACCGGATGAGGTGAGCTTTAATAAACAAAACAAAAGAGTCCAATGTATTGAGAATTGAGAATACAAACTGATTTTTCAGACAAGTCATCTCCTTTCTATTCATGTACCATATACAACTATGTCCAAGGTTCATTATAATCATTTCCTAGTACAATACACTACCTATAGATAAATAGGTCTACGTCAAATGGATATAGATTCATAGAAAGTGTTTATAGCAGCTACACTAAATAGTTACAGATCCATAGCAAGTTAAGTGCGTGCACTAAATGGTAATAAATACATAGGAAGTAGTTATAATTTTTACACTAATTAATTTTGATTCGATAGCATGCTGATTTAAACTAAATATTAATAAATCCAGAGCAAGTAGTTATAATTTTTACGCTAAATATTTATTCATCCACAGAAAGTGGTTGTGTCTACAATATACAATAGGTATAAATCCACAGCGAATGGTTATACCTGGTAGACTAATAGTTAAAGATCTAGCAAGCATTGTGGTTATAATTTCTTCACGAAATAGTTATAAATCCATAGCAAGGGGTTACTTCTACAATAATAAATATAACCATTTTAACAGATCCATACGTGTTATAAAATATTCGCACAACATACGCGGATTTAATCTATATAAAAAGTATTGTACTTATGACTTTTACACTAAATAGTTGTTACCAATCCATAGCAAGCATTTCAGTTATAATGTCAACTTCTACTAGGCTAAATATTTATAGATCTAAAGCAAAAATAACTTTTTGTTATAGTAATATAGTAAAATGTTTTATATTTTATATACTATAAAATATTGGAACGCTAGGGACTTAAATCCATAGTTTTGAAGTCCGCTTAAATTGATATCCGAAAATAAAAAAATTAAGTTCGACAACAAATCATTTGCTTATATTAAGACAGTGTAGTGAAGTAAGTGTCAGTCAGTGAAAAAATGTAAAAGAAATCAATAGGAAAATTACTTACTTACACCTATAAATATATTTCTTAGAAATATTTAATCTTCGTAACGATCAATATTCAAATTGTTTGGGTTTGTTTCGAATTTAAATGTAACAATCCTTATGAACAATTTCATTTTTTTTTAATATTGTCTTTAGATTCTTACCTTTGTCTATCAAAGATGTAATTATTGAAATATGCATTGTAAAGCTATAAGGATGTATTGTGGATCTTAACTCGTAATTCATTATCTTTTATCCTAACCTTGTAAGTATTACAATTTTAATACGTCGTTTTGAAATGTCACTAATAATGGTTGCTGTTAATAATTGCTTTTGACACTTGTATTGAAATTTGGATTACCTAGAAGAAACAGTGATATTAATTTAACCTGATGTGGGCAGAAATACTTGGCACGTTGTACATAGATTTTTTTTTTTTAGTTTGTCATAAACATCTTTAATTGTCAGAATTAGTAGCGTCAGTGGAGGTCATTAAGAATGAAAGAAAGAAATAGTCTCCACGAAAAAAGTAGAGGGACGTATAATACTATAGGGACATATTATAGTAATTACCCCGACAGTGGTAAATATAGCAATAGGATTGTAAGTATAAAGTTATTATTGAATTTGGTGTAAGAATTATTTTGGGAAAGAAACATTGTCTAGCACGCAACCTTACTAGTATAAATACATCAATCAAAATTTTTTTATTCTGTTTTTGAATCCGAGGTAACGGAAGCATTGTGAGCATTTTGAAAAATAAATTTGTCATTGTTTCCAAATTCTAAATTTTACTCGACAAAAATGAGTTTTAGACCTCATTGCACATGTTTCTGTCGGTCTGTCACTCTGTCCGTAAACTTTGTACGAACGCCCAGCCCATATCGTAAAAACTGTCAGAAGTGTGCAGGCGCACTTCTTACCAGGCATGCGCAAAGACCAATGCTTGGGTTTGTGTTTGCCAATCTTGGCGATGCTTTACAGTTCAAATCTGATTTATCTGTACAATTATCTTTTTTATTAATTTTTAATTGATAATGCCTTTTAGAAAAAAGTACATAAATCATTGGAGTTGCCTGCAAAGAGTGAGTTACCTATTGCATTAGATTTTAGCTCCAGAGGTGAGGACCGGAGAAGATATACTTTCCGAAACTTATTGACAAAAAGAAACGGTTCTGAGTTGCAAAAGATATTGAGCTACCACTAATGATTTTTCAACCTCATTTGCAACTGCACCTTGAAGCCATTAATGTTGAAAAAATAATTTAACTGAAATTTATTTACAACGATTCATTTTCACTTTAGGTGTGTGTATGTACCTTGTATATAGACTTGTAACGGAATGCTATCACGAAACTATAGAGAAGGTTATAAAAAATCCTGTTATAAAACTTTATAACTGAAAAATATTACAGATGATCTGTTATAAACCTCATTATAACAGTCTATTATAAATAACGATTAAATATCTTCATTTAATTAATTCAGAATAAGATTTATACTATAGATCGTCCAAACGGTTGAAAAAATGTTGTCGGTTTTTGGATTCAATGTTATAAGCTCTAGTCTGGCGGGTGATATAGGCAATAAAACGTTTTGGTAGCTGAATATGGAGCGGTGAACGGGGCTTCTCAATGGATATCAAAATTCTAATTGTATTCCTATATATATATATAAAATACAGACAAACAGACATAAAATTTTCTAATCTTTAATTCTTTATCAGGACTACTCATTAATGGAAATTAAAAATTTGAGCCCAATTGGATAAAATATTAAGACAACATAAAATTAAATTAATATCCCCTGTAAGACACTCCGTTGCGAACCACGGGTATCCAGCTAGATATTTAATATAAATAAAAGTAAATTGTGTCTTGTAGTTATCTTTTAAACATCAGTTCGATGAAAAAAGAAAAAAAAAAATCATTAGTTCTGAATTGCTTTTTATGATCTTAATCTTAAGTTAAATCAGGTTTGATTGATTTATGAATATTAAGTCGGTTTTTGTAGAAGAATTTCCTTTTTATTTCTGCTAATTCTTATTCATTCTATGATTCGCAATAGTCTAATGCTATTTTATTTATTTTCTTAGGATCTAATGTATATTAAATAAGTTTGGCAAGCTGAATGCTAAGTAATGATTTAAAGAAGGGAATAGAGTATAAGATTGACGTCATCAAGTGATCTTGTGACGATCTTGTGGACGTATATTGTCTCTTGTTCTAGAATTCTAGAGGATGTACATTATGTCTTTACCTTATTATCCACAAGTGGAACTTCTCTACTGTGTCGACCTTGTTTTTTGTTCAGTTACAAGAAATAGAAGTATTCACTTCAGACAATTCGTCTGAATGATAACGTCTAACGTCAAAGACAATTGTTAATTCAATCTATTTGCGTATTTGCGTATACAATATGTAAAATAAAAATGTCTTCTTACTTTGACTGATTGATTCATCACTTCATTCCTTTAACTTCCCCTGTTGATTGAGCGTATTATAAAATAAAATAAAAGATTAATTTGCATTTGGAATTTTTATAAGGTTTTTTTTCAGGACGATATCCGTTTAAATAAAATATTAGTTCCTCAATGAACATTATAGCAAACGTTTCTATTTTTCAGTACAAACAGTTAAATTCTTAAATAAAGAATGAGATTTAGCGTTGTTACTTCATTAGAACTATATTAACTCTTCTTAAGAGGCTGCCAATATTAGGAGCAGGAAATCAGCATCTACAACTTATAGAAACCTATAGAAAGAACTTCATTAAGAAACCAACCGTGAAAGTCTATGTCTATAATAGTATGTTTTATATAACGAATAAGAATAATTGGGTTTTTTTTTTCAGACCCTAGAATAAATAATTAAATTAGATATTATGGAATTTAATGTCAAAGAAAGTTTGTCATTCAAAAAATAAATTTTTGTCCGCTATTGAACTCGTCTATCCGTCAATTGAATACAAAATAGGATAGATGTTAATGTTAAAGTATGTATTAATTCATTTTTAACTAATACGATATTTTGTTTGAGTGATTTGGAATTCTTGTTTGATAGAAGAGGTAGGAAATGTAGAGGAGTCTAGTAAGAACACAAGAGAGGCAGTGTTAATATGCAATAAGTATAAAAAAGATAATTCCTTTATTGCATAGTCTCACATTCTGCGGAGCTAGACTTTGCTACCACGGCTTCATAGTTCTTCATACACCAAGGTTGTCGGTTCCTGGCTTTACAAAAGAGTCACTACTCCTCATAGAAGGTTTTTAAAACAATACTCGACAATACAGAAGACGAGTCATGTGGAGAAAAGTAAAAAACCCCCAAGGAGCAATACACGAGTCGAGAATGCAAATCAGGATCTGTTTGAGGGGAGTTAAAACAGAAGGAGATCCTGCGAATCGAAGATGACGTCACGAACGCCTTCTATTCGCGGTATAAAGGAAAAGGATTCGAATTGGAATGGTTTCGTCTGGCGGTAGTGGAAGGTTTGAAACCGTAGCTGGGTTATATAGACAGAATATGAATAATACAGAGTATTATCTGCTTCCTAACACATACTGTAACTCCAGGCTGTCAAACCCATGAGCTGATATGCGTCATTATAATCATACTTCCACATACATCCTCGACGAGTAGGAGGTAACATCTATAGCGGAACAACAACTTCCCCCCACATCTCTCCAGTCTCCATATCAATGTTTATTATATATACTTTTTTATAAAGCTATATCTCATAAAAAAATATGGTTCGACTGAAATTTGACAACTGATACTGTTTCTATGTCTACGTATCACTTAGAAAAAACTATATTTAGACATGATTACAATATTACAATGATAGCAAAAATAAATTATTATATATATATATATATATATATATATATATATATATATATATATATATATATATATATATGGTTGTGTGTGTGTGTGTGCTTTATTAAACGGGAAAGTATAAGATACATATGTATAAACATGTTATTAAACAGGAAAAAAGATAAAAATACATTAGTATTATTTAAATAAAGAAAGTTATTATGACTCATCAACTATTATTATTCGGTCAACTCGAGGGTAACAAGGTTAGATTTATTTACTAAAATTTAAATCGTATTATTATTAATTTGGTTTTTAATTATTTATTGGCTAAGCCTAGCAAGTAACAGCTATAACTGCGAAGGTAAGTTGGCACGTTTTATAGTAGGGGATATTATTAACAAATTCTTTTTTTCTTCGGTTGTGTTTAAAATTACTCATTCTCGTAACACATTTAAGTGGATTGAAAGAGGGCCATTGTTTCTATGTTCTTTACTATATGTTTTGAAATAAAACATTAAAGGACAATTGTAACTGTTATTGTATTGTTGTTACTTGTTAACAGATATTTTATACTTCTATTAGACATTTTTTTTTGTTCTTTTTTGTTTATTTTTGAATTGTTTGTGTGACATTATGATTATTTAGTATGAGTATTATTTATCCTTAATAGTAGGTTACCCAGGTTTATTATTGGTGAAAGAATAATAATAATGATGCTGTCAAACGTTTCATTAAAAAAAATTAGATCATAGGATGAGGATAAACAATGTTGTTTTTTACTTTCTCATACAAAGACCATGGCATGAAAATTCGATTTTGATGGATTTACACATTTTGAGGGCTTCTGAGTTCTAAAAAGTGATTTTTTTAAAAAATGTGTGTCTGTTGTCTGTGCAGACGGTGGAAGCCTAAACTACTGGGCCGATTTTGACGACAATTTGGCGTACATGTTCAAAAAAAATCATACCCCGGAGCGAAATCGAAAAATATATTTTAGATCCAAATTTGGGGGCGCCACCCCTCAAAAAACTCTGAAGAAGCAATAAAAATAACATTATTTCTCGAAAACGGTTCCGACGATTTTGATTTAAAAAATTCTAAATGCAGTACATTTAAATACGAATCTAACGATATAAGCAGTTTTCCCGGGGAAAATCTATTTTCCAAGAAATTGATGAAAATAAATGTGATTTTGTTAAAAATCGAAAACAAAAGTTTCTGGAATCTGGGAACGATTTCATGTTGGTCGAGATAATATGATTTTTTTAAAAATTATATTCGGGAATCCTCCAAACTGTCTTAGTTTAATTAAAATACTTTTATGGTAAAAGACAGCTCTTTACCACGAATTAGCAATTCGTAATTACTAAATGGAAAAAGAACAGAATAGGCAGGGATATCTGGAGAACCGTTTTGAATCTAACCATAAAATTAGTTTCTTCGGTAAAAATCAAGTCAGAGATATTGATCAAATTAAATCTAATCCAGATGAAAATTGAAAAGGAAAATAATCACCTGTTGGATCACTATTTATATGTTTGATTATAAATTAAATTATATTAGATGTTATGGGATCTTAATTCACTATCATTGTTTATAGTATCTGAGAAAGTTTGATTCGAGTTTGACTGACCGATTTATTTCTTTCTTAAAAATTGAACAATTCTGAGTTCTATAAAAAAAAACTTTCGACAAGCCATCCAAATTTCATATAAATCAGATGAGTATAGAGGTACCTTTGAAGGTATAGGTGTAAATAAATGTATGTGTGTTCTGTTCCTCGCATGTGGAACAGAAACAAATTGGCATAGAAGGTTAAAACTTATATGGGACCAGGGACCAACAATGGGCTAATTATGACCTTCCATCCCAATTTCTTTTGTAGTTTTTAAGATATGATGGTTCGAAAAAATTGACCGACAGACAGACACGGAATCAAAAAATGTTTCTTGATGTCTGAAACGGATTTATGTTTTGGATTATTTTAAATCGGAGACATAAAAAAAAATCCTTTACCTTCAGTAAGCTCGAAAACAAAATAAAGGTTTTAAAAAACGGGAAAAATTACAAATAAACAGTTGCATTGTTATCCTTTTAGATGATTGCGAATTGGATCGTGATTATTTAAAATAAAACCGCACACAAAAGTTGATTATGTTCTTCTAATTTACTCCTTATCGTGGAGATTATTTTTTTAAAAAACAATAATATTGATGGCACAATAATATAATTACACTTATATAAAGTGTAAATGTTGGTTATCACTTTAGACGAGAAGTTACTATAAAGTTTATCTCTAAGTGGAGTTAGTGATACGCATTGCGGTCAGGTTTGTGGGAGTTAATAGTTATCCTCGAGCCTGGTACCATGATAAAGGAAGGAAGAGACGTTATCTGTGGCCTCATGCCCACTCCCGGGAGGATGCCAGCCTAGTCAGCCTACTTTTTTTCCATCCCAAAAAACTAATTCCTGATAATCCGCTTAGACACCCAAACCCAAGGTTATCACTTATTTCCGCCTCCCTTTCAAATATAGATAAGTAAAACCCCATGACTTTTTTCTTTCTTCTCCTCTTCTCTCATGTAGAGAAGTAAATACCCTTTAAAAAATCTTTAAGGAAGCCTTTACTATCTTAGCCTGACAGTAGGGATATGAAAGCCGCATGAGAGAGAAAAGGAAGAGTTTTTGGAGATTAGAACTCAGGTAGAGCAAACTTGCAGTGAAGAGAAAAACCAACCTACCACAAGGATTTTTTTTTAAAAAAAGTAAACAATCAACTTAAAATATAAAGCTAAAAATAGACCGAAAAGAGCGGAAAATCTCCTTTTATACCATATAAATAAATACTATTAAAGAGGCAATAGTTGGCACATTACATATCAAGAGAGTATTGTTGTATTTTGGTAATCCAATGCGATCTGTATTTCGCACAATCCCATAAAATAAGTCCTTAAATTTGAATGAAATCGGCAATTTTTGTTGGATTTAAAATTAAACCAATGAAACCATTTAATAAAAAAAATGATAATATAACATATTATAACCTTCATAATCTTAAACTTTATGAGAACATAATAATCCGATTAATATAAGAAAACAGGAGATGCTAAACGAACTAAAATAGTAATACACTAGTGATGATGAGCATAAAAAAAATCGGTCCGAGACAACTCAGACAAACTTTCTCATATATTAGTTTATAATTACTTAGCCCAGTGTTTCCATTTATTAGTTTTCAAATGTACATTTAAATATTATTGAACATTTCATCAAAATTTATCATAAAAATAACTTCTCCTGGTCGGGGAATCGAACCCGGGCTCTCTCCGTCCACGTTTTAAGCTAATATCTCAGGAACTAGATTTTTCCCGGGAAAACGGCTTATATCGTTGGATTCGTATTCAAATGGACTACATTTTAGAATTTTTTAATCAAAATCGTCGGAACCGTTTTCGAGAAATAATTTTTTTTCATGTTTTTTCAGAGTTTTTGGGGGGTAGCGCCCCCAAATTTAGAGCTAAAATTCATTTCTCGATTTCGCCTCGGGGTATGATTTTTCTGAACATGTATGCCAAATTTCGTTAAAATCGGGCCAGTAGTTTGGGCTCCAGGCGTCTGCACAGACGACAGACAGACGACAGACGACAGACGACAGACAGACATTTTTTAAAAACCACTTTTTTGGACTCAGGGGACCTCAAAACGTGTAAATCCATCAAAATCTCAAAATCGAATTTTCGCGCCATCACAATACTTTCTCTTTATATGAGAAAGTAAAAACTCGAGTTGAAAAACTTGCTTTTTGCTCTTTTTATCGGTCATTTTTATTTTAATATCGAAAACATTTTTTGGGGAAACACTTACATAGGTACTAATAATCTACCTTAAAAGAGCTTTAAAGTTATTTGTAACATATTATACAAGTATTAGCATAATTTCAACTCAATCCGGGCATATTTGTTTTCAAAATGCCAACAAAAAAATTTTTATGATAACATGTCATGTTAATTTTTTTTTTTTAAATATTTAATTGATTAACACAACTACAAAATTTACATTGCATCATTGTTTACATGGAGGGAGCAACGTGAAGTAGAAGTAGTCCAGTGACTACACTTACTTGGCTTGAATATTATAAATTAATTGTAATAAAAATTAATTAAATAATGATAAAGTAGATTAATATTGTATTAAATAAGATTTGAAAATAGATAGTTATAATTATTATAATATTTCAAATCAATAAATATTTTATAGGAGTTGATCTCTAGGCCACTGCCTCTTCAGACGTCTTGGAGGGTTACATGGGATTTGCTGGGAAGATAGGAGTTGTACAAGAGGATTAGGATGATGAAATAAGGATTCATGGAATTTTCTGTATTGGGATACGGATAGATTTCGGACAAATGGAACATTGAGGTCTTCATGGAGAGTAAGGTTCGAGATATAGTAAGGAGCATCGGTTATTTTTCTGAGGATTTTTGATTGTAGGATTTGGAGACGACGGGAATTGGAGGGTTTGGTGCTGCTCACTTCCAAACCGTAGGTCCAAGTTGGCTTTAGGACTGCATTATAGATGCGGAGCTTGTTACTTAGAGAAATCTTAGACCTACGATCAAGAAGACCGAGCAGTAACTTGAATCGTCGTGTGATGTCAGTACGTTTTGTTTTGGTGTGTAGTTGCCATGTTAATCGTAGGTCAGGGGTAAGGCCAAGGTATCGGACGGAGTTAGACTGAGTAATAGCAACTTGATTAAGGATGACTGAGGGACAGGTGCCATGACAAAGAGCAAAGGTGACGTGCACACTTTTCTTTTCGGTAATCTTTATCCTCCATTTCCTCAACCAAGGTTCCAGAAGTAACAGGTGGCTTTGGGTGTTATCGGATGTAAGGAGGTGGTTTTCTTGGACAGAAAGGATTGCCTTGTCATCTGCGAAAGTGACAAGGATTGTTAAGGGATGCTGGGGAATGTCATGAATATATATGGAGTAAAGTAGAGGTCCTAGAATACTGCCCTGAGGTACTCCAGCCCTTACAGGGTAGATAGCAGAAAAGGAGGATCCAAGACTTACACGAAAGAATCTGTCAGTAAGGTAGGACTTGAGGATAAGATAATAGGTGAACGGTAGAATGCCCTTGAGCTTCCAAAGCAAGCCAGTATGCCATTCTTTATCGAAAGCTTGTGACTCGTCTAAGAAGACAGCTGAACAGAACCTTTTTAATCTCAAGGGAGGAAGCTATAAAATCAACAATGCGATGGCATTGTTGAACAGTGGAGTGTTGGGAACGGAAACCAAATTGACAAATTGATGATCTGGAAGGAAATCTGAGAGAATAGGAATCAGTCTGCGAAGAAGGAGTTTTTCTAGGATTTTTCCCATTACTGGGTGAAGGCTAATAGGTATATAGGAGCAAAGAAGGTGATGAGATTTAGAAGGTGTGGGTATCATTATTGTGGTTGCAAATTTCCACTGTGTGGGGAAGTGGGTTGTTCTTAGAACGGAGTTAAAGACGTGGGTGAGGAAAAGGATACCTTTTTTAGGAAGGTGTTTAAGGATTTGAGATGTGATGAGGTCGTAGCCAGGAGATTTTCTTGTTTGATAGTGAAAATGACGTCAGAAGGATTAAAGGCTTTTGGGGGGAAAGATAACTGAAGAGGAGAATGAAGGTCACTGGTTATTAGATTTACATGGTCTGGGTCTATTACATCAGGGTGAGGGAAAACATTTTGGTTAGGGTTAGGTGCTGAGCAAAGACTTCCACCTCATGTTAATTAAAAACTGTTTTTAGTCGTCCACTGAGGACGGCTAATATATCATCGGTACTTCTTTAGCTTGTTACTCCCCTATGTGTTTTTGGAATATAAATGACTTTAACTAAATAACTATTAAGACAAAGGGATGTTTAATCCAATGTACTTTGGGACAAAGGAATATCACACTTATGCTTTTATAAGGGGAGTAACAGTCTAAAGAAGATTATCCCGTAAAACTTCTTTAGATTGTTACTCCCCTCTTTTTTCTTTATAAGGGGAGTAACAATCTAAAGAAGTGCCATATCATCTAGAAAATATTACGCGTGAAATTTCCAAAAACTTTACAATTGTCACAAATGCTAATATGCGCCTGTGTATCGAAATCTCGTTTAATTCGTTCAATTTTTACTCAAGTGCTCGTTAGTACAAATACTCAAACAAAAAATTTAAAAGGAAGAACTTCACTTTTTATAAGAACACACTTCTCTCTGTCTCTCTTACTGAAAAACTATATTAATTTCTAATAATCATTATAATTAGATGACTATAAAATAGAAAGGTGGAAGAAATTCACACATTTTTCAACCAAACGCAATGATTATATTTGTAAAAATTACAAAAAGTGAAGTAACAAGCTCTTTCTCCTGTTTAGATTTTATTTTATCTAGAAGAGATCAAATAAAGTACCAAAAAGTTGCAATCTAGAACAATTGTCACCAGTTGCAAATGACTCGCATCATGAGAAACTGATCTGAGAATGGTCTTTGTAATGAGTTTGAAACGTCTGGATTCACAAATTCCCTGACACCTGACTCTTCTGGAAGTTTTTTTATCCATCAAATGGTCACCGTCTGATCAAAATCAACCCCAAATTGCCGGTAAGGACATGCCTTAAGCATGGACAGAGGCAGAATGAATCAAGAAATATATGAAAGTAGGATACAACGTGGTATATGGAAGATTCTTTCAAAGCTACTGGCTACAGTGGTGGGACCTGGAGTCAAAAATAATGTAGCACTTGCAATAATTTCTGTCCATCCTCCTGATAGAAGAAGAAGCAAAGTCACTTATGTATAGAAACATGAGATATCGATGTATCATTGGTGACAGCGATGTTGGTGCAGTTTGGTGTCAATCATAGAAAACATCGATGTTTATAGCTATAGATTTTTCCTACTTTAGCAACATCAAGGCCTGTTATATCACTGGAAAGTAATATTTCGGGGGCCTTCACATTTATCATTATTTAGTATCCGATTCTCTCGAATTCTATTTAAAATTGTTCTAACTTGTAAGTGAAGCTTATAATGACTCCTTGCTGCCTACAAAGTCATAACCCGATATATTATGTTATCTTTACTTCCTAGAATCTATATTGACTAAAATAGAGATATATGTTATAAAACTAACATGCCTAACTCTCCCTACGTTGACAAGGACACGTCCGCATGTATACTTCCGGTGAAAATCACCCTTGATAAAGATATCTAAATATAAATATAAACCATTAGTTTTAACTTATTAATAAAAATATATCAGCGTATATAAAAATGTATGTTTCATATTCTTTTGATTTTAATAATTATAATGTCTTAAAGTTCTTTCGTTTCATTTAATTTCTATTAATTTTGCTTCGGAGCTTATCAAAAAGGAAGCATTGAAATAATTTTGAAGAACAACATTTTATAATATGTTTCTGAATTCTAAAATTCCTAAACAGAAAAGGCTGTTTGCAACATGTTTTTAAAGATTTACAATATCTTAAAAACTCTATTCATCCGATTTTAATGAAATTTAGATAGTATAGGTCATAATAATCCCATTGTTGGTATAATAATAATTTAAACCTTTTGCGCTCCTTCATTTGCTCCTATATACACACACACTTGATTTGAATAACAATTTCAATTCCCAGTTGAATTGCACGTTATATATTTATCTATACTTTTGGGCTCGTCCAATATTTAACGTGAGGAAGCTATATGTATGACACTAATTGGTAGACAATTTAAAATTTTTTTATTTCATAACATAATTAACATTGCTACAAGTTGTGTTCACAGATTAGAGTTTCACGTGTTTGGTTTTGTTTTGTCTGTGATCAACATGAAAAAGGCAATATTCCAGTGACTTAAAAAATGAAACAATTAAACATAATTGTTCTTTAATTAAATCAAATGGACACTGAAATACCCAGCATCTATGTGGTTTGATTCACGTCGGAATCGTATATTTTAATATATTTGTCTTTCTTTCTATTTATTAATAAATGATGTGGCTGAGTGTGAGTTATGTGAGAATAATCAACGGATGGGATCAGTTTCCAGTTGGAACGAGATATGACACAAGTGGGATAAAAAAAACTCATCTTTTTATACTGTTTAGAGCCTAATTAACACTAGATTATAATATAACTAACTCCATATCTCTAGACATAATAAAGATACACAGAGATTATGAATGAAAAAAGAAAAATCTGACTCAGTAGTCAGTAGATCGCAGAAGGCTACGTTATTATGTGACGCATATAATAATAAAAAACCAATACTACTTTTAAATAATTAAAAATACTTTGAATAACTTCAGTTAAGTTAGTTAGTTAGATACAGTTAAATAGTCTATTGGTGAATAAATAATAAATCGAGCAGGAGTTAATTCGATATTATTCTATGATCCAGTGAGTTTCAAATGATCGATAGTGGTATATAGTGTTGAAATAATACCAAAAATAACTACATTAACAATAAAACTATGTAATTATCAAGAATTAATTATTAAAATAAATTATTTTTTCTATATACTATTACAGAATTTTTATTTTATATACTACTAAAATTGTTCTTTTCAAACACTTTTAGTATAAATATAATACAGTAATAGAAAAAAAATGTTAACTAAAATAAATACATAAAAAAATGTTTTTCTTGTGATGTGCATTATATAAAATTCTTAAAGCATTTCTTGCCACCTATAAACTATTTTAGTGGAACAATATAAAATGCATTTTTTCCTTCTATAGCCGATTGGGTTATATTTTACAAGTAATTTAGTCAAAAACACCAATATTGTATTGTTTAAGGAACGTGCGTCGCGTACGAATGGCACACATGCGCATGGGTTTAGACGTTTAGACAAATTCGTTTTTTTCATTTTTAAATTGAGAAAGTTTAGTATAAAATCAAACAAAACCTGTATGTATCTTACAAATAATTTCCACAAGATTATAAAAGTATCTTTGACCGTTCGCAGACGTTTTAAATAAAATTAAATAGCTAATATACACATGTACATACATGTACTTATATACCAAGTATATAGTTGTGGGCGTGTGTAGTAAAATAAAAAAAATATTAAATGCATTATATAAAATATATATTGAAATAGTATTTAAAATATTTTGATAGTATGTATAATTTACAATAGCAATAATTGGAGGTGCATTTTAACGGTATAGCATTAATTTAGAAATAAAACGTCTGCCAATTATAGTGATACGTTTTACGTCTGCCAATTATAGTGATACGTTTTACGTCTGCCAATTATAGTGATACGTTTTACGTCTGCCAATTATAGTGATACGTTGTGCGTCTGCCAATTACATAGCTTCCTCACGATCATTGGACGAATGGTTTCATGAGTAAAAAAAATATTATGTTAAGATAGGTTTAAAAAAATATATATTACTAAAAGCATTTTATACAAATCCATAAAAATTATGTGACACTCTATAGGAATTGTAAGTATCGTCGTTGTTACATTTATTTTTATCCAATATAAAATGGGTCCAGAAGAATAAATGAATACATAGCTCTGGTCTACTTTCGACATGGCATCGGGAATCAAAATAAAAGAACGGACTAGTATATTATCTAAATATAGGGGCTTGCTAAAATGTTGACCAATATATATATATATATATATATGTGTGTGTGTGTGTGTGTTTGTGTGTGTGTCCGGATCGGGTTGCCAATATGTGTAATGAAAAAATAAATAAATTCATTTTTCGAAGAAAAGTCGCTACAAACAATCTCCTGCTTGTTTTTAAATAAAGATTTTGGTCTTTCTTTTTGTTGAAAATGTACCTATCCTTTACCAAAAATCCAAATTTGGACTATTCAAAAAAAGTATTGTTTATATTTTTTTTTAGGTGATATATATTCCAATTTCTTTTTCACATGAAAATGTCCCCCCCTCTCCACCATATCTAAAAAGCCAAATTTGTTTGATTCTAATAAATGAGAGGTCAATTCACAGGTCTCGTTGAATGCATTAAAAGTTGAAGTTTTGCTTTTTTTAATAAAAATGATAATATAAATAAATAAATAAATAAAGTAATACAACAAATTTTAGTGCACTCAATGAGACCTTCAGAGAGAATCAGACAAAGTTTGTTTTATATAGACAAATGACGGGGGAATACCAAAACAAATCGGTCAGAGACAACTCAGACAAACTATTTCAAAAATGATTTTATAAAATTACTTAACCCAGTGTTTTCCATTGGTTAGTTTTCGTTTTTCGTGTCAATATGTAACATAAAAATAACTTCTCTTCGGCGGGGAATCGAACCCGGCCTCTCTCCGTCCGTATTTAAAGCTATTTTTTGATGAACTAGAATTTCCTGGGAAAATGGCATATATCATTAGATTTGTATTTAAATGGACTACAATTTATAATTTTTTGAAACCGTTTTCGAAGAATATTTTTTTTTCACGATTTTTCAGCGTTCTTGGGGGGTTAGCGCCCCCCCCCCCCAATCTGAGGGTAAAATTCATTTCACGATTTCGTATAGGGGTATGATTTTTCTGAACATGTACGCAAAATTTCGTCAAAATGGGTCCAGTAGTTCAGGCCCCACGTGTCTGCACAGACGACTAACAGACTTTTATTAAAAAAAAAACATATATACCTATTTATACATAATTTTAAGCCGGAGAAAAAATATTTTACTTTAGAATTATTGTCGCAATGCTTCCGTTACCTTCAACTAAACTCTGGAGCCAAAATAAATATAATAATAGTAAACATTACTAAAAAACAAAAAAAAACTGTAGATTAATTACAACTGAAGAAGTTTTTTTTTCTAAAAAGGTTGACGGAATCATTTAATGACACAATTACCTTAAAAAAAAGTGGCTATATTTTTTAAACACTACCTAACTATATAAGAAAAAAGTAAAAATATATCCACTACAGACATAAAGGGAACGAACCAAGCGTAGATAATCAAGATTAATGTGTTGTTATTTTATTGTTCCTATATTATTTTTTGTCCTTTTCATGTATATATATATATATATATATTTTTTTTTTTTTTTAATAAACCACACTCGATAATTAACCAAAGCTTAATTATAATGAGAAATCCACTCATTTTTTTAGTCTTCTGTCACAATCTACAAGTTGAATGACATTTTCTTAAGAGGAAAAAAATGACAAAGATGGAAAATAAAAATTTCCTTTTTAGAAGTTTATAACTTTTAAAGTAAGAATGAGAAAAAGGCTTAGCTAAAAGGAAAGGACGAAGGATGCATAAAAATTATGTGGCAGTCTATAATTAAAGGACATGTACAATGTACAACTCCTATAATAAGCTCGATATTTTCGCAATGATAATGTCAAGCTTTTAATTATTTATAATATTTTTTTGTTTTTTTAATAAAGGTATTATTAATTTATCCTTTAATATGTTATAATTATAATATATATATATATATATTTCTATAGGAGGACGTTTTTTTTTTTTTTAATAATTTCACATCTAATGGTTTTTGGCCAAACTGTCTACAATAAGTTTTTGTTTTTTTACAGGACGAGATTGTAATAAGAAGGTTAAGTTAGAGAACCAAAAAAAAAAAATATATATATAATAGCTTGATAACATCTTAGAGGACGCAAAAATTACGTATAAAGGATTCTTTTATATTTTTAAAAATTAGTTTTATATTGCTACTGTCGAACTTTAAAAACTTTCAAAGGATAGATTTCATGTTAAAGATAAGACTAAACAAAAAACACTACAGAAGCTTCTATAAAATATAAAGAGGTTATCAGTGAACTGTTTAAGAAGAAATAAAATAATAATAGGGATATACTTAATTCAATTTAAACTATATCTAATGATTCAATAATTATTGTATAAAATCTTGACAGTTAATATTTTCCATAAAAAATATATAATTAATACCTAAAATAGGTTTCTTACGTTCTAACACGTAGGTATACTTATACCTATGCTTTAATGACCCACACTTATAAGTTACACTTTTGTAAGTTATCGTATATTTATTTAATTCTTTCCCCTTTTGCATCCGAGCTTACCGAAGGTAAAGGGAGCTATGAGATCGTTCTGAAGGAAGAACATATTTTATGTATCCGTTTTCAAAAATTCCAAGACAGATATCCGTTTCAGATATCGGAATATTTTTGGTTCCGTATCTGTGTTGTTCGGTCAGTCACTCAATTTTTGCGCGAACCAACATATCTTAAAAACAACACGTCCGATTTTTAATGCGAAATTTGTATGGTAGACCATAATTAGCTCATTGTTGGTCCCATATAAGTTTCAACTTTGTGCAACTGATCATATGCTCTTGTTTGTGTAATCTATATATATATATATATATATATATATATATATATATATATATATATATATATATATATATATATATATATATATATATATATATATATATATATATATACTATAATCGCAAAGGGACATTATCTCTTCTATGTAGATAAATATCAGTTTGCAACCTTATCAAAACACTTATTAGTTTGGACACTATATACAACCACAACCGAGTAAGTTACAAATGACTCTTATCATGAGCAATTTCCTTGAAAATGATTCCAGTAGCGGGATCAAAACCAAGAGATTTACAAAATCTCTGACGCTAAATCCTCCAAAAGATCCAGAATTTATTACAAGTTTATAGATTACTTGTCGAGGAAACCTAAGCTATATACATACGTAGGTATAACTTGAACTTGAGCTATTGATTTGTATGATTCGTAGTTTATAGGTCTCAACGTAGTTATACGCTTATACGTATAGTATTAAATTAAAAACACTAGAATGATGGGAGTATTTTCTAAACAGGTAGATGATCTCCTAGGCATATCCTTAACAGGTAGATAATATTCTAGGCATACCCTTAAAGGTAAATAGTTTGTCTCCATGTCCTTTGACCTGTATTTATTACAAGGATCTTTGGGTCCTATATAACCTGGAAAGCAAAGCGTTTAGACCCTTTTTCAGCCTGTGTATATACAACTACTGCCTATATATATATATATATATATATATATATATATATATATATATATATATATATAATATATATATATATTAAAAAAATGTTATGACATAAACTATACTTCCGAATTATAACAGCCTAACATTATATGACTTTTAAGCCTTTATTTCTTATGGATAGCTTGTGCGACATATTTACATATAAAAATTAATTTTGAAGTGTTTTGTTTTTCCATAATAAATATATTTGATGATTTAAAAAGAGCTTCATATTATACTTAGTAATATTGTTCAAATATTTTATTTCACCTATCAAAATTACAAATAATTCGATAAGGTCAGAATGATTGGCTAGTTTACACGTTAGTTAGTTTGAAATAAATCTCATTTCTATGGATTCAAACAAGGTGCAACCAATGTTCCAACCAACCAACCAATTCAAACAGGTGCCAAACCAATGTTAGTGGATTAGACTAGGGATTTTTAACACTCTGTGATAGGATTTTTGATAGGTAAAAGCAAAATATTTATTATAAATCCTTTATATAAATGCCTATTGTTTGTGTGATTCATCGGCAAGTTGTTTGATTATAAAAATAAGCTAATTTAAAGATTATAATTTCTTCCTTTAGGGTAGCGAGTATCAGTCAAAAGTAAAAAGCTATAACCTTTGTTTACTGACGTTTCGGAAAATATATTTCCTTCTTCAAGATAGTAATATGAATAAACAACCATGTTTTTTTTACAATACTTGCTATCCTAAAAAAAAAATAAATAAATAATACTATTTTCCAGTCGGTATTCACTAATTCTTACTTAGGATTTATGCTTAACACCATCATGTAGGTACATTATTGATATTATTGTCTTACCCTAGTGGTTTGGTGGTATATATCCGTATAACTGCTTCAATTTATTGTGTAACAGCTTACAGCTTGTAGCTAGGTACGCATGGTTACTAAAATTCAGTAGGTATTCATTTTTGTCAGTTGAGTTTTGACTCAGTGGTGATTTGTCAGACGTAAAAAATATATATCCCTATATTGTACAGGTGATCGTGGTAATGTTCGCCTTAGTCTTTAATAATTATTCTAGAATTAAATTGTTATGTGATATTCAGGCACAATAGCCTAGTAATAATGAGCATATATATATATATTCTTTTTTTGGGGGAGGGGGCTTTATTAGGCTATTTTATCAAGTCAATACCTACTATTGTTCCAGTTTACAGCTACTTTTTATGGGAGCGGTCGCTATGTTTATCTCAAAGCCTTGAAAGCTTATATGTGCCGTAATTTAAATGCCTTAATTTTTAAGGTTAAAAAGAGGATTTAGGTTAGTAATGAGAGATTAAAAAAGAAGAAGAAGAAAAAAAAACTACAATTTTTTTTAATTTGGAAAGAAAGGTGAGATTTTACTTTTGGATGATTTATGGGATGAAAAGAGGGGTGTAAATGAAGACAGGGTTGTTTTTGGGTTAGTTATTGTGTTGTGGGGGGTAGAAGGGTGGGAATAAGGCCGAGGTGGGAGGAGCCTAATCCGACCAAACCCAGGGATTAGGATTTGTGCAAGAGTCCACTCTCCAGTTCTACCAACATCCTACTCTTTCAATCTCCACCAATCCACTTTTACTCATCTACACCTTATGGCTTTGTAACAAAATGGACTAATTCTCCATAATATATTATATAATACGTAGATTCAATAACGCCATTATCCTATTTTCTTAATCCAAACTAACAAATGAAGACATCCGTCGGACAATTTTTTTTTGTAAGTTGACTTCAATTTATTATATTAAGTGCAGTTGCAGTAGAACCTCATCATAGCTGAGGTAATATAGCGGATGTCTGAGAACAGAGAGGTAATATAGCGGATGTCTGAGAACGGAGAGGTAATATAGCGGATGTCTGAGAACGGAGAGGTAATATAGCGGATGTCTGAGAACGGAGAGGTAAAATAATATAGTCTGCTAATCAGTGTGGCACATAGCTTCCTCACTTCCCACAACCTATATACAAATATTACAGATGTTTGTTATGCATTTACTTTTTACAACCCATTGCTGTCTAATTTTAATTATTCTCCATCAAAAATTGTCAAATATAAATAAGTATGAAACTATTATTAGACTATCTTCTGTGGGCTTCATTCGATAAACCATCCAAATTTCTTAAAAATCAGATACTTGAAAAAAAGGTACATTTATGATATAGGTGTTATATAAAAAAAAAAAATAATAATAATAATAATGATAAAAAAATAATAATAATAAATAAATAAATAAAAAAAAAAAAAAAAAAAAAAAAAAAAAAAAAAAAAAAAAAAATGAATGTAGAAAAAAAACCAAGATTAAACTTATATTAGACCAACAATGGTCTAATTATGATCTACCACCTAAATCGCCTTAAAGGAGGACTAGTATATTTTTATTCTATCGGACAGACCGATAGACAGACACGAAAATGTTCCTTGATGTCTGAAAATGATTTCTGTCCAAGAATTTTGGAAATTTGACACAAACAAATTTCGTTCTTGAGAACGAACACATAGCTTCTGTTATCTTCGGGAAGGAAGCAAAAGTATTATAAACAAAATAATAATACCTATTATTATCTTGCTATTATACATTATGAACATTTACAGTACCTAAGCCAGTTTACAGTAACTGAAGAGCACAAGATGGATTATATTTTCAAAATACCCAATGACCATCTTGTTCTAAATATTAATGCAGTGTATACGTATACACATATTTTTTTTTAATTAAATCTATGTTTAAGCGGCTGTATAATCAAAACTGTTAATTACTTTTTATAGCTTACCTATATAATTTCTTTGCTTTTATCGATGTATACCTATACTTATCTTTGGCGCATTATTATTTGAAAGAATTATCTGTAAGAAACCAGATTTTCATACAAACGAACAGTCTTAAGCCCTAATAAACAAATGATATGCTGACTAATGATATAACCTAATAATATGTTTTTGAATGGAGAAAATTCTTTGAAGGGACGAAATATTAGAAAAATCACAAAAAGACCATGTTTGTAACAATATAAGTTATAATTTAATCCAGAAGGACTTTTTTTATATCCGGACAATTCACATGCATTTTCGTTAATGCAAGGCAACAGAAACATAAGAACCACTGCTAAGATCCACATGTTGGTTCGCTACTATACTTAAGTCAGATGCAACAATGTTTAGCCTATATTTTACCAGAGCGCATGCGGAATAAGTTTTAAGTCAAAATTTTAATATTTTGGGACCGGTTTGAGTTAGACACTTCGAAGTAGTTTCATTGCGATTGGACGATAAAATACAGCTTAAGGCATCTATTTTAAGTAATAGGTAAAACAAACTTTTAATTTACAGCCATCTTGAAACGGCTGGTTAACGATTTTGTCTGATTTGCTTTAAGTATATATACATGGCAACTTTATTTAGTAAATAAGAAATGAAAATCATTAAAACGGTTGCTTAATCCTCCAGCATTAATATAAGACAACAAATAAATATATACCTATATATGTATATTCATTCTCTATAATCGAAAATCTGAATATTTAAGATAGGTTTTTGCAATATATGTTACAGATGAATTGTGTGATGACGGTAAATCCTTAGCTCTTAGCAACTGTTAAAATTGAGCCTTCGATATAATTATATACAGTAACTTCGGGTATAATGAAATAGTACGGGATAGTAGTGGCTTCTCATTCTACGAATGCTGCACAGTTACGACGCAACGTTATAAACTGCTCTTATATGATCCCATAATGCTATTTATCAGTCGGCATCCAGTTGCAATCAACATTAAACACATGGATAAAACAATTTCCTTTTTTATATTTTGAAATTTTTTAGGATTTTTTAAAAATCTGTAATAGCAATTAGAAAGTATTTTATATAAATTCAAATTAGGCACCGGTGTTTAACTTAGTATGTTTCCTCATGCAATGTTTATTATTTATATTTATTTTTTAATTCAGAAGGGAGAAAAAGTGAACTTTTCTCCCTAGTTTACAGGGAGGAAAGTTATACTCATTGCATAGTCAAGTTGAATAGGAAGTAATGTAAAATAGTATGTTTCCTCATGCAATGTTTATTATTTATATTTATTTTTTAATTCAGAAGGGAGAAAAAGTGAACTTTTCTCCCTAGTTTACAGGGAGGAAAGTTATACTCATTGCATAGTCAAGTTGAATAGGAAGTAATGTAAAATATGGGAATCATGAACTCACATGAGTCTCTCCAGTGTTACCCTATAGATAAAGCACAAGTAAGTAGGTTACTGTTAAGTATACAATTTATTTGTTTGTTTAAGATCTAAACTATAATGTTATCTTCACAAAGTAACCTCCACAACGGTTGTCACAGTGATTCATCAGTAAAATAAACCTACAGGTTCAAGGTGAAATCATAATTTCTAAATGTAGATAAACTAATCCATACGCATATACATCAGCTGCAAATTAGTGTTCAATATATGGCTCAGCTACCAGGTTCTCCCATCCAAAAGTATTGAATTTCAAATAATTACTACCTATCTATCTATAATTCAATATTAACGTGATTAAACTTATTTAGTGGATTGTTAATATTATATTTATTTAACTATTTTATTTATTTATTTTTTTTTTAATAAAAATAAAAATACCTATATTTACTTTTTGTTTAATAAAATATTTTAAATTTAAAATCTTTAATAATTTTTTCTTCCCTTCTATAAAATCTTGTACAAAGGTATACCTCGAGAGAAAAAATAAATTCTACCCAAGTGATAATTAACTCCCATGGCTACCTCGGGAGTTAACATTATGGTTCCCTCGGCTTCGCCTCAGGAACCAACTTCATCGCTCAGGGTGCAATCACTTACTTATAACTCCCTTGGTGCGTAATTATAACTATTTCCCCCGGATCTTTCCAAACAGCTGTGAGGTTAAAATGTTGATGTGTGCCTCGTGGATAATACGGAATACTGGTGCGGAATTCTAGTTTGTATTGGTTTAGTATTGAGATTTCCGAAACATTTCAATACAAGATGTTTCTGCAAATGTAAATAATATTCCATAGCACCCGAAGTTCCTCTATTCTACGAGTTTTCATCTGCCAGCTAACTTCTTTCCAAGCAAATTCTACTTCCTATTTCAGAGTTTGGGAATCCAACTCACGGATATATTTTGGTCACCCTTTATCTCTTCCTCTAACACTAATTTAAATTTTATAATATTCTTCATTTGGCTGGTTCTTTATTTTCTTAGTCGTAAGTAAATATGCGCGTGTATGTACCTGAAATAAGGGGCTAAAGGGCAGTTTAAGCCCTATATGCACGACTGTGTTCAAGGACATAGCGTAACTAATCGTCTTAAAGCATTCCTAAACCCTTAAGAGCTTAAAAGGGACTCTCTAAACCTTTCTGTCAAAAACATCCCAAGATTTTTATGACGGTTTCCATACATACACATGAGAAATTTTTTAAAAAAGGCGATCTAAATGCTTTATAAACACTTAAGCTCTCAAAGATGACCCCAACATGTTTGACACTAAAAGAAAAAAAACCTACTTTTTATGACATGCGAAAAGAGACAATTTTCATTACCTACCGACGCCTACATGAGCCTAAGGAAAAAGAGGCCATACTTTAAAGTTTTATGACAGATGGACTGACAGGTCAAAAAAAACTCTTTTTGAAAGTCAGCAGTCACACGGGATTAACAGTATCTTTTCAAAACATGAGCTTGGCGACGTGCTTTTTTTCTCTCTTTTTTTTTAAATTGTTTTAACAATACCATCGTGTCTTAAAAAGTCAATATACACTTTCTTTTCCATATTTTTTAACGCCAGCTAAATTTAATATTATATAATATATATGTAGATATAATATCTAAATAGATCAATAGAAAGAACCGATATAATCTTACAAATAAAATTTAAAAATAGCTAAGACAAGTTAAAAGTAAATATCAAATTTTGAGATATACCTAAGAAATGGTAAAAATATAGCTCTGTTTTTTTGAGTAAAATACGCTTTGATAATTTTTTTAACAATAATTGTAATTGTTGATTTATTACATATGTAAATACTATTTTTAATATCTTAAAACTATTTTAAACGATATCGCATATTTTCTAAATGAACTTGAATTTTCATCAGAAATACATGCTCGTACATCTGTGAAATTTTAAGAAGATTTTTAGACAGTCAGAGAGTAATAATAATAAATAAAAAAATAAAAACGACTCTAAACAATCAAAGTTAAGTAATAATATAAAATCTCTCTCCAAATATGTATATCCGGACTAATTTGTTTATTTTATATGAAAGACCGAAATTTCAAAACCGAGTGGTTCCTTTTAGTTCCTAATATATAGAATTCGTTTATTCCCCTAATAACAGATACATTGTAGATCTCAATTTTGAATTTTGGTATGTAAAAATTGAAGAAAGGAAAAATTTATTAGTTTAGTTCATTAAATTAGAATATGTATTTTATCTCTAGATTTAACAATATTTAACAGTTTAGTAAATCTAATTTGAAATACATTTCATATAACATGTTAATATTGTTTAAGTTTATATAGATATCCTAAAAACAAATATTACAGGTGCCTATACATACATAACAGGTCTTACATAAAGCTTTTTTTTTTACAAAATATTAGAATGGTTTGCAATATTGTTTACTTATATCTAATATTTAATAAACAGAACAATTTACAGCCTACAGCCAATTTACTTGTTCAGAACAATTTAGTTTTGGTCATTATCAGAGAATTAAAACAAGAACAATCAACAAAGGAAATGAATCAATTGCTATTTGTAGAAGCAATAAAGAAAAAAGTTGCCCTTTCATAATAATGTTCTATAAATAGGCGATTAATACTAATTTTGCACGTATAAGCTGACTAATATCTTAATTAAATCTGTAAGAATGAAGAGATTATTGTATCTTTAAATGTTCAATAAGTATAGTATGCCAGCAGTATAATGTATATGCACAACACAAATCAAAGAGCAATTTATCAGGATTAGTGTAAAAATATATAAATAAGTAAATAACAATAGCAAAACAATATAAAAAGAAATACAAATCGATTTCACTATGCTCTATAGTTAAATTAATTCACTACTATTTTCAAGTGTTGAAATTCTAGAATTTAAAATTATTTTTTAAAAATATTTAAAATTATAAACTTATTTTTTTACGTTGGCAATCAAATAAAAGATAAAGTTATTTGTATAAATAGATGTGTGCCGACGATTTGAACATATTTTTAGGATTCTAAACATAGCTGCCCAATATTAATCGTTATAGCTATATACCACCTTGCTATATAAATCTCGTTGACTATTATTAGTTGCTACTAACTCACATTGACTATTATCAGTTCCATGCTACTAACTCACATTGACTATCATCAGTTACTACTAACGCTCATTGACTATTATTAGTTGCAATACTAACTCACATTGACAATTATTAGTTGCTACTAACTCACATGGACTATTGTCAGTTGCTTCGCAAATAACTCACATTGACTATCATCAGTTACTACTAACGCACATTGACTATTATTAGTCGCTACTAACTCACATTGAATATTATTAGTCACTACTAACTCACATTGCCCATTATTAGTTGCTAGTAACTCACATTAACTATTATCAGTTGCTTTGCTACAAATTTACATTGGGGTATTATCAGTTACTACTAACTCACATTGACTATTATCAATTGCTACTAACTTACATTGACTATTTTCAGTTGCTACTAACTTACATTGACTATATTATTAGTCGCTACTAACTCACATTGACTAAGGTATTATAAGTTGCTATACTAACACACATTGACTATTAGCAGTTTCTACTAACCCTTATCAAGATCAAATCCCTTGCAAATGATTCCTGCAAATAATTCGAATCCAAAGGATTCATAATGGTTGGGAATAGGGATCTCTGACTCTGCGACAGTGATTTTCTCCGAGATCGCGGAGTTAAACTGTTGTATTTATAATTAGCAATTTTAATTAGACACTGTCTCCATGTCAAGGTTTAAATTCCTAAATCGACATATACCGTAAGTATCGTAGGCGCCTAGATCTTTCTTGGTTCTATATTAAGCCTTGTTAGAATGTTTTGTAATATTGGATTTTCCTATTTTAAAGAAAATATCAAGGAAAAGTGAGCGGAAATATGAGCTAGTTATGGATTTGTATTGAAGTATTTACACACAAAGAGATACGACAGACGGGGAATTTTACTCTAATCTCCTGTATCATTTCACTTTCTTAGCGACAATATACCTACGACATTTGTCAAACCCTATATTGTGGCTTTATTCACTCATTGATAAGGTCAATTTAAATAATTTTAAAAACAAAAATATATATTTTTTTATACTGGTTCTTTTAGAATGTAACATAAACAAACTGAGGTATATTATTCTTGCTATAAATCGACTACTTTAAGTAATTTTCAACCATCTTATAACAAATTAATTATAATAATATAATCTTATTTCTCCAAGAAAAGTTTTTAGAACCATTATTGTTGATTGATAAGTCACTTAATATGGTTGTCGAAGATATCAGTCGAAAACTGATATCAAGCGACAACTGATATCGAGCGACTTATGAATCGACATAAAAATCAATCGCAGTAATATACTTAATGGTTGAAGAAACTTTTTTAAGAGAAAAAAGAGTTTGATAATGTCAAAATTTAATTTTTTATTGGTGCTTGAAAATGACTCAAAGTAGAATCGACATAAAACAAGAATGATATAGGAGAATTTGCTTATGTTACATCCCAAACGACCCACTACTTGCTCTTAGTTTGTAAAATAAAAACACTCATTGTTTGTCAATAAAGTGACACTAATTAGCTGTTCAAAATATCCAGTATATCCAATTTAACAAAATTAAAAGATTTTCACAACAATTTTAAATAATTGATATAAACAATTTATATAGGTATAAAATAATACGATATTAAGTAAACCACGGATTTTATACCTAAATATAGGTAAGTTAAAAAAGCGACGTAGCTCATCGAACGTAAGCAATTATATCACCGAATATTTTTTGAGGGATATTAGGTATCACTTTTATTATAGACAAAAGCGAGATATTTCTATGTCCCATAGTTTTTTGGACTAAATATCCCTTTGTTTTAATATACTTTCAGGGGTGTTCAACTATATAAAGTTATGCCTCATGTCTCCTATTTTTTTTCGTACCCCCTATTAGTGGGATACTAAACTAAAAGAGTACCCACATTTTTAATTTATAAATATTAATGAATAGTAAATTTAAGGGTTTGCATATTATCTAATAATTACCTGACATTTGCCCTTAAATATAAATTAATTTTATTTAGAAAATTTATTCTGGATGTTTTATTTTCAGCCAATTCTTTGTTCCAATTATAGTTAAAATATTCGAATAAGTCTTATGCAATAGGTATTTAAATATCTAACAAAGGTACATTTTTTGTAACTCAATTTTTTATATAGAATTGGTAATCGATGAAAAACAGATTTGTCTTCTTTGATGATTATACATTTATAGATTATACATTTCCGATGACAATACAATAATTAGTCATTAATAAATTAATCAATTGATTTAGTTGAAACATCGATTGAAATAATTGAATTACGAAAATCGGCACTTCTTAGGATTGTTACTCCCCTTATAATGAAAACAGAGGGGAGTAACAATCTAAAGAAGGTGTACAGAATGTTCTTCTTTAGACTGTTACTCCCCTTATAATGAAAACAGAGGGGAGTAATAATCTAAAGAAGGTGTGCAGAATGTTCTTCTTTAGACTGTTACTCCCCTTATAATGAAAACAGAGGGGAGTAACAATCTAAAGAAGGTGTACAGAATGTTCTTCTTTAGACTGTTACTCCCCCTATAATGAAAACAGAGAGGAGTAACAATCTAAAGAAGGTGTACAGAATGTTCTTCTTTAGACTGTTACTCCCCTTATAAAAACAGAAGTGTGATATTCCTTTGTCCCAAAGTACATGGACTAAACATCCCTTTGCCTCAAGAAGTACCAGAAAATCAAAAGAATAATAAAAATAGAATATAGGTTTTGCATAAAACCTTAAACTCAATTTGAGGATTTATATTTATTATTATCATAATTTTTGCTAATATACAGGACTCTTGATCTCAAAAAAAGTTTATCCTATAATATATAGACTTTTATCATATAGATATATATTATAATTATTTCACAATGTCATATACATATATTATAGTATAATACCATAACACAGTATGTTTTAATGTTTCTTATTAAAATACAACATTTTTTAATTTTATATAATATTATATACCTAAATCATTTATTAAAACATTGAATTAAGAATTAACTATACCTATACATTCTTACTGAATTAACTGTGCTATCTATAGTTAGACTATACTTCTATAATAATAGACTAACTCTAACTAATGTGGATCTAAGAAAAGCGCGGAGGTAAGGTAATTTGTATTTGAAAATGATAATATTTACATAACTTTTTCATTATTTGGTATTGGATTCATTTAACTTCACTTACATTTTATTTGTTTGTCTGAAAATCTTAACCTACATTTGACCAACTTCCTCATGACTACCAAGAAAGATGAAACTTGCACAGATTACACATTTCTGATGACAATTCAATAATTAGTCATCAATAAATTTATTTAGTTGAAACATCAATTAAAATAATTGAATTACGAAAATCGGCACTTCTTAAGATTGTTACTCCCCTTATAATGAAAACAGAGGGGAGTAACAATCTAAAGATGGTGTACAGAATGTTCTTCTTTAGACTGTTACTCCCCTTATAAAAACAGAAGTGTGATATTCCTTTGTGCCAAAGGACATTGGACTAAACATCCCTTTGCCTCAAGAAGTACCAGAAAATCTATATCAAGAGTTATTATCGAAACATTTTTTTTTTAAATAAATAATATATAAATATAAAATAAAAATATAAATTTAGATATTTCTTCACTTAATAGAGCTTAAATTAATCATTTGTTGTTTCATCAATTATTTTGAGGCATTTTGGTATTTTAATAAATATTTATCATCTATTCAGAACAAACCGCATGTAAGGAAAGTTCGAATTTATATACAGAAATAATGATATATTGTAAAAAAAAAAAATCACTTTTATTATCCTTATATGAGTATATACATAAATACATATAATACTTCAATATATATCTATTTACTTGCTCATATTTCTTAAAAACACTTATCGTTTGTCAATAATCTGACACTATAATTAGCTGTTCAAAATGTATCCAGTTTAACGAAATTAAATAAATTAAAAGATCTTTACATTATTTTGATGTTTAAAAAAACAAAATTCTACAAAGAAAAACCATAATGTAGGTCAATGTAACATATGTGTTACAATTTACTAAGAATTTTTAGTTATGATATTTAAAAATAATTCCATGGGAATTAATTCCTAATCTCAATCATAATATAATCTATTTAAGATTTGATATCTTGTGAAAAAAATGTATTATGTACTGTAGGTCATGACTATAGATAGCGCCGGCTATACATATTTAATATCCTATACATCGTTTTAGCAGATAAAAATGAGGAAAAGAAATTCAAATTTCAATTCACAAATTTAATAAGGGATTATTGAATTTTTAAATTAGAACCTAACGTTATTACAATAAAACCTTAATAATAAATCAAGTGGCACCTAAAGTAAAGGACAAGTTGGTAAAGTAAAGGACTAGAAATTAAAGCATAAATTAAATGATTAAGTATTATTAAATACCATTTTAATAATAAACGGATTTAACTGCTAAATTTAAACCTAACTTTATACATTATAATAAAACTTTTAACAAAAAACCTTAAATCGAAGGGCGCCTAAACCTAATCTAAAACCTAGTACCTAATCGCCCCTTAAACCCAATCCAAAAGCTAGTTTCACCTTAAACCCAATCCAAAAGCTAGTTGCACCTCAAACCCAATCCAAAAGGTAGTTGTAACTTGATCCTAATAAGGAACTAAGTGCGGTAGCACCTTGAAACTAGTAAGAAATCAAGAAAACATAATACAAGGATAAATAAATACATATATGTGCCAATAACAAGCTTAGATTTAAATATCGACAATACTGTTTAATATATCAATAAAATCTAAATTAAGACAAAAGAAATTAATTAAAATGTAAAACCGTTTACAATACAAATTTTATTAATATTATTGTTATTTTAAAACCTATAATAAGTATCGTTGTGAACCTAACAATATTCACATAAAAAATATTATAAGTATACACTATATACCTATACTTATTACAAGATACTTTTTTACTTTTTTATAAAATATAGGTATAACATTTTTAAACCTAATTTGAAAGGACTGTTTTTCACATGGATGAACCTATAATATATTGTTAAAATGTAATGAGACTTTCAACCTAATATGAAATTTAAGTAAACGATATTTAATTAATACATTAAATCTATTACTAAAAGAGTATACAAGACAGACAATTATAGACTCTAAATAATCAAGGGGGATACTCTCTACCTGTTTGGAACATAGATATAGTTGTGAACATTGAAATACCTAGATACCTATATAGGACCTAGATAGGTAGGTAGGTATATTGTAAAGACAATATTGTCGTTATTAAAATCATAGCTGTTGTTGAAACATTATTTTACATTGTTTTCAACTATAGGCCAACATATTTAAAATTTGGCTCACAGTTTAAAATTTAATCTAGAAGTTCAAACTGCGTTAAAACAAGCTTAATAAGTTTAAAATTATATGTAAGTGAACAGAAAAAAAAAAAAAATAATAATAATAGGTAATAGGTAGGTGGCAACGTTACACAGTAATATATACCTAATAACTTATGAAATAAATGTTGTTTTTTATATAAATCCTTTATAATAATAATAATACTTAATCGTTTATTTTGTAAACCATTAAATTAAATACAATATAAACATTTGTAACAAAACGGTAGCCTTGGTCAATGGACCTTCAGGCGATAAATTCTTTATATAATATTGCGGATATAATAATCATAATAACCCTAAAATTTTATAGAATGTTTTTGTATTGGTTCCGAGTCTATGTGCCAATTTTCAGCTCGATTAGATGACTGGAACAGAGTTAATTATCCCTCCAAAGATTTTGACGACAGTCAGCCACACACAAATAAATAAAATCGAATTGAATATAAAGCATTAAAAAAAAAAAAAAAAATATGACAAATCAAATTAATCCTTAGTCCATGGAGTACAATTATTGAAATTAATACCTAATGTTAATTATACACCTATTACACCTAATACCTAGGCATAGGCACAATGTTATTAGGTATATACCTAGGTATACCTAAAATTCAATATAAACTATAAATATCAAATAATAAGAACTAGAAATCTATCCGCAGGCTTCATTTAACCTAATTAAATTTAAGTTAAGAAAATTAAATTTTCTCAATTCAAAGTTTTCAAAAAGCAAATGAAAACATAATCCTAAATGACCCTATACATATTCACACACCTATACCATTATCAGTTTATCTAGTGATAACGGATTAAAGTAATTGAAACCAACTTTTTTTTTTTTTTTAAAGTTTAGAATTATTGGCAATATAGTTAGGTTTATTAATATTGACAATGATATAGATACCTATCTAATTAATTTTCATTAAATTAGATTTTTATTAAATTTAATTTGGCACAAGCTTCCTCTAGGTCATAATCACAAACTAAACAACTATAAAATATTTATAAATATTTGTTTTATGAGAGAAAAAAGATTAATTTTTTATTTAAAATTACCAATACCTAAGAATTTTTTAGAAGATTTTACCTATTTTTAAGTTCATTTTCCAAATTTTTGAAGATTAACGATATCTCTTAGACATTTAATTTATATTTGTGAAATAGTTTCAGGTCCTTATTCGTGATTTCATCATAAGTTTATTAAATTTTAAAGATTGTAGGTAGGTAATAATTTTTTTAACAACCTGATCACATTTCACAGAATATAGGTAATATTTTTATGCATTTGATTTGTACTTTTTTAAAAAAAAATAAACTTAGGTGTTAAATTTTGAAGATTACCTACAATATTTTACACATTTTCTTTGTAGGCATTATTAAGTTTCTCCCAGTTTTTATAATTTGTAATTTTATAATTAACTGATTAAGTTCTGAGGATTTTTAGTTCATTAGTTGAGTAAATTTAGTTTATATTTTTTAAAATAACGATTCTGTAGATAATTGTAGAGTAAAAAAGACCACATTGACTTATTGTTACGTGCTAAGAGAATTGACACATTTTCCTTTAAATATAAAAGAATAAATGGTTATAAGGAATTGATAAAGTTAATAGAAACGGCGGTTAGTCTATCACGTTAACTGATTAAGAGATTGTTATCATTCGGTAAATGCCTATATTGTTATCAGTAATTGATAATGATTGATAATCTAACCTGTGGTCCGTTGACATCAATATTAGATTTGCTATTGGCAGCAACCCAGGCCTCGGCAAAGGTTTCCATGGCGCTCTGGAAGTCCATACCCTTTGCCTTATCTGTTATCAGGCTTACGACATCCTATGACACTTGACCAAAGGGTGAGATTTTGAGTAGACGGTCTCGAGTTACAACGCGGTGTTAAGAGGTATAGGAGACGGCAGGCGGGCGAGGACTAACCCGAGAAACCGGGGGCGGACAGGCAGCGAGGAACGTGGGGGTGGGGAGAGAGAAGCAAGGAGGCGTGGCTTAGTGCGCACGCAGCTTCACCGACTAGCAAGCTAATCCTGAGCCGAGGCTCGGATCGCAAGGGGAGGGACCACAAAGCCAACACCCAACCCCCTGATGATCCTTATATAGGATCAGACCAACCCCTCTCAAGCCTCGGTTCATCCCCGACCACTCAACTTACCCTTCTTAACACCTGGGTGACATCAACACTTACTAAACAAACAGATTAACACCTCCAAAAAATACATAATATATAATACATTTTACAAGACTAAATAGAACCAACTTTCATTTAAAACAATATTGGTCCTATGAGCCGGATTGAAACCAACAAGAAAATTATAACAACCCCTTCAGCATCCCCGCTAAAGAGATACTTTTTACCACCGGATTAAAATGGACCAATCTACTAAAGAGAACCTATAAATTAATAACTAAATAGAAAGTTGAAATTACTGCAAATAATGCCCAGCAATTTAAATAATTCAGTATATTATTAAAGAGAAAAGTAGAAACATTTATACAAAATGCATGCCTCCGCAGTGAATCAAGCTTAGATATCTGTTTGGTACCTAGGCACCTACTGTCCCAATTCTAAATTCGAAATAGCTTTTTTTGTTTATTTATTAGTAGTTACTTAAAACCTATAGGTAGGTGTACCTAGAGTGCTCACTTCACTATATAATAATATATCCTCCATACTTAGGTTCATTAAAAAAAGAAAAGCAAGCTTATATAAATATAAGGTACATAATACAGAAACTAATATTTTTTACAAGCATTAGCCATTACCTACAAATGTTTTCAATACTAATGTTGTTCAATTAGGGTATATTTAGAATACGATCCATGTTCTAATGATGTAAATGAAGTTATATTTATACTATTTATAGAAAAAAATTATATCAAATGCTAAAAAAATTCTTATGGTGTTTTAGGCTTTAGGCATGATTATTGCCCATGAGGGGGACGAAATATAGCCTTTATGCGGTGGTCCCTAATTGACCCAACACCCAACATATTAGTATTGATTAAATAGGGACAACAAGAAAACTATGAATACAAATGTATTTTTTAATTGTATAGCTAATATTAGATGTTTATAATCTTTTCTTCTCTTTATTCATTGTTTATTGTATAATAGATAACGGAATTAACACTACCAAAATATTATATAATATAGGTAAATAAACTCACACATATTTATTACATACATATACATATATTTAACGTATATCTACATTATAATTGGTTCGGAGATTGTGGGTCTTAAGGGATGTATTAATAAAGAAAATCTCTATATCATATTAAAATTTTTGCTATATTTCGACTCCCTTTCGAGTCATTCTCAAGCATCTACAACAAATTACAAAATAATCAAGTACCTTATTTAATTCGTTACTTTAACCTAGATTGTGATTAATTAATAACAAATAAGACTAATTGAAAACCTTCTTAGCTATATATTGATCTTAATTCATGGTTATAACCAGAAAAGTCATACTTCTACTAATACTAATCTTTAAACTATTTTTCTTTCAGTGCTTCCAATTCACTTACAGTCAAAGTTAAATCTAAACCCCACCTAGAACACAGTTACAAATTTTGGCTAAAATTGCTATATATACCTATTGCTTACAATTGAAATATACAGAAACATGCTATATACTGAATACTGATATCTTACTTACATTCATCTTCCACATTTATTTATTTGTCTATACAGATATACAAGTAATTCTCCCTTTTCAAATCTTCCCATTAAAATTAACATTAAAACTTAAACTTGACATGACCTCCAGAGTAACACATCACCTAACAATATGAATTAGTAAAAATTAACGATTAAAAATAAATTCTATCACAGCTCTTATCACAATATTCATTTGAAACCAGAACGGTAACATTCTATAAAACCCAGATTAATTTAAAATGGTAACTGACTGTATTGCACCTTAGTATCTTTACATAAACCCAGATACGCTTATCTATCTGACTATATAGTTATGTATATGCATAATAAGTTTTTTTTAATTTTTACATTATAAATAATATGCATTTACCTAATACCAAGTTGATCTTACAATATACCTGCACCTATTCTATTCATGTCCCGACAGTCTTTTTTATAATTTATACTATTTTTATATGTAGCTATATGTATTGCTTCTAGTGTCAATCTCTTCTTGGTGCGGGTTTATTAATAGAACTATACCAAATTCTATTTATTAATTTTAATGGATAACATTTTTTTATTAATTTATCATAAACCTGCTTTTTAATATCTTCAAGGTATTCATTGTGTGTGAGTTTAATTGCTCTCTGGGTCAGGTTTTTGGTGTATTCACTCTTTGCTGGTATGGATGGTTTGAGGTATAATTTAAAAAACGGATTCCTTTAACGTTTTTATTTAGCCATTTCGTTCTGATGGTGCCGTTTCTTCCCCTGATTATGATTAAATCCAAATATTCTAGCTGGTTATCCGTTTCCAGTTCCGTGGTAAATTTAATGTTGTTATGAAAATTATTTAGTTCTGTTAGCAGTGTTTGAATTTCTTCCTCTTTTATGATTAAAAAGCAATCATCTATATATTTTTTAAAAACTCTAGGTTTAACGGCTGACTTGCTCAAAACTGTTTTTAAGAGATTATTGATATATATATATATATATATATATATATATATATATATATATATATATATATATATATATATATATATATATATTATAATTAATTTATTAAAAAATAATGTATGAGCATAAATATGTTAATTTGTGTGGGTTTATTTTATGGTAATTTTGTTGGTTTTTGTATCTATATACAAATATGTATAATCAGTATATAATATGTATGAGTATGAATGAATTTATATACTAGGCATCGCGTGGCTCTATCATTGAAGCGATCGTATTGCAATAAAATGCTGAATATTATAAGAAATTTATTAATCATGATGAATGTCATAGTTGAAGATAAGTGGAAAGGGTAGTGTGGGGTAGAGTGAGGGGGTGCTTGGTACAAAGCTCACCTTCCTGGATAAACCTATATTATAGTGACTACTCGCCTATAAGAAAGAATCTTACTTAACCACCCGCAGTAGCTTTTTAACAATTATTATAAATGTATCACTTCACTACTCAAAAACCTCTGCTGGTATCAAGTTGAAATTTTACATGCGCCTGAGAGAATCCTTAATTAGCTACTAACGAACTAACCAACTATAGCAATTAGCTACTTAAAATACTGATACTTTTCCTTTCAAATAGAAATTAGAAATAACTTAAATTAAGTTTTAAATAATTAAAATGGTTTAATTAACAAATCATTATTTGTTTCACAGTTATACCCGGATTAAAGAGAATCCTTATTAGCGACTAATTAGTAACTAACTATAGTAACAAGCTACTTCAAATACTGAGCTGTCTTTATTAGCCAATCATCAATATTTGGGGCTTTAATATACATTTATACATATTATTTTTCATTGTAGCTTTAAAGAAACCTAACATTACCTAGCTGCTCAAGTGTTAACATAGCAACTATAGCAATAAACTGATCAAGTTTATGTTCTTTGAAGTTTTATTCGCAATATAAGTACAAGTTACAAAAATACAGCTAGTTTTATGAAGCAATTGTATCATGCAGCTTGTTTATGAAGCAATTTTATGATGAAGTTTCTTTTATATGAAACAATTTTATAATGCAGCCAGATTTATGGAGGTTATATAAGAATTGTAGCCAACATTTTTTTTTTAAATTTTATTTTTGAGTAAGGAAATAATTATTTGACTTACTTATATTATACTTACCTATATCCACTTGAAAAATGAGAATTTAGTAAGTACGCAAATAAAAACAAAACTGCCAATTGGTGTGGCACATTTAGTTTCCTCGCGTACTTTAATAATGTTAAGCTAATAGTACAACCAACTATTATATAGTCAGATTTTATGCTTTTACAAGCCATTATAGTCTAATTGATTTGTTTCTCCCGTTTTTTTTTAATATGTCAAAATTATTTTGATTTCTTACATGAATTAAAGTATCAATTATGCAAAAGTATTATAGAGCGTAGAAGATTGAAATTAATCTAGTGCGCGCTATCTGCGGTCTACTTTCGACAAACCATCCAAATTTCATAAAAATCAGAAAAGTATATTTGAAAACATTGGTAAAAAATAAATGTATGTTTGAGTGCAGGTTGGAGAAAATAATAGGTGCAGAAGAGAAGGTTAAAACTTATGTGGGACCAACAATGGGCTAATTATGTGTCATACAAATTTCATTAAAATCGGACCTGTAGTTTTAAATATATGCTAGCTGGAAAACATTGAGTGAAAGACAGACACTGAAATAAAAATGTTCCCTGATGTCTGAAACGGAATTCTGTATTGGAATTTTTTAAATCGGATACATATAGTTATTTATGTAACTAGGCAGCAAAATAGAATATTACTAACGAGTGATTAGATAAGCGTCCGAGCCGAAGACGAGGACAGGCTATGATAATTAACTAATAATAGGTAATTTACCTATTTACCTATTTTAGGATAAATAGGTAATTTGTAATTTTCCTATTTACCTATTTTAGGATAAATAGGTAATTTACCTATTTACCTATTTTAGGATAAATAGGTAATTTACCTATTTGACTGCCCAGGAGAAGCCGAGATAGGCAATGAATAAACGAGGCAGAAATGTTTCCTTTGCTGCCTTGTTGCATACAATATTTTATCTACTCTCGCTATGCAGATAAAAAAATGGAAGCTTAGGAAGAGTTTGAGATGAATCGTCAATAAACTCAAACCAAAACAAGTCGTGCTCCGCAGTGTTGCCACTTCTTACTCGAGATTAATTATTCAAAGACCTACAATTAAAATCCTTTTCAGCTTATCATTTTTAAACTTTTAAATAATAATAATATTATTAATACATTAATAATATAACACTGCTTTGTAACAATACAAGTATGAAACTAAATTAGAATAACACAAATAAAAATAAAACTAAACACAAACAAAATCAGAGGTTATGGCATGCACTGGTAAACACTGTACTTTCTCTGCCTATAGGCAGGGAAATATTTCCCTGCCTAGACAGAGAAAGTATTTTCCTGACTGTTTTATTTCCTTCCTGTTTTTATTATTTTTATGACAAATGAGCGAAATAGTACTTCCCAGCCTAAAAAAAGTGAAGTAATGTTTAATTTTGCTGCCGTGAGTACCTAGATAAAAACATTTTCGTTCTTCACATTTTCCGTTCCCTTCGGTAAGCTCGAAAGCAATTGATCCTATTCAATAATGAAATTGAAAAATAATCAAAACTTGATGATCTTCCTAGAATATAACTGTAGGTGTATTTATTATCACGTACACTTTTCTTAACAACGTTCAAGTTTTCTTCTATACAGACATCAGGGAACATTTTTGGCCTCGTTTGTAAGTCGTCTGTCTGTCAAAAATTTACAAACCATATACCTATATCTTAAAAACGATTGGTGCCTTGGTACGATTTTAATTAAATATATAGAAGGTGCATAAGTAGCCCATAGTCAGTCCCACTATAATTTCAAACCTCTGCACCCCTGACTTCTTTACGCGTGTGCACAAACTTGTTATTATTAACAACACTGTATATCTTAAAAAGTATTTATCCGAATTTGAAGAAATTTGGAAGGTTCGTTGAAAGTAATCCTTAGATGATCCCATTATTTCAATCATCAAATTAAATAACAATAAGTGTGACCCCAGTGGGGGCGAAACAGATTCAAATATAGCATGTGACATATGTGACCATTCTACTATTGTCAGTGGCGTAGCTAGCTCTGATAGCGCCCGCCCGCAAGATAAAAAAATGCGCCTCTTACTTAATAAGCGCCCTTTACTTTTTATTTAACAATGTAAATAGTTTCCGCACAAGGAGGACTGCATTTTGATTGTTACAATAACTTTTGCTTTAGTATAATATTAAAACTCTGGGAGGACGAATATTTTCAAACTACGTCCCAAGGAACTTAAAATATCACTCGTAGGTATAAAATAACGGCTCCCACCGTGGAGCTTCCTCGGGAAAAAGCCTAAGTTATTGGTCGTTGTTATGCCTTGTGCGGAATGTTCGGAGCACTTTATTATCCAAACGGTTCGTTGTACGTCAAATTATAACATAATGTTTCTAGTGTGAAATTTTATATTCTTCAATTTTGATCTGATCGTCAATTGGTCTCCGAGCCAGAGGTAGCAAAATATACGCAAATATACTTAAAAAGTCGTGCAAAAACAAACACTACGCACGTTATAGTAAGCTAGTTTTTGCTAAACCATTTGGCTAAACCTTTTTTGTGGGAAATTTGATAATCTTGCTTGTTGATACTCACCTTAATTTGTCTCCGAACCGTAGGAAGCGAGATATTCGTAAAAAGTGGTTGGGTATATCTATTAACGTGACTTAATTTATGTTTTATTAATCGTTACGTTAGAACGTAAGATATCGGTAAAATCGTTGTTTTCTCTATTTTAAAGGTCCACTTTGATAGTTTTGACGATCTTTATTAATTCATAGCGGTGTCACTGTTAGTTTTACAAAGAATAAATTGTTAATTGAAAAAAATGTTCGTCTCATCATCTTATCCGTTATCGAATCATCTCATTCGTCTCATCAGAATAGGTGATGATAAAAACTTTTCTCGTCCTAATATTCCAATTTTACATTTGAAGCTTACGTTTACGCGAGTGTAGCGCGTTAACTCTTTGACGGATCACGCTGTCCAACGAACTTAGGCTGAGCATTAGTGAAAGGAACACGAATACCAAATTTCAACTTTTACTAAAGTTATCGTCAGACACGTAAACGTTACACACAGACAAGATGCATAGTTTGTTGAATGTAAGAAGCTCGCTTATTTATTTATTTTCACTTTTTCTGATTTTCAAATTTTACCTATTTTTTTCTTCTCCGATTTTGCGCCCCCCTTAAGCCTGCGCCCGCCCGCGGCCGCGGGCGCTGCGGCCCGATAGCTACGCGCCTGACTATTGTAGAATGCGAAGAAGCTATATGTCCCTGAAATTGCCACACTATTTTTTCTTTTTTATTAAAATTAAACAAAAAAATTGACTGAAAAAGGTATAAGCATTTAATTTGTAATTACCTTATTCTTCGTTAGGCATAACGCACAGGGGGCACGTGCCCCCATAATTGAGTAAAAAAAAAACCTTTTTTTAATACATATTTTTTGCATTCACCACATATTCCATTTTACCTCAGAAATGGATAAAAGCGCTGTTTTGAGAGGTCATATTCTCAAAATTTTATCCTCCCCCGGACCCCCCTCTATAAATCACCCCTCCCCAATAATTATCTGCAGACATCGCCCATGACTTACAGTAAGATATTGTACAGCAGTAAGCATCGGCATAACATTTTCTAACGAATAGGTACGTTCTAAAACAGTTGTTGTCACTTGGGCGCGGATATTTTTTTGTTTATTAGTTGTACATTTTTTTTACATTAGTTAAGTAGTTCCCTTTTCTTGTATCCACTACGCCCCCTTCTTGTATCCCCCCTATTAGTATTTCTTGTATCCCCCCCCCCCCAATCTAAACTAACTTAGAATGTGCCCCCTCCAGATCTAGCCGCTGGATACGCCACAGTTATACGACCCCATATATAAACAATAAATAAATAAATAAACCGCAAATTGAAATTATAAAGACGTATTTTTTTATGAAGTTTCAAAACTCCACACCCCAAAGCAATTGATTAATGATTTTCAATGACTTCATATCAGCTGTGAAGCTCTTTTACAAAAAAAAAAAATAAAACAGTTTTCCCTCGGTCCTTTTGTGTAAATAATGATTGGATGGGATGACATTTTCGAATCCAATAACAGCGTCATTTCATTTATGAAATAATTTCCGTCGCTTTGCTTTTCATATTTTTTATATAATTTAATTCCGGAAATATTTTAGTTGAATCGTGGAACTTTTACATTCTTCAAAGGCTTAATCCTTATTCGTGGTAAGATCATCATGTCCAATATATTCAATGAGTTATAAAACACATAAACTTTACTTAATACATATATATGATCTTGCGACAACTTTTAAAACATATTTGTCGTTTTAACTAAAATTGAATTGAGATTACTAAATTCATTCAAAAATACTATTTACATTTAATAAGTCATGTACATATCGTACTAAAAATAAATATCACAGGTTTAACCATAGCTTAAATCTATCTGAATACAAATATACAACAGGAAGTATAGGATCAAACCTAGAATATAATTCAAACAAAAAGTAATTGAAAAAAATATTATTACTTGATGAAAGAGGATAAAAAAAGTTATAACAGTTAGGTACAACACAATAATATAAAAATAGTCTGCCACACAATAGCTTCCTCGCGTTGTTTCGTATAATTTAATGATTTTATGCTTTTAAAACCTATCATATTGTCAAATTTATTTACTCCCCCCCTCCATAACATTAAAAAACTCACTTTTTTTAATTTTTTTTTTTTTACCATAAATTATAGTATCAATTTAGCAAACTTTCAAGAGCGTATAGACGAATTAAATTAATCAAAGGCCATCTGCGAGCTATTTTCGACAAATCATCCAAATTTCATAAACATCAGATGAGTACTTTATGATATAGGTATAAATAAATGTATGTTTGTGTGCATGTGGAAGAGAAACAAATGTGGGCGCACAGGGTTGACATTTATATAGGACAAAAATTGGGCTAATTATGGGCCACCATATACAAATTTTTACAATCAAGGTCTGTTGATTCGAAAAAATTAAACGACAGACAGACATTTTTCTGCTGTCTGAAACGGATTTTTTGAATTCGGAGACATTAAACTTAAACTAAACATAGCTTCCAATATTATCGGTAAGCCCGGAAGCAATTGCCAATTTTATAAAAACCCTTGCATTACAGGCCTAAAGATGCAGCTTAGGTGAGACAACCATACCGAGTGTGGAATGTTTCCTTCTGGTCCGTCAACTAGTGCGCAACAAGTATATTGACACCAGACCTAACAGGAGAAGCAAGGCCCTTTGATGCGCGTCCAACCACCTCTTACCATCTCTAACCAACTTTAACTATCTCCAACCACCTCTAACCAACTTTAACAACCGCCAACCACCTCTAACCATCTCTAACCAACTTTAACAACCACCAACCACCTCTAACCATCTCTAACCAACTTTAACTACCTCCAACCACCTCTAACTAACTTTAACTATCTCCAACCACCTCTAACCAACTTTAACAACCGCCAACCACCTCTAACCATCTCTAACCAACTTTAACTACCTCCAACCACCTCTAACCAACTTCAACTACCTCCAACCCCCCCTAACCAACTTTAACAACCACCAACCACCTCTAACCATCTCTAACCAACTTTAACTACCTCCAACCACCTCTAACTAACTTTAACTATCTCCAGCCACCTCTAGCCATCTCTAACCAACTTTAACTACCTCCAACCACCTATAACCAACTTTAACAACCACCAACCACCTCTAACCATCTCTAACCAACTTTAACTACCTCCAACCACCTCTAACCAACTTTAACTATCTCCAGCCACCTCTAACCAACTTTAACTACCTCCAACCACCTCTAACCAATTTTAACTACCTCCAACCACCTCTAACCAACTTTAACTATCTCCAACCACCTCTAACCATCTCTAATCAATTTTAACTAAGTCCAACCACCTCTAACCAACTTTAACTATCTCCAACCACCTCTAACCATCTCTAATCAATTTTAACTAAGTCCAACCACCTCTGAGGCACAGAAACACGTATCAGGAAACCATTATATAATACCATTATAAATTCTTTATAAACAGAAACCTTTAAATACAATAAAATACATGCTTTAATAAAGATAAAATCTATAGTAAGAAAAATTCCATGTTATAAAACCTAAAGTGTTAAACGGACAAGATAATAGGAATTTTATTAACACAACACTAGATAACACATCATGTGGCTCATTTACATAAAATTACAGGTATCTATATTTATCCTGTAAACAAACTGCTTTGTATGCCTTTAGACTTTAACCTCCTTGTTCTACTCAATTAATTCTTCTACTCTACACAGTAGCTGACTTTATAATCATAAAGAAAGAAAAAGCCATAAATTATCTTTCAAGGGATAAGCAGTAAATAAAAAATAAAAATATACATAAGACTAAACCTCATTTTCTATTAGGATTTTATTGTTTCGTAAAAATAACTTTATTATATATATATATATATATATATATATATATATATATATATATATATATATATATATATATATATATATATATATATATATATATATATATATATATATATATATATATATATGTATATGGTTTATATTTAATTATTCTTCGACAAGAAATTAACTTAAACCTTCTTAAAAAAATAATATTTTAAAATTAATCCGATCCAGTTTTTAGTTTTAAAAGTATATTAAAGATGATTTATAGCCCGACTATTAATATTAAAAAGATTAAAAAACACATTTTAAACTTCAGATATCCCCCCAAAAAAATAATTCTTTTATAACCAGAAAAATTGGAAATAGGATGTAACTTTCATCTTTTTAAAATAATTCCGAATATTAAGTGATAAACTTTTAAAAAATTTTCTTAGCTATAAAATTATTTTACTTTTAAAAAAAGTTAATGAATTTAGAAGTGATTAGTTTGTTCAAAGATTAAAATATTGCCTGAGGGTATGATAATTTAATATATAAAGAGCAGATTGGTTGTTTATAAAGATATTATTATTTTCCAAGAGTTATTTGTCACGATAAATTGATTGTATAAGGTTTTTTTAATTTTAAATGCGTATATAGTAGGTAGGTATTTAAAGAAAGATGTAAATATTTATGTGCGAATGCATATAAATTCAATTTTCGATTATGATTGATGTATGCGATTAATAATCTCTTTAGTAAGTTTTAAAAATGTCCATGTGTAGCCTCTGATGCTCTATGACAGTGGTTCCCATAACCTGGGGGCGATCGCCCCCAAGTGGGCGATTAGGGTTTTCAGGGGGGCAACAAATAAGTGGGGGGCGATTTGGGGGCGATGAGTATTCAAAGGGGGAAAAATACTACTGTACAGTAAAAGTTGTCAACTTTCTTAAATTTTCCAAATTCCAATTTAAAGATGAAAACAAGTACTCCTGTTTTTTAAATGTCTTATAGTTAATTATTTCACTTCTTAGTTCTTTAAAAAAAATCAGTCCGAGACAACTCAGACATACTTTCTCTATACGAGTTCATAATTAAGTAGCCCAGTGTTTTTCATTTATTAGTTTTTGTATGTATATTAAATTATTATTCAACATTTCATCAAAATTTATCATAAAAATAACTTCTCCTGGGCGAGGAATCGAACCCGGGATCACTCCGTCCGCGTTTTAAACTATTTTCTCAGGAACTAGATTTTTCCCAGGAAAACGGTTTATATCGTTAGATTCGTGTTTAAATAGACTACATTTTAGAATTTTCAAAATCTTAGGAACAGTTCTCGAGAAATATTATTTTTTTCATGTTTTTTCAGTTTTTGAGTAGAGCCCTCAAATTTGGAGGTAAAATTCATTTCTCGATTTGGCCTCGGGGTATGATTTTTTTTGAACATGTATGCCAAATTTCATCAAAATCGGCCCAGTAGTTTAGGCTCCAAACGCCTGCATAGACTGACAGACATTTTTTTTAAAAAAAACAATACTTTTTTGGACTCAGGGGACCTCAAAACGTGTAAATCAATCAAAATCTCAAAATCGAATTTTCGCGCCATCGCAATACTTTCTCTTTATATGAGAAAGTAAAAATCTGTAAAAAAAAAAATGTAAAGTTAATTTTTTTCTATTTTATTTAAGAGTGAAACTGCTTTATTATTTACACTTTACTTAAAAATAAAATTAGGCATACAATTAAAATGAAAAGGGGGCGATAGGTGTTAGTCAACCTCCAGAATGGGGAGATGGGCCACAAAAGGTAGGGGACCACTGCTCTATGAGGACGCGTTGAAACGATTTTGACGAAATTTGGTATACATATTAGGAATAATCATACCTCTATTTGACACTGATTATAAAATTTTAGCTACAATTTTATTATGCCGCTGGCCGCTGGACACATTAAAGCTCTCTCCAAAATATATCAAATGCGCTTCTGGTGTTGATTACTATGTTTTATAAATTGTAGTCCATTTCAATATATACCTAAAACATTTCGTGTTACAACAGCAAAGGGAATATACTTATGCGGTATACTTTCTTACTTAAGAACCCCCCTATATCCCTTTGTCTTAATAGTCATTTAGACAAAGGAACATATACATAGAGGTATATATATTCTTAAGTCTAAATTAGCATTAAGACAAAGGGATATTTGGTCCAATGTACCTTGGAACAATGGATTGCGCACTTGTGTATGTATAAATGTGATAATATCCCATGGTCTAATTAACTATTACGACAAAGGAATATTAAATATATACGCTAAGAAAACTTTAGAAAAACTTGTCCTACAATTTTCTGTATAAGATCTAGTCTTATACACGTGATAAGACTCGATTTTAAAATAGCGTAATAATACTGCCCCAGGAGTCCTTGTTGCAGGATGTCTTAAAACACAAACACACAAACTGTTGAGACTCAAGGTGGCTTTCATAGCCTGCGTTTTATATGCGCTTCAGAATAATCTGAATCTGATCAGCGTCATAACATGATGAGAGGAAAGTTGGTTCCAAACTGACTTTCCCGCGTCAATACTAACCTGAATGAAACCTTCCCGTTCTTTTTCCTCTTGATTACATGTTTGATTTCCATTTTTGAGTCATCCATCATCCCTGTACATAGTAAATATTAAATACACAATTGTTCTTCATTTTACAACCATCCTTTTAGTAAGTTAGTACTATATTTTAATAATTAATTCGGCTTTGATTATAACCTGAATCGAACATTGTACAAGAACACAAGGAAGGAAGGGTGGGGGTGGGGGAAAACACTCAGTGGCGTTTCCCCGGCTTCATGAATGTATTTTTATCTATATCTAGCCCAAACGCGCGTAAAAAACGCATGTTACGAACTACGAACCCACCTTTATGCTGGGCAGACTATTGTTTAGAACCAAGGGGGTTGCTAAAGTAAGTACATAAGTACCTATTATACAACTATATAGGGGAAACTGGGGTCACTTTAAACAATATTCCCCCGAAATTTTGTAGAGTAGAAGTTACCCTATGCTTATAAAACACTAGCTCAGTCTAGCTGATAAATCAGTTGTACCTATTGTCTTTTCTCCACGTGACACTTGCTTTTTTTATCACTCGAGTGATATTTTAATCCTTTATATTTTTTTTATAGAAGCTTTAGTTTAAGCCCTAAACGTATGACAGTTATGACGGTGTTATTTGCTATTATTTCCCTTTCTGGGATACTTTTTACTTTCTTATAAAAATAGAAAGTATACTATAACGGCGCAAAAATTTGATTTTTAAATTTTTAGCGATTTACACGTTTTGAGGTTCCTTGAGTCCCAAAAAGTGGTTTTTAAAAAATGTCACGTGGAGCCTAAACTACTGGACCGAATTTGACAAAATTGGCAGACATGTTGAGAAAAATCATATACCCCAAGGCGAAATCAAGTAATGATTTTTAGCTTCAAATTTGTGGGCGCTCCCCTCAAATCTCTGAGAAATGTGAGAAAAAAATTATTTCTCGAAAAAAGGTTCCGACGATTTTAATGAGAAAATTCTAAAATGTGGACTATACACTTAAATACAAATCCAACAATATAAGCCGTTTCCCCGGGAAAAATCTAGTTCCTGAATGATAAAATTAAAATTGATTTTTTTGAAAATCCAAAACAAAAAGTACACAAACACCCGTTGAACGTCTTTTATAAATTGGAGAGCCAACAGCTAACCACTACCGTATAAGCCACTCCCCCCCCCCCCCTAAAAAAATGAAAAATATATCTTAAAAACAACTCGTCCAATTTTAATAATATTTAGATGGTAGGTCATAATTAATCCATTGTTGGACTAATTTAAGTTTTAACCTTCTGCGCCATTAATTTCTCTTCCCCTTGCACACTAACATACATTCATTTACACCTTATATCTTTGAAAGTACTCATCTGATGTTTATGAAATATGGATGGTTTGTCGAAAGTATAGCTCGAAGATGGCCCCAGATTAATTTCAACCGTCGGGCCTCTTGAAATTTTGCTAAATAAATACTTTCTTCATGTAGAAAATTAAAACAATTTTAACAGATGTATAAAACAGAAAAATGAACAAAATTAGACAATGATAAGATATAAATGCAAAATATCATTAAAGTATACGCGAGAAAGTTATGTGTCACAGTAATTGGCACAGGGCACAGTCAATTTTATTACATTTTGTAATTAATTTATAGAATGGAAGCTGCGCTAGCGCAATATTGAGTTTCAGTAACTCATTACCATAAACTGATATAGAAATACACATGTCACTAAACAAGAAATTATCTTGCTTTCAACCGCATTACTAATTTGATAAATAATAAAATCAACTGAATGAATGAATAAAATATTACAAATCTTAATAAAAACAGTCTTTGTTAATCCATAACGATTATTTCAGTCACACAGAGGATATCGTGTTGAGGCCAAACGTTTCTCTGACCTTTCAAATCATTTAGAAGATAAACCCATCCAGTGTTAGATTATCTTATCGTATTTCCTATAATATGTTTAAAAAATCTTATCCTCATATATATATATATATATATATATATATATATATATATATATATATATATATATATATATATATATATATATATATATATATATATATATATATATGTAGATAACCTAACAATATGCATTTATCAATACATTACAAAATAACTAAATGATAATGAACAAATAAAATAAATTCTTTACTATCTGGCTTTCTCTTAAATGAACCATGCAAGACTAACAAAAATAACATAATATACTTGTACCATGGGGGAAATTGTCGGAACGAAGTTCCTTATGGCACGTTCTGGAGCCTGGGAGTGAATCCGAAAAAAACGACCGACACAAAATCACCGTCACAAAATCTACCGATGACGATAACTTGAGTAAAAGATGGCCGAGTTAGTTGAAATTTGGTACACATGTTCATTTTACCAATGCCCTGGCTAAATTCGTTGAACAACGTTATTCGCCCAAGCGTTAACGCGCAACGCTCACGTAAAAGTAAGCTTCAAATTTAAAATTGGAATTTTAAGACGGGAAAAAATTCTGACTTCATCTATTTAATGAGACAAACACCTTTTATAATAGTATATTATGTTACTAGGCTGTGAAGTGAGTTTTTTCTTTACCGCGGCAATTATATTTACTGTCGAGTGAAGCGAGACAGTAAATATTGCCAATGTAAAGAAAAAACACTTCACAGTCGAGTAGCATATGCTATTTTTTCCGAGGTAGCAGACAATGAAAAAACATTAAATATTATTCAATATAATTATAACAAATATTAGTACATACTTAAGATTTTGAGAGAAGGATCCTTAAAGAGGTTACACGTTACACTATAAATAAAACGCATTGACATCTATAGATTTAATCGTGCTAAGAAGCATTTCTACAAAGATTGCAGCGCTAAAACGGCACTTTTGATAACTACCCGTAGGACGTAAAAGATGTTTTACCTCCTACTAGGTAAAACATTTTTTCTTTACAGCTAGAGTAATGAAAAGATTTTTTAAGTCCACGTAACGAAAAAATGGATTTTAGCTATGTTTTTTAGGCTGTAACGTTACTACTTCACAGCCTACCACGGAAAATAGTATATTATGTTACTAGGCTGTGAAGTGAGTTTTTTCTTTACCGCGGCAATTACATTTACTGTCTCGCTTCGCTCGACAGTAAATATTGCCAAGGTAAAGAAAAAACACTTCACATAGTCGCGTAGCGTATGCTATTTTTTCCGAGGTAGCAGACAATGAAAAAACATTAAATATTATTCACTAATCAATATATAATAATAACAAATATTAGTACATTCTTAAGACTTAAAAAAAGAAACCTTAAAAAGAGGTTACACTATAAGAAAAGATAAATAAAACGCATTGACATCTAGCGGATTTTAATCGTACTAGAAGCATTTCTACAAAGACTGCAGCGGTACTAACGGAAGTTTTGACAACTACCCACCGGAAAATAAAAATCTTTTAGTTCCTAGGACGTAAAAGATTTTTTCTTTACAGCTAGGAGTAATGAAAAGATTTTTTAAGTCCACGTAATGAAAAAATGGATTTTAGCTATGTTTTTTAGGCTCTAAAGTTACTATTTCACAGCCTACCACGGAAAAAATATTTTTTTTTAGTAAATCGAAAACCGACACTGCTATAAAGTGATAATTTTGCCTTAACTCCGTTAGGTATAATCATTTAGTTACTTTTAATGTTGTCTCTTTCCTAACTCCGTCATGGTCATGTATAAGCAGTTAGCAACGTATACGTATACCTACATAGCAGTGTGATTTTATAATTTATATTTAATGAAAAATGTAAGGAACTTCGTTCCTAACGGGAGTCCCACGGCACCACACGTATTTTTTTATTTTACGATTTTCAGAGAATTGGGATTTTAAAACTTTTAGTGTCTGTGTGATAGTCTAAAGATAACTGGCCTAAAAATGGACCGATTTAAACGAAACGGCACACAGCATTTGACATTTGTGAAAACTACTAGTTTATATAAATTTCACACTTTATATTTTCAAGATGGCAGACGACCAACCATAAAGATTTTTAAGGAATAACACAAACTGTCTCTTCACGTAAATTAAAAAAAACTTTAATGCCAAAGCAGTTTTCAGCCTTCAAAAGGCCATCATCAGTGCCTTAAGAACAAACAAGAAGTATCAAGCTAAGCAAAAACTTACATAACAATTAAAACGGGCAAACATAAAAAAAGTAGGTAAACATAATAAAAAATAAAAAAAGAAGAAATCAACATGGAAAAAGACTAGGTATACAAGAACAAAAGTTTTTTCATTTACGTGGAGAGACAGATTGTGTTATTTCTTTAGGATAGATATAGACGCTCCCATATCTAGGATAAATATTTTTAGTCAGCATGTCATATTATACATAGTTTTAAAGGTCTCGAAGAGTAGGAAAATAATATTTACCAATTATTTAAAAAATATTTTTGACCGGCATTTTGAAATCAAATATAGTCGAAATAGGAGTGTTGAACTGCAAATAGTTTATGACTTGTTATATATCTTTTTAAAGATTTTCATGTTTCTCCCTGATTAATGTTTTCTAGTCTGCTCTAGTTATTTATATGTGAGCTATCCACTAGCTGTGTATACAGTTTATAAATTACTCGATTTTCTTAATGTGCACGAAGACTATATACCACTGTCTCTCTATTCTTATTTAAATTATATAAGCTGCTCATTTATACAATTAGCAACTTGAGCTTCACTATTTTTTCCATGATATATAATCTAAACTATCGATATTATAACACAGACACTAAAATATCGAGAGAGTGTAGCATAAGCACTAAAACATTTATATTTTGATAATATAAACATTAAAACATCACTATTTTCATAATATAGACTCTATATATAGATATTTCAAAACTTATAGACACTGAAATGTCGATAGTATTTTAGCATTAGACATAAACACTAAAATATCGATTGGTTGATAGTTGATAGCGTTGATGCTAAATCAATGACAGCACGACAACATAGTCAGTAATACATTGGTGTTGAAATATAGATATTACAAATTAAAATATGGTTTGAGACCAAACAGCGTCTAAAAGTAATGATTGTTTGAAATTACACTAAAAAATTAACAATTCGATGGAATTTAACTTTTTCTTGATAGGCACGATAACATAAACAATTCGATGACTGATGACTGAAACAAGATACATAAAATGTATAACTTGACGGCAAAGACAATCATTATGCCACGCTTCCTTATAATGAGTGTTACAAAAAAATGATCTTGTGTGGGTTATTGAGAGAAAACAATTTGCAAGAGTAAAGTTGAAATTATTCAGACTTCAGGTACCTTGAAAGAAGAAGAATTAAAAACAACGTTTTCGCACCTCTGACAGAGACACAAATTTAATCGACACATCAATAATTCATGCATAACTAAGTTCTAGCCTTCTTTATTTAAAATTAAAAAAAAATATCCTTTATTAATTTGCAGAAAATGGATATTTCGTTATCTAGTTTTATGTTTAGTTGAAGAGGTATTGCTAAGTCTTGTTCATATAATCCTATCTCTGTCCTTGTTTGATGTTAAAGCTTGGGAATTTTCATGTTGCATACTGGCAGAGGACTCTTAGCTACTTTAATCCTTTAATTTCCCGGTAGAGGTGTTATTAAGGAACGAGCCAAAAAGGAGAATAATATTAATAATAAATCAAGAAGGAAGTCTGAGACTGGCTCCAACCCAAGGATTACTACTAGGGCTAATTTATAGAACAATAATTTAATGAATTTCGGGCTAAGACCTGGTTTGCTCCTTAAGGAGTCTTGGGGATACAAATCCTCGGTCTTTTACTTGCTCAGGTCTTTATAAGTGTTTAGTAGTGACTTTCTCTCAGTCCCTCCTTCTCAAAGATAATCTTATTATAGCGTCTCAAGCCCTAACAGAATAGGGTGCGCCTACATTTACATAATATGTGTGTAACCTCCCCCTCGACGACTTAGCATCCTCTTCAAATAAGCACAAATATCTCCTAAGCATTTCTTCCAAACAGATATCTTTAATTCTTTCTTCTTTTGTTCAACACATTAACTTTACAGTTATACTAGTTGTTTTTAACTGAGATTTTTTCAAACTTACATATATGCAGTGACTACGCAAAAATTATTCATTAGAGATGCGAGCGTCTATGAAGGTAATTTTAAAAGAATGGCATTAACAACATCTCTACGTAAATTGATAAATATGTATATACTTGTTTTATTTAGCCAAGCTTCTTTCAGCCTTCATAAAGCCTCGGTGGATTGTGAATGAAACATAGTTGCATTAATTAAATGTTAATTAGTGAAAGGTGAATCTATATTTCAAATAAAATCACCTTTAAACTCATTTAGGGTCCCCAGTAGCACATTGCCACAGAATTTGCTTCTCAGAAGGTCCGGGATCGATTCCCGACTCTTGCCAGAGTCGGGAATCTTTCCACGCTCGCAGATAAGTTTAAAGATGAGCTTAAAAATTGATTCACCCTTCACTAATTAATTGATTAATGTAACTCTATTTCATCCACAATCAGCACTGATGTTGACCTATTAAAGGCTGAATTAAGCTTGGCTAAATAAAACGAGTATCAATTTACGTGGGAGAGGTTGTTAATGTTATTCCTTTAAAATTACCTCCATAGATGCTCTCTTATCTAATGCTTAATTTTTGTTCTATCATTTATTATTGTAACTCTATTTCTTCCACAATCCAGCACTGATGATAACCTTATAAAGGCGAAGTAGACTCCCCTTTCACTTATTAATTTATTATTGTAACTCTATTTCTTCCACAATCCAGCACTGATGATAACCTTATAAAGGCGAAGTAGACTCCCCTTTCACTTATTCATTTATTATTGTAACTCTATTTCTTCCGCAATCAGCACTGATGATAACCTTATGAAGCCTGAAAGCTGAATAGTTACAAACAAATTTTAATTTACGTAGAGAGACAGTTTATAGTATTCATTTAAGAATTAAGGGTAAACAAGTTGAGTTATCATTTTATTATTTCATTCATTTTTTTTTTTTTAATTTTATTTTATGGATAAAATTGATCCAGATTTACTAATTTGTTAACTGCTTATATGACAAAATTGATCAAGAATGATTTTAATCTGTTTACTCCTTACGATAAAATTGACCGAGATTTTATTTTTCATACTAAAACAGTGTTTTTTCTTACCCATTTTAGTTTACTATTTAAAGAATTATCACTTTGTTGAACCGGAAGAGATATGGATATCTTTTAGAAAGGGTATCCATAACTAGAAAAAGGTTTAAATTTCAACCCCTCAAACCCTTAAGACTTTTACCCTTAAACCAAGAACCCTTCGTCAACAGAAACAAAAAAAGTCTTTAGCAACTTCTGCAATACAAGCTTTAAAAATCACATCTCAGATATTTCTAACTCAATTTTTTTTTCAACTACCTACCAAAAGAAAAAAGAAAAATGATAACTCTTCGATACCTGATGGGATAGCCCTAATCTTTTTGCCTTTTTTTTATTAATATTATCTAAACTTTTAAAGCTTAACAAAATATAACAAAAGGCATTTTTTTAAAAATAATATACAGAAAGACGGAGGAGGAAAAAAATAAAGAAGCCAAAAAAATTAGAAATCCCTACCTTTTGTGTCTTTTTTGTAGAAAAATTTGTTGACCTTTTAGCCGTTTTGATAAAAAACCAACCAAGTTTAAAGGATAATAATCCAATTATAACATTACTAACTGTTATTAGTGACTTTTTGTATGATTGGGGATTCGAGAAGGTTGTATATTTTTTTTTATTATTTGAGATTTCATATCTTCTGTTCTATTATAGATGTTAAAATATAGTTGCTGTTGTTGTAATAAGATAGATTAAAAACAGTGAGAAAGAACAGGTCTTTCTTCATTTATGACTAAGATATATTATGTGATATGTGATATAGGTATTATTATAGATTATCATGATTACGATCTTTAGTGTCGGTAAAATGAGTGGATATACGAGTATGAAATAGAATGGGTCAAAAATATACAACCTTCTCGAATCCCAAATCATACAAAAAGTCACTAATAACAGTTAGTATGTTATTACGATTATCATATTTAAAAAATGCCTGTTTGTAGTCTGTTCAGAAGCGTAAAGCGTTAAGGCTACCCGGTCGATTTCGATGTAACTTGGCAAACGACATGTTCAGAAAAAAAAGAAATGAATTTTACTTCAAATAGAAATTCGTTCCGACGAATTTCTTGATAATTACGATGAGTAACTTAATATAAAAGTAGTTTTCTGGAAAAAATATTGTTTCCGAGAAGATAGCTATATAAGCGTGGACAGAGTGAGGTCCGGTTCATTTCCCTGCAGGGAAGGAGTTATTTTAATGGTACACACAAAATAACACGAAATAACTACTGAATGGAAAAAACAGGACCAAGTAATTATTTACTAGTGTAAGATAAGTACAAATTTGTATTTTTGTTTCTTCATTTTTCCGACCATCATTTTGATAGCGCGCAGTCTCCTAATCCGACTAGTCTGTCATTTTTATTAGTATTTAAGTACGGCCAAAGTACGCACATCTGATTTTCGCCGTATATAGGCATATTTATTTTTGGTGGTCGTCAGTTTGAGTGAAACAGTTGAAGTAGTATGTTTAAAGTAAAATTTGTTTGCGCTTTGGAAGCTGGGGCGTTACTTCGAAGACCCACCTAAAGAGAGTACTGGATTAACCCTTATCTAGTTCACGGTAACCCAAGTAGACGGTGTTTTAAAACAATATCAGAAAACACGATACCATGATTTTGTCACACTTTTTCACATTTTGTCATAATTGATTTGATTTTTTAAACGGAAAAAATGATCAATTTACCAAATTAACATGGTTGAAATTAATGTATCTGTGGGCTACATTAGACAAATCGTCCAACTGTCCGCTCCCGCTGCACTCGATTTTTTTTTTTTTTTTTTTTGAGCCTTAAACAGCAAAAAATGCCACGGGTTAAGCGCTCACGAAGAGTAAAAAAGTAAGGATATTAAGCGTTCAGGAAGAGTAGGAAAGTAAGGATAAAGCGTTCAGGAAGAGTAAAGAAGTAAAGGATAAGATATGTCAGGTAAAAATAGGAAAAAAAAAAAAAAAATTAAAGTATGGGATATTAGGAACAATCAACTAACAAGAGAGTTCAGCTCTTAAATAGTAGGGCACATGAAAGATAGGATAGTTTTAAGATTGCAAAGTTTAGAAATAGATAGTGTATACTATTAGAAAGAAAAAGTCGATTAGTAAGGTGTATAGAACGAACCAGAGGACTAATATCAGATAACTCTTTGATGTAAGCAAACCTACCAACTCGTTTACCGATAGGGAGGAATAACAACTTGAGATATAACTTCATCACAACTGTAGTCACCGCATAAGCTTTGGAGAGAAATGTACTTCGAAAGCTTTTCTTCTATCACACAAGGAATGAAGGCCTAGACGTTCCGAGAGTGATTCGTAAGAATAGTAGATTTTATTGTAAAAGAAACGAAGATAAATTCTGACGAACAGACGTTGAATTCTTTCGAACTGATCAGATCGGATACGGAATAGGTTATTCCACACAGAAACAGCATACTCCAGAAGTGGTCGAACTAGAGCTGTGTAGAGTCTAAGGAAGCAATCTGAAGACAGGCCGTGGCTAATACGGCGAATTAAACCTAACCGAAGGGATGCCTTGGCAACTATAGAATCGATGTAATCATTAAATTTAAGCCTAGAATCGACTAGTACCCCGAGGTCCGAAACTTTAAAAACACGTTGCAGAGGTGAGCCATCAAGACCGTAATTAAAATTGATAGGACAGCGACGACGAGAGAAACTAATGACTAAGGATTTAACAATATTGATACTCATTTTATTGGTCCAGCACCACCACAAGATTTTATTGATATTATACGCTGTAAGAGAAGACATGAAGAGGAGCTGGAAATTTCTAGATATATTTTTAGATCATCAGCGAATAACAGAAAGGGGCACTGTATAACAGAACAAAGATCATTAATAAAAATTGAGAAAGAGAAGGAGGGACCTGAATAATCTTTACACGATTGGTCCCATAATGGTGGCTGACTGTGTACTCGTTCAATAAACTTGTCCGTATTGAACATTTTCACAAATTTAAAAACAACATTAATGTCACTTCAATAGATAACCGCACTACTACTAGTCTGTCATCTAGTACTAGTAGTCATGTGAGTGTGAACGCTCGGCACCTGCATGGGGAGGTGCATATTTTCGGCAGCATGTTGAGGGGTCACATATTCTACGCATAGATGTGAACGCTCCTATTTAAAATAATGTGTTGTCGTCTTGCCGAAAAGAAGCAGCTGAAATGCGGGTCTGCGGAATACGCATAGTGTAGACCCGGCCTTATAGCCGAAACGCACGGTGATCCGCGAGCTGTTGTCTGTGTTACGCATCAACAGTTGTCTTATTATAGTATAGCCATCCCGTTTTAACTACATGGATCAATTCTCGGGTCTGTTTTCGGAATATGAATCTGAATCAGCTGCAATGAGGTCATAACCTTAGCTCTTTTTCCGGATTATTGTGGACATTTAATTTTAAGGTATATATGAGCAAATAAAACACTTTACACAAAAAGACAAGAGTTGTTAGTTTTTAAGCAAGCATTCAAGACGTTGGTAATATGAACGTTATATAAATGACAGGATCATTTTAGACAACAGTACAGTTATGATCTGCTCGATGAACTAAAACAATAAAATTGACAGTATAATTTTCGAGAACTGTATTAAGATATTATGACCAAATTAAATTTTCTCATTTCTCCAATATGGTTCAGTAATGTGCAATGCGGTTGGAGCAGGGTAGTATACAGTGAAACTGGTTGTGTATTGACCCACTATGAGAGGTAACGTCAAAGTAAACCTTTTCCACCCTTCCTATTATAATACTTCTAAACTTAGTGGAACCACAAGATACCAAACCCTGCTCCAGAGGATATGTCAACACTAACAGATAACCAAAACAAAACTGTCCAGGCTTATCTACTCAGTCAAAACTCTAAAACCTACAGCTTCCGCTTATCATTTCATGTTTAACAGAAATTACTTTGAGATTATGATCGTGATAATTTTAACCGGAACTCTATCCTCTTTTTTTCTGTGGGTTACGACAAACAGTACTTTGTAACTTTCAAAACCACAAGCAATATCGATTTTAAAAAATTCTAATAAACATAATTATGTCTAGGAAGGAAGAAGTATTTTAAATTCTAAAAGAATAACTTTTAAAATTGACTAAAATAGAAATGTAACTATAATACTAGATAATTTTGCTTTCTTTGGGAATCATTAGGGTCCGTAGGCAAAACCAAGGACCCTTATATTTTCCTGCGTGTGTCCGTCCGTCCGTCCTGTCGCCTGCTCTCATGGCTACACCTTTCGTCCGATCACATTGAAATTTGGCATGTATGTGTCTTGTACTTACCCACATATTTTAAAAATATAGCGACTTAAAAAAAATATTTTTCAAAAAAATTAGGGTAAAAAAAACTTAAGGGTTAAACAATTTTTTTTTTTCGACACCGTGAGGGGTATCATATGAAAGAGTACGTCGAGCTTATTACAAAAATATATAATTCTTTAATAATAACTTTGATAGGGCGAGCGTAGGCAAGTTTGAAGCGGCTGTGAAACGTGCCCCCCCCCCCCCCCCCCCCCTCTATCTCGCTTATGTGAAGTGCAAAAAATCTGAAATAATTCCTGAACATTCTTCGACCAAAATTAAAGATACCACTTTTTGGAAATTTCGAAAAAATATTATTTTATTTTTTATTGACAAAATACGTTTTTTTTATAATTGTGGTCTTTTTTATGTATTTATATGGTTGTAGTCCGGTTCAGGGGCAAACAAATTAATACTTTATCGGAAGTTTGTTTATGTGTTTTGAGAAATATCAGACCCATAGGATAGTTCAAAGAAGCTTTTTAGCATTTTAAAAATCACCATCAATAGGGAAATACTTAAACTATACAGTGTGGCCTACGGACCCTCGCTGTGTGCTGACTAGCACACAATGGACCTGTTTATTTTTAAATTAAAAATCCAACTTGACGGCGATATTTGAACCAGGACTCTTGAAATGGCCGGGTCAATACTCCACTTATTAAGCTTCACCGGAGAATTCCAGTTTACCAAAGGTATAATGGAAGCATTGTGATAGTTCTAAAGAGCGCAATATCTAAAAGTTTAATTGTTTCAATTTCAAAACTTTGTTCTGATTATAAACATTCATGGACAGAAATCCCTTGCAGACATCAGGGAACATGTTCGGTATAGTGTCTGTCACACGTATCTTAAAAACTATAGAAGTCTGATTTGGAAAATTTGGATGGTTTAGCAAATTAAATCCACAGATGGGCCCATTTTAATTTCAACCGTCTAAACACATCAAATATGGCTAAATTGATACTTTTATTTGTGTGGAAAAAAAAGTCCAGTCATGCACCATGACTTAATGAGCGAATTTTCAAAGATCTTTGTATTATAAAAGATACAAACAATAAATTTTTAAAAAATTGCTACGGGGGGTACGGGGTACAAAAGTCAAAATAGAATATACCCTTCAAGATGCTTGTCGTTGGAAAGCTCCTTGGAAAGCGACGTAACGCTAGAAATTAACTAAACCGATTAAAAATCGAGAAATGAATATAAGCTCCAAATTTGTGGGCGCTACCCCCCAAAAAATCCGGGAAAAAGAGAAAAAAAATATTACCCAAAAACGCTTCCGACGATTTTTATTAAAACTAAAATGTAGTCCACTTCAATGCGAATCAAACGATATAAGCCGTTTTCCCGGAAAAAATCTAGTTCCTGAGAAAATAGCTTGAAATGTGGACGGAGAGAGGCTGGGTTCGATTCCCCGCCGAGGAGAAGTTATTTTTATAATAAATTTTGTTAAAAAGTTCACTAGTAATTAAATGTACCTACAGAAAACTCGAAAACAAATAAATGGAAAAAAACTGGGCTTAGTAATTATGAACTCGTATATGAGAAAGTTTGTCTGAGTTGCCTCTGACCGATTTTTTATTAATGATAATAATGGTGAAATTATTTATGAGGAAAAGTTGAATATTTAATTGAAACAAAGCATTATAGGAAGGATATTGTGAAAGGACTTAAGTGATGGAACTTAATACCGATTTAGTGTCTCGTCAAAGAATTAGAAGAGCTATAGGTTAAGTATAGAGAGAAAGACGGAGTAAAGGATAAGGAAGATGCGAAGTAGGGAGGAATCAAAGTTGTTAAGACTTGGCAAGTCTAGTCCGCTTTAGCAACAGATTTAACTTGGAGATTAAGCACCGACAAGCAAGGGTAGCAACACCCAACTTTTCCCTTGCCAAATAAGTAAACACCTTAAACTCTTCAATCCTTCATCCTTCGGCAAACTCTGCCAAACCAGCGACGGGACCACGCTGTTGAAATTCATGCTAACTTTATACATTAATCGGATAAACAAAGCTTCCTCTAAGCTCTTCACTTTACCAACACAACAAAAAAAAAAAATCTTTTATTAAAAGCAACAAGAAATAAATCTGCATCATAAACTAAAAGTTTTGTTCGTTGATATTATAAAAGTATAATTAAGGAACAAGAGTTTGTTAGTTCCACATTTATTTCAACCTTCTGCGACTTCTATACATGAGTACAATTTCTTATTTATATTAACGCCCACATCTTTCAAAGTGTTCACCTAATTTTTAAGAAATTTGGATTGCTTGTCGAATGTAACCCAAAGTGGTAATATAATAATTTCAACCGTCTGCAATTATTAAATTTTGCTAAATTGATACTTTTAATTCATGTAAAAAATCATAATAATTTTGACTGATTTAAAAAAAAGGTATGAAAAATTAAATAAATTAGACATTAATGGGATGTAAAAGCATAAGATCATTAAAGTTCGCAATAGGACGCGAGCTTTGTGCCAAACTATTTGACAGACTATTTTAATTTAAACATTTTTTTTATTTCAACACTCATCTTGGTTGTGACAGTTAATGAATTTATACATTAACTTGAATTAAACTTATTGAAGAAGGTGTGCAATGTGCAATGTATAAAATCATTCATCGAAGTGTTTTATTTCAATAATTGATGTATTTTATAGATTGATGCGAGTGTTGAAGTTGGGTTAACTATAAAACAGTTTTTGACGGTTTCTAAGAAGAGTTCAGTTCAGGATTCCAAGACTGAGGTTCCCTTATAAAGAAACAAGCCGGTATAACCGACCTGGAACCTTGGACGGTTTTTATTCGCATCAAGTTTTCAAACTGATGCCGAGCTCGACGGATAATCTGCCGATTAGAAGACGACATTCTCGTTCGAGGCGGATCCCTGGCGTGTCGTTTCGTATACTTCTTGACCTGTTCTTTCTTCATCTTTTCTTCAGATCAAATCCTTGAGAGTTGAACTCCCTTCTGGTCTCGTCTCCCAAGAATCCCGTCAACTTTTTTTAATGGTTTAACAAAAAAAAAAAAAAACCTCCCCCTATTTTACTTTGATACTTAATTCTTAACGCCTCTTTCGAAATATCAAATCAGTTTTGATAATATTTTTTAAGATGAAATAAAGAAATTGCCATGCTCTTGCATTTTTATCAAAAGTACATTATAATCTCAAACTAAGGCAAAGGTATTTATTGGAATAAAAGTCCTGTTGTTGAAGAACGATTTTTTATTATATCAAAGCTTTCGCCCAGGAAACTGAGCATCATCAGTGATAATCTACAAATACATAAAAGAGAAAAATAGATAATGCTAGACTAAAATTTGGAAACAACAAAAATAATTCGAACTGAAAATGCAAAAGAGTGTGACATATTCTTGCCAGTGGTGGAAATAAATTAAATTAAAACTAAAAAAATATGTGGGCATTAGAGGTATTGGTTTAAATATAAATATGAAAAACTAAAACAAAATTGCACATAATGCCTAAACAGTTAGGATGTGAACAAGTGAGTGGAACCAAAACAGATGAGACAGGGAGGTAAGACATATGGAGGGGATCTATACATCTATTGCAATTGATTACATTATAATCTGTAAAAATTTCAGGTTTATAGGTTTAGGTAGTGAGAAAGTGGGTTAAAAATCAACTACAACATTTGTACCTGAAAATAAAAAAGAAGTTAAATAAGACATATCCACAATGAATTCTTATCAAGGTCCCCAATTAAGAAAAATGTAAAAATATATTAGTAGTGTTGATTTTAATTCTTAAAGGATAAATAGTTATCTTTTTAGTAAAAAAGATAACTACTTAGTAAAGTATTTGCACAAAAATGGATTCTTTTAAGATATAAACATATCAATTGCTAACATTGTTATAACAAATAAATTATGCTAATTTTATAAGGTAGCGAGGCATTATTATGGTCATTCTGAAAAACGATTATATTTTGCTATTTTGAATTTATACAACATTATACATCTGTAGAAATCAAAGGATTCAATAAGATGATAATTTAAAAGCAAGTAAAGATGAGTTTGAGCTTCACAAGCCCTCAGCTTTAAATTATATAGTATAACTTAAAGTAAAGGATATTAATTTAGTCGGTAATATCTATATAGCAGTTTGAAGAAGAACTTTATATAAGATATATTTCTAACAGTTCTCTAAGACATAACAGGTTTTCTCTTTCTGAGATATTAAAGGTGAGAGCGGGGAGAGAAATATTTGAGATATAAGGAAAAGGACGCTTTTACTTGAAGATATATACATTGCTAGAAGCGTGTCCTTAGACTCAGAAGGTACGAGTTTAGTCCTTTGCTCCTTCAAGGGCAGAAGAAGAGGACGGGGTGTATAAAGGCAAAAAGGTTTTAATCCAATTTGTTGGCCTCCTCAACCCTTTCTGCCACTTTATCCTCATTATAAAAGGGAACTAATTAGGTTAAGCAATTTTCATCTCTTCTCTTCAATCTACAACTTCTATAATTTTTTCCCCATTTTAGTTCTTTTCTTCTCCAGTAGATTAGTGATTTTCCTGAGAGCTATTTACACTTGGGACTTTTAAAATGATTATTTCTTTTACTTTTTAAAAATCGCAATGTACCTGTATATCTTCCACGATTTATTGGTCTAGTCGGAAAATTAAAAAGCATCCCTTCGACGCGTCGTGGTTGAAAGAATTACTGTGTAAACGCAGGAGCAGGTGTCCGTCGTTCGAAAAATGATTATTTAAATTTCAAGACATAGAATTAAAGACACTTCTCCTTTATGTAAAATTGTATTTATTTATTACTTCTGAGGTTATACCCATCATTCTGAAGAACCACATTTTTTTCTCTTTCTCCAAATTTACCAATTCCTTGACAGAAATCCGAATCAGACATCAAGGAACATTTTTGGTCTCGTGTCGTTCTGCCATTCAACATTTTTTTGCTAATTACCATAGCTTATAAAAACTACTCATCTGATTTTAATAATATTTGGAGGGTATGTCATAATTAGTGTGTTTTTGGTCCCACATAAATTTTTAACTTTCTGTATACGTTGCTTTCTCTTCCACTCTATTTATTTATAAGTACCCATATATTTTATAGAGCTCATTCGAATTTGAAGATAGTTGGATGGTTTGTTGAAAGCAGCCAGCCCCTAGATAGTCCCACATTAACTTCAACCATCAGCTCACAGTTAATATTCCAAAAAAATAAATGTGGTCCCTCTGAGAATCAAAACAGACCCCAATCTCGTGAGCATTCGTTCAATAAAAGAACGCGATGAAGCTATGTGCCACGAAAATTGGCAGACTATTTTTTCTGTTTTATATTAAAAAATCGGGTACCTCGGAACTTTTCCTCACGTGTGGAAGCTGGCTCCGGAACTGGAAGTGGCCTCCGAAGTGTGGCTTCCGAAATGTGGAAGCAGCATTGGGCGTTATAAGTACTTGGATGGGTAACCGTTTTGAACCAACAGATTTTTTATTATCATTTAAAAAAAAAAATGTTATACATTATTTTTATTTATTTAATTATTTGAATTTTGGTGGTACTTTGACAAATGTAAACAAACTATGACGTTTAAAAAAAATATCGCTCTAATTAATAATTTAATTTAATTTTATCGGTTTTTTTTTTACATTTTTTCCTTATTTTTAACCGGTTCCTACGATATGCTATATAACAAAAACGTATATATTTATACTTTCGGTATTATTAACCGTCAAAGTTTCCAAATAACAAAATCCACAAAACCACTCAGAAGGTCTTAGAAACACCCCAAGACCGATAATTCAGTTGAAATCTCAAAACAAATTGTTGGGTGAAAACATTACTTTTCCTACCATAGGTAAGAAAACGTAAAAAAGGAGACTTTGATTCTGTTGAACTCATTAGTGAATGATAAAGGAAGGTAAGGAGTTGAGAACGATGGAAAACTATAAGTAGGATTATCCTAGGTTACAAATAAGGAGTCTCGAGAGAATCATTTGTGTTCTAATAATAAAGGACGAGAAGGACCCTCCGAGTATTAGCACGCATAAATGATACTAAGAACAGGGAGTTACTGAGGAGGTCAAATATGAAGGGAGAGAGGGAAAGGGGTTTCCGCTTAGATCTTCTCTCTAGGTATAGCAAGGGCTTGAATCCCATCTGTACTTTGGCAATACAAGGGCACACGCTTACTAAAGATGTCCTTACTAAAGACATCTTTGGTAAAGGCGACGTCTTTGGCCTCCTTTGGTCGGGAGTTGCCACTTAGGAAGGACTAAGTGCGTCTCAGAAAGGGACCCCGGCTTCTAAATTAATTGGCCAGGAGGATAGCGGAGAGGTCCCCCCCGGGAGTGTAACAAGATTAAACCTGGCTATTTGACCTCTTTAACCCTATTAGAACATCGCTGAGCTTCCCTCTTCAGTCCACCTTTTTACACCAAGATATTTTATAGACCGGCTTGGAAAAACACACGAGCAAATCCACTTACAGGGTAACTCAAGTCAACCTTGTCTAAAACACGATTAAGACCAGTGACAAACTTTAAAAAAGAATCAGATTAAACCCAAGTTTTAAAATAGCATCTCCTTCCCCCTCTTTTCTCGTGAACCTTTTAAATATAAAAAGAAAAGTTCTTTGTTCACTAATGGGTTTCCACTGTATCACCTACACTTTAATAAGTCTGTATCTGGCACAGCCAAAATTCCTCCTTTTTCTTCCTTTTTGATTGAGTAACTTTGTCTCCACGCGTCTGCAAAAACGATAATCAGACATTTTTTAAAAACCATTAAAGCCAATGTTAAAACGTGACATTCCATCGAAATAGCAATATCAAAGTTTTGTGGCATCACAATACTTTCTCTCTTTGTACACTAAATACATATAATATGAGAAATTAAAAACTATGTGGGTATCGAGAGTGAATTAAAAAGAAATTGAGGTGGGTAGCGAGAATCAGTCAAAGGTAATAATCAAACTTGTGGATTTACTGCCGTTTTGGAAATATGTATTATCTTTTTTAATGACCTCTCTGTAAATCCAGATCCTATCTATGCATTAGATTTTTTCAAGAACACTTTTCAATACATTTAGAACTTGTCCAGGTCCAAACACTATCGAATCAAATACAGTAGAGATAAAAGTGCACACGTCACGGTTACTCTGTAAAGAGCATCTTGTCCGCCTATCTATTTATATAATCATTAACTTCCACGATTGAAATACGTTGTACTTAGACCGAAGACTTACCTTGCACTTAGAAACAAGACTATATCTGATCTGATTTATCACTAACGAACAAACTAACTGCGTGCAATCTAATTATAAAAACTATTGGACATACGCACTAGAACTGTGGTGATCACCAAATATCAAATTCTTAAAAGATTTAATTGTCTTCATTCTACGAAAAATATGTAATGGCCAATCGTATATCAACATAACTACTTGAATGTTCCCTACGTCCATATCCTCTCGTTAAAAATCCTTCCACGCCAAGCTCATCCAACATCCTAACCCTCTTGTCCAGAACCTATCTTCTATCTTCTCCTCATATTCCATGTAATCCTAGGTGACGCCTAAATAGAAAATGGGTCCGTGGCCATCTTAGAGACTAATGCTATTGTAATCCCAATATTGGATTACCACCACTGGGTGGGATATCAGCAGTATTTACTCGTACCTTAATCGAAATAATTAATATAAAAATGCCATTTTTCAAAACTGGTCTTATTTTCATCCCTTTTTTTTTTTTTTTGGTTTCTGTATTCTTCACCTTAGTTGTATCTATGTGCAAAATTTGGGGAAGATTGAATGTCGATATGTGCTTCAAAATTGAGGTAACAGGTGTGCGATGAAACTTAAAAAACAAATTAATTTGACGCCATTTTTTTTTGGTTTCTGTATTCTTCACCTTAGTTTTATCTATGTGCAACATTTGGGGAAGATTGAATCATGGGAAGTGGTTCAAAATTGGGGAAACGGAAATGTGCGATGAAACTTACAAAGCAAAGTAATATAAGACCAGTAAAAAGCTCCTTGTTATAATTAGTTTTTTATTGGCTGTGGTTAAATAAAAAACAATTGTTGTGGATAGATAAAAAATTATACACAAGAATATGCAGAAGAATTCATTATTTAATTATACCTTGAAGAAAGAAATAAATTTTTTGAAACATCGGAAAATCAATAAATCCTAAACTCCGTCGTTTACTTTTGACTAATCCTCGCTTAATATACTTATTAAATACAACTATTGGATAGCATGGTTAAGGGCTATTGAGTCCAATAATGTAGTTTTAAAACGTGCAAATACATCAAAATAGCATAATATTATCAAATAGTAAAAAAAAAAAAAGTTTCTTGTCAAAAATGCTTATTCTATATAATATATTGTACTTCGTATTTATAAGAAAGTAAAACAAATCTGTTAAATGCATTGTTCACTGACTGGTTTTTATTGTGTTTGTTTTGTATTAATTATTTATTTGTTAATGAATATTGGTACTCGAAGGTTGGGCTTATTAAGATACGATCAGTGTTCCAAGTTGTTCTGGTGTCTTGAAGGTAAAAGTTTTAAATTCATTTTGATTTATAATTAGGAGTGTTCTGTGGTCTAAGCTGACGAGACGGTTACCATAAGAAAAAAAAGAAAAGGAAGAAGGCTTTGAGAAGGCATCCCAAGCAAGAAGTTTAAGAAGAAGACGCTTGAAGAAACGTACATGTTCCGAGAATTCAGAAGGACCGGGTCGGAATTCCGCGGGAGTCTGGTGCCGAAAATCTGCTCGACACAGCCACTGTACCGGGCTACAAAAACACCTCTAGCACTTCTCCCTAAAACGTTTTTCTTCATCCAAAGCGACCAAAGCTTACTAAACGAAATGCTAAACATTCCTTCTATCTACAGCTCAGATCTCATCTTATGTAAAAGAAAAAAAAACAATTTTCAAATAATAACTCAGCTCACTTTGGATATTACTGTATAAGCCTTAGATGTAATACGGTAGGAAAAACGTTATAACGTACAGCGTTATGGAAATGTGTTGAAGTGCTGGATGTATTACCATAATATTTGTATTTTATTTATAGGATTACCACTAGTGGATGAAATCCACCTTAACTATAAAGTTTTTTTTAGTGGGGAGACGTCTTTCTTTATTTTTTTGACTCAATACTTACTAATTTATTTATCCATGTGAATTATGACCAACTTGTACTTGACTGAATTGGAGCTGTATAAAAGAGTTTGTACCTATTCCAACTTGCATCGTTTCGTTTTTCGTGTTTGTTGATCAATAATAAGGATAAAGAAACAAAATGGGCAAGGAATGTTTCTTGCAACAAAGCTTTAGGTTTAAAAATTACTAACAACAGACTCAATGTTGCAGAATGACGCTGCAGACTCAAAATAATCTTTTCAAGTGGAAGTGGCAAAATCTGTCGTGCCAAAACCCCATTGCGATATAGACGATTGAAAAGATCCAATGTTTAACGATGTTAGACGATTTTTATAATCAAGAAATTGGTTTCGGCGAATGACATGCAAAGTATTTTTTTGTCAAAATGTCTAGGGAATACCAATTATTACCCAAATTGAAATCTCTATTCACGGTATTTATCAGTGAACACGTGGATCTTGGGTCCTCGGCCAAGGCCGATTTACTTTTGTATGTCACTTCAAAAATTTGCTTTTCTATGTAACAATTTTGTATTGACTAAAGTATGATGTATTGCTCGCACCTTTAAAAAAGGTTGCTTACTTTTCAACTGTTTAACGTAAAAGTTATGTGCATCCTAAACACCTTTTATAATAACAATTTTTTTTTGAGCACGTTACTAATTTGATGTAATTTTTTATATTATAAATTATTAATTTATATAATTTTCCCCACAGCCCACCTCTATAGCAGTACCAACTGCAATCGTGTTTTTATTGACTATTATTACTATTCATAATCTTCATTTGAACAATTTAAGACTCTTCTTTATTAATATAGGTAAGTATACTAGCTAAAAGTAGCCAGCGTTTCCCGTGGGAAAAGGGTGGTTTTTCAGTGGGTTTTGAGACCCAAAGATCGTGTAGGCGGTGACCTTCTTCTTATGTTTTAAAGGTCGAGTGAGCAAAATTTCATCAAGCTCGAAATAAAATTGTAGATTTGTATAAAATACAAGGACACTCTTCTTTATGTACTTTACTGATATAGATGCTCCTCCCTCCATCCATTATCAGCTCTTTGGCTATTCATTAAACATTCATAATGAATTGTTAGCCAAAAAAAAAGCAACGATTTAATTGGATCATTTTTTATATTAATTAAGCCCCTCGGAGGTAAAGAGTGTGTTTCACAATATTTGGGAAAATTATTATTATTTTTTTATTTTTTTTTTTTTAATTTTGTTAATGTACATCTTTCTTTATTCCATAACATAGGTAAGTATACTAGCTAAAGTAGCCAGCGTTTCCCGTGGAAAAAGGGTGGTTTTTCAGTGGGTTTTGAGACCCAAAGATCGTGTATAAGGAGATCACGAAAACATATTGTGACAAATTTTACCTCTGTACTGAATGAAGTTGAAAAATATTTCAATATTACCATTAAAAATAAAAATTTAGTTTTAATGTATTTTTCGAAACTGCAGTGATCAAGATATGTATTACATTCCTTACCAAACATACGTGTTTTGCTGGTTTTGCCTGTAAAATGTTTAAAGTGGTTATTTTTGCGTTATAGTTACATCTATTATAATAGTATTGGGAAAAACGTTAATTATTATTTGTTCATTTCAATTGTTTGTTATATCAAGAATGTTATGTAGGTCACTAAAAAATAACATCAAATGCTCGGTATGGTAGCGGTTAGAAATCCCGCCTGTCCACTTTATTGTCCACACTTGGAAGATTTAAATTTTTAAATATATTAATATTAAATTACATTTATAATGTGGAAATTATTTACAAGGGGTATATATATCGTGCACTAAAATATTTCTAGTAATATTTCTAGTTCTAAATTAAATGTAGAAGATATAGATAATTTCGACAATTGGCTCCTCTAATTTACATTAATTTGCAATATTAAGGAATTTATTATAATATAGGACTACTTTCAATATTTTAATACACGACAATCCCCTGACTTTTACAGCTTAAACGTAAATGAAAGATAATGCATAATTGGAAATATTTGTAAAACGTTTAAAGAAATGGAAAACTATCTTTATATTTGAGAACAAAACAACAAGGTGTCCCTACATTTTCAAAATTTGATATTATTTACTAGTCCAGTCAAATGGTAGTTTGAAGTGGAAAGTTCTGGTGTAATTGTTGTTAGTGGCTTACTTTATGTTTTTTGGGGTGCTGAACACGAATCTGAAGTTGTCCAACAAAATTTCCCTCGGCAAATATGAGAAATCATCGAAAAACTACAAAAAAAAAAAAATGTTTTTTATTGGTTTTCAGCTTATAACTTGCAAAGCAATCTACTCACGCAAAAAGTGGTCTAGTAGTAAAATAAAAAGGAGAAAATAATCTACAATTTATGTCTGTACCATTTATTTGTAAGTCAAATGGTTTCTATGCAAAAGAGGGGTTGAAATAACCGGGAAATCAGTAATTTTTGAAAAACAACAAGTTACACCATTAATATTTATTCTTTATTTCATGTAGGTAAACATTGTTATTGGATATGCATAGAAACCATTCGACTTACAAAAAAATGGTACAGACATAAATTATAGATTATTTTCTCCTCTTTATTTTACTACTCTTCCACTTTTTGCGTAAATAGCTTGCTTTGTAAGTTATAAGGCGAGATCCACTAAAAAAATAAAAGTAAAAAGTGGTTTTATGATGATTTCTCATATTTGCGTGTAAAATTTTTGTTGGACAACTTTAGATTCGTGTTTAGCACACCCAAAAACATAAAATTAACTACCAGCGCAGTCTGGCCACCAACCGTTTACCCTTCAGCCTGTACCCTCCACCCGCCACCGCTTCCCAATATTTCAACTCCCATTTGCGTGAAAACCATACGACGTACAAATAAACATAAATTGTAGATTATTTTCTCCTTTTTATTTTACTACTAGACCACTTTTTGCGTGAGTAGATTGCTTCGCAAGTTATAAGCTGAAAACCAATAAAAAACATTTTTTTTTTTGTAGTTTTTCGATGATTTCTCATATTTGCCGAGGGAAATTTTGTTGGACAACTTCAGATTCGTGTTCAGCACCCCAAAAAACATAAAGTAAGCCACTAACAACAATTACACCAGAACTTTCCACTTTGAGCTCTTTTCATGCACCATTTGACTGGACTATACCTAGAAAACAATAAATCTTGAAGATGTCAATCTTAAAGTCAAAAGTAAAGAATCAAGTTCGGGAAAAGTTTCTTCATCTTCAAGATATAAATAAGAAGATTTTCGGTGATCCCACAACTGATTTTTTTTTAACTGATTCTATTTTAATTTTATAAAGACAATTCTACATCAGAGGTCAGAGGAAAACTTGCAAGATAGATGTTTATATGCCTGTATTTTTTATTTTTTTATTTATTTTTTTTTTGTGAAATTGGGAAAATAAATAAGTTACAAATATATAATTACGTTATATATAAATTTATTATTATAATATTTATTTATTAATATATTTACTTATTAATACTTATTTATTAATATCATATTCAACTTTAGCTAGTATCTGCCGGGTCCTTCATACTTTTCAGATGAACTAATTTTCCTTAGAAAGGCTTGTCATTTTTGATTTTGTCGTGGAATTCTGATTCATGTCATAATAGAATTTGCTTTAATATTAAGAAGCTCTTTTACAACTGAAAGAGATAATCTTTCTCTTTCAGGCGTCCAAATAGACCCCATCATTGAAAAAATACGTTCAGCGGGAGCCCAAGTAGCAGGCAGACGCATGGCGAATTCTACTATTTTAAATATAATAGAAAAGAGACTACTATTTACTACTACTTTTCTTCTACTATTTATTTCCATTTCTCATGAGTTTTTGGGGTTTCCTCTTTTGTTAGGAAAGCCCATTTAGCTTTCTGATTTTTCTTATAATCCGGACACTTCTCAAATCCGGACGCAAAACCGGACAGTCCGGACGTATGGTAACCCTACATATTGTCCAACTTAAGCCAACACAATGTAGCAAATCTCCTACATAAAGTTATGCATGCGTTTTTGAAGCACGTTTAGGCTATATAGATAAAAATACATTCATGAAGCGTCACGGAGTGTCCCCCCCCCCTTCCTTCCTTCCTTATGCACTTGCGCAGTGCTCGTTCAGGGTATAGACAAGGCCGAATTTATTATTAAAATATAGTACTAACATTTTAAAAGGTTGGTTGTAAAATAAAGAGCAATTGTGTATTTAATATTTACTATGTAAATGGATGACTCAAAAAATTAAATCAAATATATAAACAAGAGGGAAGAGAAGGGGAAGGCTTCATTCAGATAGCTTTGACGCGACAAAGTTAGTTTGGAACATAATTTTCTCGCGTCATGTTATGAAGGCCTATAGATTATTTAGAAGTACGTATAAAACGTAGGCTATTAACTCACCTTAACATTGCTATAAGCTTTGATATTTTTATCAAGCTTATTAACTTTATTAAGCTTATTAGCTTTTATTAACTTTTGCTTTGTAGCAAAAGTTATAGGAGCATTTCTCAGACTCAACTTGAACCTATATTACTCGTAGCAAAAGTGCTGAGTCTAGTCACTTTGAAAATGTCGAGAAGAAAGGATGTAGTACTCGTTGCAAGCATTTTGGCAGCACAGAGGAGGTAACGCAGGTTTTGGGTTCGGCCATCGCTACAAGCAAGACGAACATTCAGTGAAAATGATTTGTTATAAATTCTAAACGCTGATGACTATGCCAGTGAACCGTTATTGAATTACGAAATAATATAAATTACTTTTTTCTTTGCAACACGTTTTACGGATGACCAGTGACCAGGGAAGATTTTGAGTATCGTATATATGCAAGGCTAAATGGCAACATCCTAAAATGCTATAATATGAAATAGATGCTAAAAAAAAAAAAAAAAAAAAATCTCGCGAACAACATAGTGTGTGAGCATAGTACAGTGTAGCTGAACTATATAAACTAATTTCTTTTGATCCTTATAACCGATATCAAATGGATAGCAAGATTTCTACTACTGCTATACAACCCATAGCATTTCTTTTTTACGCGTTTTCGTACTTGTAGCATTTGCTAGATACCTACTATATTGCAGGTTTTGCTATAAGTAATCTATACAAAATGAGGTTTATGCTACAAAGAAATAATGAACGTACGAGAGGAACTATAATAAAGACATAAAGAGAACGTGGAAGTAGATGTAAGGCGTCTATAGTTTGACCTCGGGGAATACCTGATGCTTATATTTTGACATGGCTAAATAATAATTATAAAGTGTGCGGTGTTGATGTTATAAAGCCCTGCCTAGGGGCTCCAGACAACCCTATGCAAATTAAAGTACTTTAATATCGCTTTCAGACAAACAAACCATTCATTAACCCTATCACATTAAACAAAAAAAATCACTTAAGGCATTTTGTCTTTTAAACGCAATACATCACATAAGACTTGTTTTCATCAAGGATGCCATATTATGTTCTTTTATTCAGTTTAAGGAGTTGTTTCACCCAAAATTTGTTTAACAAACTAAGATCTTTACACCTTCTCTTTTTGCTAGAATTAGCAATGTATTTCGTCGTTCTTGACAAAGTGAGTTATAAAAACTTAATCAGTGTAGAAGATTTTTCATTGATGAATTTTTGAAATAAATTGGAAAATTGAGCTATGAAATATTTCCTTTTAGCTAGGTTGCCAAATGAATTCGGTTAGAGAAGAAATTATTGAGTCAAAATTCAACCTTTTATTTAAAAAAAAAGGAAGCAATAAATCTCGCGTATAACATAGTGCTACTCTAGTGGCATACAGAAGAACTAAAAACAGTGCTAACACGCATGACGCATGACAGTTTTAATATTTATATCACTATGTGTTTTGATGCCATTTCATTCACATTTATGTGCTTCGATACCAGAAAAAAACTATATTAACCTTGAACTATGAAAGAAACGTTTTCAATCCTTCATAAAATCTTAGCTAACATTTATTTATAAGTAAACGAACAAAGTTTCATCATTTTTTAGTTTTTTCCCTCGAAATACCCAAAACGGCAAAAGCCTCAAAATTGAATGCTGTATCACATGCTCAATAGTTAGTATTGACTATTAAAACATAAAAGTGATTGAAATCAGGTAAATTACCAGAGATATTTAAATTAATAAGTAACAAAAATAAGTCACGGGTATTACACCTTTTTGGTTAATGGGCCGGATCTGGATAACATGGTCTAATGCGGGGTGGATAAAGTAAACAACACTCAGCCGGACTTCACAATGGTAGGAAACAAGATGGTAAAATAGACAGGTGGGCTCATTAACAAATCGGGTTTCTTCGGCAATCTCCGGAAGTCGCTGGGTGTGACGTATCTGAGACCCCAAGCTCTATAATAAACTTAGTAGCTCAATAACTTCCACAATTTGTATCCGATTTTGATCAAATTTTTAGGGATTACGCTGGTTAGACCTTAGATGGTATCCTATAAATTGCCATGGCTCGCGGATCAATGGCAGCCTCTGCGCAGGTGCAAACGTAAAATCGTCCAAACGTCATTTTCTCTCGACCTAAATATCTGATTTCGCTCATATTTAGAGGATATAGTTCAAATAGTTGAGGATCGAATTTTACATGAGGCCATATGAATTTCATCATCATCAAATTGTTAAATAAATAGAATAACAAATAAATATTCTTGTTTCAAAAGGAAAACAACTAAATAATTGTTTATTTTCAGAAAGAAGGGTTTAAACTTAACAGATAAGATATTTAACACTTTTGATAAGGTTATTATTATTAGGATATGTCAAGAAAAATGAAAAATAATACAAGAGCTATCACTCAAACACACTTTTATTTATCTCAACAATAACAATTATTTTTGAGTTGTCAGTTTTGAAGCTTGAGTTTATTATTGTGATGTTTTCAGAAAACGTAAACAAAATGAAACCGAAAATAATCTAGAAGGAAGAATATAAAGAGGATGGTTGTAAGAATGAGGGAACAGGACTGTTCCCTAACCCGGCCTACTCAATTTAAAATATATCACTTCAGTACACAAAATCTTTTGGTATCAGGTTGAAATTTTACATGCCTGTTTCAATTGTACTTTAGACGATGAGTATTGTGTATGAAGTTTTATTAAAATCGTTACGTTAGAACGTAAGATATCGGTGAAAACGTTGTTTTCTCTATTTTAAACGTTTAGGTCGCCGCTTTAATAAATTTAGCGATCTTTAACACTTCATAGTGGTGTCGGAGTTGGTTTTACTAAAAAAAATTATTTATAAAATGTTTTTTATCTCGTTGAATAGATGAAGTTAGAATTTTTTCCCGTCATAAATTCCAATTTTACATTTGTAGCTTACGTTTACGCGAGTGTTGCGCGCGAACGCTTAGGCCGATAACGTTGTCCAACAAACTCGTACTGGGCATTGGCGAAATGAGCATGAATACCAAATTTCAACTAAATCGGTCAACTTTTACTCAAGTTATCGTCATAGGTCGATTTCGTAGCTGTCGTTTTTTCGGATTCACTCCCGGGCTCCAGACGCTGTAACGTGCCAAAAGGAACTTTGTTGGAATAAAATTTACGTAACATAACTGTGGATAGTTTAATCTGTTATACGAATACGAACAATTTACTATAAATTATTAATAAATAAGTTAAGTATGTATACCTAAACCTAATTTAAGAGTTTGAATACTTACGATGCTTCTATGCACAATAATTTGCCCCCTAAAAAATATTTCAATTTGTCCGCCATAATACTATCTAACATAACACGTGGATTCATAACTAACTAATTATGTAGCGCAACATAGCCCATGGAACACAGCCATGGCCTACCAAAGGGATTAAACATAAACAACTTATGAATAGGTATATTTATGTAAGCGATGAAACGGGACTAGTATATCGCACCTCAAACCTAATAATTGGCATTGACAAATAGTTAGTTTCCACTTCACATTAGAAGCTACCCATGTATATGGTGATGCTGGGCGAACCCCGAGCGAGGGGGACGAGTGGTCTAGAAACTTTACCCCGTCCAGATTCTTTAATGAGTATATTGACAATTTAGGATGAAGAAATATTCAATAACAACTAATTATTGATTAAAGTGAGTTTACACTGAATTAAAAATGAATGAACATTCTAATCGGATTAAAAAATTATTTAAAATGAAGGTCTTAAAGACAAAAAAAAGTAAGTTATAATTAGTACACACTTAAATAATAACTCGGGGTTTAATTTGAAATAATCTATACCTAATTGTTTGACCACAATATACATTAAAATAACAATTAGACGATCTTTGGTATTTTGACTAGTTTCAATAATATCCCATATCTAACATTTTCAATTATAATTTTACTTAGGTGCGTTCGGAATCACTAACCACGTAGACCGAGAAGTAACCGGTGTGTCCAAAAAGACCACCCTAAACAACCGACCGCGTAAAGTAAACCTTCGGTTGATGTAGCGGCTGACCGGAGCGGTTGCTACCGCTTCGACCGAATCTAGAATACGATTAGTTAAACAGAAACCTTCTATGACGGCATTTCAGTGTAATTGAAAAGTTTGAAAGTGTTTTGTCTCTTGTTGAGTAGGTTTTTTGCTCTTCTTTATTTATAATTTAGTTTATGTTAAATATGGACATTTATCGGCACTCTTTTACCCACCTTTGTTAATTTATATAGAGGCCCTTGGTTCAAATCCCGGCGCTGGAGTGTATTTTTCTCTGTCTGTTTCTCGTAGTTATAATTATTATATTACAATAATTATAATTTGATTTACATTTGAAATTGAGATTAATTTGGTTGGAAATTTTGTGATTTATACTCATAATATTATGTTCAGTTGAAAGATAAAAAGTGAGATATTCCTTTGTCTCACAGTGCATTATAATAAATATATCCCTTTGTTCTAATAGTTATTTACTTTGTTACCAATCTTACATTTCGAAAGTTTAGGGTTATCAATATAGGTGGGTGACGAAATAAAAGAGAACCCTTATGACAATGTTTCAGGAGGAAGATGCGGCTGAAAAATCACATTAATGCTTGTAATCAGAGTTTTAGTAGAAGGGAAAAAGAGAGGGATGACGGCATATATACCCTACCGTGGCTGCCGCTACAATAATTAATGCACTTGAGAAATCGCAGTAGCTTCCCTTCCATCTCCCACCAAACAACTACAAGTGTATAACTTCTTTTCGATTATAACCTTTTCGGCCGACCGCTGCCTTCACCATGACACTAAACACAACAAACCGACGCGACGGTCGACCGATTGGTTGACCGGTTAGTGATTCCGATCGCACCCTTATACTGAGTAAAAGACACAGGTGCTTTACGAGCTACAAGCTAAAAAGTGCTGAAATGCTAAAAACATAAGCTTGTAACTTAACAAATAGTACATCGTTTCATAATTTCATTATAGTAAAAAAATATTCTTTTAGACACGAGAATGAAGAAAATGATGAAATATGTTGCACCACACTCTTTAGTTATTCTTATTCATATTAGACATCTACCGATGTCTAGTTGTTTCTTACAATAATTGCATGGTTTCATCTTGCGCCGTTTTCCTCTCTCTTATCAATTATTAAAAAAATAATATTAAGAAACCTTTAATACAAAAAAATTGTATAACGTGAGATTTAATTCTCATGGGTGATATAAGGTAAATCTAGTGAAGATATAAAGAGTATTAAATCAAAACAAAGCATATGTAAATGGAAGTAATATACGGTATAAGGGGAGAAGGAAATAACTATTTACAATATCCTTGGCCCCTTCTGTCTCTCCTTTTATAAAACTCTTGCTCGACTAAGCCCTTATAGAAGTGACTTCGTTTAAATATCTCCATTTTCCAACTTGCTTGTGGGTTTTTATTTTAAGTCTCCAATCGCCCCATTTACTCATACGAGTATCTTATACAACTCTATATCTTATACTATAGCTTATAAGTAGGGGGGGGGGGGGGAGAATTGAAAAAATCTTGTGTTTTCCCTCGTTGGAATAATACTGGAAAGATTTGTTACTTGAACAACGTTCGTTGCATAGAAATCTTCTACTTTTCTCTTTAGTTTTTTCCTATATCATCCATACAATACTGATTTTTCTTTTATTTTCTACCCCCACCACGTTTTCCTCCTTATATCTGTAATATATATTTGAAATTAATATCATCTTTTTTTATTTTCATTTTTGTATGGAAATAGAAAAGAAAAAGGATTTTTAACTTACATTTAAGTTTCAAGAAAGTATGCGGATATACTTCTAAACATTTATTTTTATAATTTTCCATTGCTTCTGGTTCGAATAAGAGAAAAAATAATGTTACACTTAACTTATGTACAATAAAATGAAGGGACTTAAAAAAAGTAATATATTACAAAATAATATTCTTGAACAATAATATTAGGAGTGTAAGGAAATACACTTTTATATATGAGGTATATAATCATTGTTCCATTCTGTAAGGTAACTTATCCATTCCTTTATTTTGTGTTCCAAATTTTATTTTCTGCTTTCCTTCTTATTAGGAATTATAATGAAAATATTAATATAAGAGTTTACAGTGCACAAGTGTTTTTTTTTTTTTTTTTTTTTTTTTTTTTTTAAACTAAGGCTGCTTGAAGCACTTGTCAATCAGCTTGACGCGTTGTTTTGACCCAGCGGATTGAGAATGTAGGGTCTGCTTAAGCTAGGGTGGTTGTAGACGAGCAACAAACCGCGCGAGCTTCACAGATACAGCTGTAGGTACAGCGTTTCAGGTACAAACTACAGGATCGCAGTGGTACTTGCACACGCAGTCACGCGTTGTGGTACGCAGTCACGCGTTTCGCTCTAACTGGTCTACTCACTAACCTGGTCAACCGAGAAGTAAACGATGCGATCGCTTCGATCAAGCCTAGACCAAGGTTCCTTCGGTAAGTAACCATAACATTACCTTCAGTATCACTTAATATAAAGTTAAAAACATTGTTTACTTCACCGTTCTCTGTAATTTTGTACCATTTCTAAGCTCCATTATGTATTTTTTTATTTGCTACTACTCAGAAACTTATAAAACTATACAAATAAAATTGTTTGTAAACGTGAGCAGCCGCAATAGCTTTAAACACAAACCAAATCAGTTTGGGTTTATAACCTGGTCAACCACTTCCTTCCACCGAACCCCTATTTTTCCCCAACAGGAAAAATAGAAGCCGCCATGACACAAACCACATTATCCGCCGGTTGATTGGCCGATTGACCTGGTTTGTCTTTCCAAATGCACCCTTATTTACTGTGATTTTGTTATATTACGTGTAATGTGGGATATATTTTTAGTTTCTTGTCGAAGTAAATGATATGATTAAAATGCTTATATGTAATTCTATAGAGATTATCTGTCCTTATATGTAGTGCAATACTTTTGTTGTTTGCTTTAAAACACTGTGACGATGTCTATACCTCAAATAATTTTGAAGATAATAAAAAACCATTTGGATCAAAAGAAGTGAAAGAAGGACAGAAGTATTGTCCCAATAGTTTTAGTATTGTGTTGGGCGTTAGAGTTGTTTGCGGGATGTAGGAGGGCCGGTCTATTGTTCCTTGTGAGGAGACAGTAGGGGGATTATCGCGTCGTTTAGAAGCCAGACAGATTACAGCTAGACACAATGGACTTTGAGGAGACTAGACTTGTACCGAGTACAATGACTAACCTGGACCCGGTGAGGTGAGTGGGCGCACACTTCCTCTTCAGGAAAACCCCTCTTCCCTAATATACCTCATCTAGTCAGGGTGGGGATACATTTCAATAAACAAACTTTATATTATTCAAACAACAGATTGTCTTTTCAAACCAACTAAAGCGTCTTTTGGAACTTATCCAGTTAACAAAAAAAATCTGTCAGATATACAAGTCTTACAAAACTTTCTCATATAAGAGTTTATAATTATTACTACGTCCAGTGTTTTTCAGTTGTTAGTTGTTTCAGGTTTTCATGGTTTATTTAATGATGATAGAACATTATATCCAAGGTGCCACGGCATATTACTGATTTGCAAGAGGATACAATTTTATGTTATTTTTTTAATAAGTGTAACTGGTAGCTTATGTGCTCCTGAAAATTACTAGAATTCAAGAAAATAAACAATAATATAAAAAACGACACACGATAGCACAGCAGAGTTTTAAAAATAATTTAAAGAAGCACAGTCGAGTGGAACCAAAAGGGGCAAGAACAGAGACATCAGGTCGTATGGAATCCATAGGCATGTATACGGGTGCAAACTATAGGGGAAATTTAAATTTTGATTAAAATAAAATAAAATTAGTTACCACATGTAAAAGTGAAAAAACAAAAATAAAATTGAATGATTTATACATTGTTAGATCTATGTTTATATATTTAGAAATGTTCAATTGCGTTATCGGACTATGAACTGCATAATTAGAATACATGTTTAGGATTAAGCAGAGAATGCAAAAGGAGTTTGTATTCATTACACTAAAATATCTAATTACTATTAGTTATACTATTAATTATTACTATTAATTATTATTATCATTATTATTTAAAACAACTAGTTTAAAGTTGAACCTTCTTTAGTAAGTGCTCAAAGATTACTATTTTTATAATTGACAATTACCCCTTTGCTTTTCTATGCATTACAACTTTTAAAAAAAAAAAAAAATAAATAAAGCCAAAACCCAAGGTTATTTTTATCTTGGCCTTTTTAAAATAAGCCTTCTTAGCTCTTTAATTAACTATACCTTCATTGGTTTAATTAACCAAATATGTCTTGGTGATTTGATTAACAAAAATCTCCATTGCTTAATTGCATTTTTATTAACCAAAAATCTAATTTTCTTTGTTATCAACCGAAACCTTCTTCTTCTTTCTTTTGATCAACCTTATTTGCATTTTAATTAATCAAAGACTTTTATTTTTATAAACATTAGTTAGTACTTTTAAGGGTTTCGTTAGTAAAATAAAAAAAAGAAACCCTTATGGTTTCGTTTCTGTGTCTGTCTGTCACTCTGTACAGTACAGTTCCAATAACTTTTGAATCAAAAGAGAATAAAAACATAAAACGTTCCGGTATTAAAGATCTTTTTGACGCGCACACAGGAAAAATATAGCGAACTCAAAATTATCAACTGTTCAAATTCAAAATGGCGGATAATTCACGTGACGCGAATTTTTTTTTTTTTTTTAACTTTTGAGTGGGGTAACAAATGAAAGGTATTGAAAAGTAGATTACAAAAATATATAATACAACACTTGTGGGTAGTGTTTAATTTTTTGCGCCATTTTGTCAAAAAACATCAAACTTTTGCGTGTCCCCCCTCCTAAAACTATATTGCTGCTGTTACTAAAAATATGCAAAATATGCGGTCTGTTGGGCCACAGAAAAAAAAAAAAAAAAAAATAGCAATGTGATCTGATAAACTGGGAATCCAAATTGGCGGCTAATTCCTGTCACGGGGGGATTTTTTTTTTTTTAATTTTGAGGGGGTATATCAAATGAAAGGTATTGAAGAGTAGATTACAAAAATATAAAACACTTGTGGATAGTGTTTAATTTTTCATGTCATTTTGTTAAAAAACATTAAAATTTTGCATCTCCCCCCTTATACTAATTTCATGTTCACAATACCAACAAAACCCTTTTTACGTGAGACTTCACGCACAACCAATTTATTTAAAACTTATTTCTGTTGGTGTTAGAGCTTATTTCTTAGTTCTTTTTTGTAATGCTGTAGGTTTCTTAGTTTATTGTTCTAAGTTAGTTGTTTGTTTTTTTAATGGTTTTTTCTTTTTTTTTTTTTTTAAAGAAAAGCTTATCGTTGTATCCTAATCGCCATGAAATGTTCAATTCTCAACGAAACTTTCTATAATGAAATTTTATCAATTTCCAAAAAAAAGAAGAATCGTGTCAAAATGACATCTTTGTTAATGTCAAAAAAAATTTTAAAACTTCTTTCACCATTTTCTCATCACTCACGAAAAAAAGTGTTATAAGACCAACCTTTAAATATTTTCTCATCGTTTAAACTTAAATAAATAAAAAAACCAAAATGAGAAATTGCCACAAAAAATAATAAAAAAGCAAAAGGGATATTTTTCTTTCTTAAGGTAAATTTTTTCTCTTCATCTTGCTTCTGACTTTTTCTTCTTTCTTGGACGGAAACGGTTGCAAAAGGGAGGGGGTTGTATTAAAATACCCCCAGGTAAGCGGGGGCCTCATTTTTCCTGAACACCCCCTCCCCCCCCCCCCCCCCCCCCTTCTACTTCGTGGAGTGAAGACCAAATCCTTCTAGAACATCCTTCAACTGAGATTTCAAAAACCATCCTTTTATTCTTCCAACAACAAGGAAAGCAGGTTATATATCTATATTTTAAAATTCTTCTGAAATAAATGGCGTCGTGAAAAAGATAATACTAACAAGATGGTTTTTCTTTTCTGGGCTTTACTGTCACACACAAAAAAAAGAAAGGCCCCCACTTTATTTTTTCTTTTTATTTCTGGGTAATACCTGTCTTTATTGATGAAGATGTTTCTTTAAGGAAAAATCTCCTATACAAAAGAACATTTTCTTTCTTTTTTTTTCTTTTAAAGTTTTTCGTTGTTGAGAAAAGGGAGTAAGAAGAAAAGTCACAATATTAATGAGTACTGTTATTTAGGGCTTTATACTGGCGAAGGGACACCGACTCCTTCTTAGAGAAAAATCTTTCCCAGCATCATTATGATGGGTTAAGGCTTGCCAAGGAACCGACCCACGTGCTTCTTTTACAGCCGACACAAAACACTATGACCCCTCCCTTTCATTAAGGACCTCTTAAAGGAGTTAATCAAACGGACAATTATTATTGGATATTGTCAACAAAAGAATAAAGAAAATCGTTTTTGTTATTTTTGACATTAGTTCGTGCCTTTTTATACCGAATGAAAAACCTTTTCGAAATATAACAAGATATAATTTATGACAACGCAGTTGCATGACGCTGTTATAATATTACCAGATAAAATGGAAACTATAGAATAATTCATAAAGAAACAGACTTGACAAGAAACATCGGAAGAGGAGTCAATCAATAGATGTTTCTATGGTGGCAATGTTTAGTTAGCATACTGGCCACTTCTGCTATCTATATCCCATTTAGGAATCGAGGACAGAGGTACGAACCCGCTCCTAGACACTTCAATTAAATGCTTCATTATTGATCACACCGTATTCGATTCGGCAGTTTATTGATATGTGAAGTTCTACTAATACCACCAGAGCGTAGACTTTTGCTGCCATGACATAAAGTGAAGCTTTAATTGGAACTTAAATTGTAGATATTTAAAATTTACATACTAATGACTTTTTCCACACATATTATTAAAAAAAAGTGTAGATGATTAAGGGTGCGTTCGGAAACACTAACCGCGGTCAACCTCTCGGTCGACCGTCGGTTTGTTGTGGTTTGGTTAGTGTCATGGCGGATTAAAATAATTTTGTTTCCGAACGGGACTGTTGAATGCAGCGGTCGACCGAAAAGGTTATAAACAAAGAGAGGTTACAAATATAAATTCGTTTTTGTTTGGTGTGAGATAGAAGGATAGAATTGAAGCTGTGACGAAACTACTGTCAAGTGCATAAACTACTGCAGGGGCACCCCTTTAGGTTAAATCAGTATATAGCTGTTATCCCTTTCGTTTTTCCTTCAACTAAATACTCAGATTACACGATTTTCAGCAGCATCTTCCTCCTAAAACCTTGCACTGCACTGTTCACATCGATAATATCAACTCTTCTGAAATGATACATTTATAATCTCTTAAATGTATAAAATATGCAAATGAACAGTTTGACAAATAGATATAATCTCTCGTGTAAAAATCAAGCAAAATTATGACACCTCGAGTCACTCTCGACCGCACAGTCTCCTTCAATTCAGCCAGGGGTTCTATTTTAGATTGTCTAAAGTCAGTAGCGTACACAGAAAATTTTTTCGGGGGGGGCCCAACCTAATTTAACTTATATGCGGGTTTAGCATACCCCATAATTTATTATAATTGTAATTTCTCCCCTTTTTCAACACTCTAATTTCAATTTCTAACCTCATATTTAATTAAATTAAAATCCTATGAGGTAACACCTCACTATGTGATGTGATCGTTCTAAAGAACGATTATGTCTCCGATTCCAATAATTCCAAGACAGAAATCTGTTCCAGTTATCAGACATTTTTGATCCCGTTTCTGGCTGTTAGTCTGTCTCTCGCTCAATCATTGCGAACAATTCTTAAAAACTACTCTTTCGATTTTAATGAAATTCGGATGGCAGTTAATTAGCATATAAAAAGTCCATTGTTGGTCCTATATAAGGTCCAATTTTCTGGTCCCATTTCCCTCCACCACATTTCTCCACCTGCCACCATTTCTCTTCTTATTTTACACCTTATCTTCAAAAATATTCATCTGATTTTATAAAACTTATCTGATAGAAGCTCACAGATTAATTTTAATTGTCTGCGCTGTTTAAATTTTGGTAAATTGGTACTTTAAATCATGTAAAAATCAAACCAATTTTGACTAATTTAAAAAAGGAGGGAAAATTGAGTAAATTTAAAATAAATAAAGTATCAATATAGCAATATTTTAAGAGCGCAGACGGTTGAAATTATTCTTGCGTTATCTGCGGGCTACTTTAAACAAACCATTAAAATTTCATAAAAATCAGATGAGTACTTTAGAACAGTGGTTCTTAACCTTTTGGTAACCACGGCCCCCTTAAAATCTCCAAATATAATATATATAGTACTTAAATACCTTTTGAGGCCCCCCGGTTAAGAACCACTGCTTTAGAAGATATAGGTGTAAATAAATGTATGTCTGTGTGAATGTGGAAGAGAAATAAATAGGTGCAGAAGATTGAAACTTATACGGTATCAGCAATGTTATAACCTGGCTAATTATGACCTACCATAAAAATTTCAATAAAATTGGACGAATAGCTTTTAAGATATGTTGGTTCGCAAAAATTGAAGGACAGGCGGACACGGAACCCAAACTGTACCCTGATGTTGAACAGATTTCTGTCTTGGAATTTTTGAAATCGAAGACATAAAAATTGTTCGTTCTTCAGAACTGTCACATATCTTCCGATTCCTTTGGTAAGCTGGAAGCAAAACGTGATCCATACTGCAAAAGCAAACGTGGATTTGGAGCACATACGAATTTCAAATTTTTATCTAGAAGAGAATTCTTCTCTAAGAAAATTAAATACCTATTGCAAAACAAAAGAATCATTCGCTCATTCGCTGGGTAATTACATGGGACATTTAACATCAAATGTTTTCTGAACGCTTTTTGAGTTTTTAGATTTAAATTTACTATTACTATGTAATATGAATCAGTTTTTTCACAAAATGATAAACCAATTTATTCATATTGCCTCTGTTTTCCCACTACATGTCGACGAACACTAGTCCGACCTGAGTCAGCAAGAGGGGAATGCCGCATAGACAAGAGGACCCACGTAGCGTTCTACACACAATCCTGGTCCAATACAAAAATTTGCTACTGAAATCCACAACCATCATTTTTCCGTTTAAGCCAGTCTAGTGTGCATATTTTTAGTGTGCAATATTAATTTAATTCCATCGGCAAAAGGTCGAGTTGACTCGGGCCTCATTTAATTTAATGTGCTTAACACCTGGGCCGAGCCGGCAATCGGGTCTATTATTAAACGCATAACAATTTATTTTGATGCATAATTTCCATCGACAAAATCGGGCCTACTAGCAATCAGGCCGATTCATTGTACACATCCTAATCAATTCAATGCACTTAATTCTATAGCCAAAAATCCGGGCCTAGCTGTCAATCGGAGCAGTCTATTTCTACGAATCCAAATTCAATTCATTGCATTAGGATTCGTAATGAATTGAAACTGTCCTATAATGCAACCTATGCTATTGAACTGGACTAAAACCACAAAAAAATCAATGAATTCAAAAATCGGGCCCAGCCGAAATCGGGTCGATCAAGTTTAATGTTTTTAGTTCCACTGGCAAAAATCAAGGCCTAGTCGGCAAATGAGCCGATTTATTTCATGCATCCTAATTTAATTCAATGAATCTAATTCCATCAGCAAAAATCTTGGTCTAGCCAAAATCGGGTCGCTATAGTGTTTAATAAATTTAATTCCATCGGCAAAATCCGGGCCCAGCCGACAGTCGGGCCGGTATAGTGTTTAATAAATTTAATTCCATCGGCAAAATCCGGGCCCAGCCGACAGTCGGGCCGGTATAGTGTTTAATACATTTAATTCCATCGGCAAAATCCGGGCCTAGCCGACAGTCGGGCCGGTATAGTGTTTAATAAATTTAATTCCATCGGCAAAATCCGGGCCCAGCCGACAGTCGGGCCGGTATAGTGTTTAATACATTTAATTCCATCGTCAAAACCCGGGCCGAGCTTATTTGGGGTGATTAAGTGTATTCACACCATAAGATAATACTTCATTTATTCCTTTTATTGGAAATATTTACAGCCAATTCGAATGCATTTTTTGGTTTTAAGTGTATGGCGGGTCTTAGGTATGTAATCATTTCGGGGGGGGCCAGGGCCCCTTGGGCCCCCCCCTGTGTACGCCACTGTCTAAAGTAACAACTATATCGGTATCCATAAAATGTTGAAAAGTAGGATTGGGAACAAAGTAAATAACTATATAGACTGGTTTGATTTGTCCCTTCTTCTATAATCTTCGTTGTCTGTGGGTCGATTGAGGGTAATAGATAAAGAAATTCAACTAAGTTGAATTTTTAAATCTGGCTATATTTCACCCCTCTCCGGGGCATATACATGCCTTATCTTAAAACTTTAGGAAAACATACAAATGACAATGTTAAAAAAGAAGAAAAGTTTTTGACCACATAGTGTTTCATCATATCTTTCGTTAACAATATAAAAATATAAACATTAAAAAACTAGGACAAAAACAGGTAAATTATTAAAATAACTCAGAACATGGTAAAATTTTGACTAGAAGTCTAAGTGTTTTTTGACCACTATGTGCTCAAAAAGATTTTCTTCTTTTTTAAAATTTGTCAAAAATGTTTTCCTAGTCTTAAGATAAGGCATGAATATTGAATATGGCCCGGAGAGGGATGAAATATAGCCAAATGTCAATAACTATTAGGAGAAAGGTATATTTAGTCTATAATGAACTGTGGTACAGTACAAAAGGAATATCACACTTTTCATCTTTCAGTTTTGATATATTGTTATTATTAGTTACAAAATTATTCACCAAATCAATTTAAATTTCAAAATTAAAAATGTGAATAACAAAGTAAAAGAGTGCCGATAAAGATCCATGTTTCACAAAAACTGAATACTGGAAATATAGAGGCCCGTGGTTCAAGTCCCGGGGCTGGAGTCTATTTTTCTCTGTCTGTCTGCCTCTGTTAATAATAATTATAATTTGATATAAATTAAAAAAAATAAAAAAGATCTAAATATTAAAAAAAGCCCAGTCATGCACCATGACTTAATCAGCGAATTTTCAAAGAAATCTGCGTATTATTGGCTTATGATAATATATGAAAATGTTGGTTTAGAATTTTCAAGGGTGAAAAAAAAATTTGGTACACAGGGGTACGAGGTACAAAAGTCAAAATAGTATTTACCCTTCAAGATGCATGTCGTTGGAAAGCTCTTTAAGAGTACAGTAATTGTTGTTATGTACACTTTTATCATATTTTCATATAAAAGGGGGGTAAAATGGGAAAAACACGTTTTTATGCTATTTTTGACCCTAAATTGTAAAAATTTGACCCTTAAATAAACTCCAAAAATTCTGGCCAACGAACTCATCCTTTCTTTTGGTATTATTGACATTTTAAAATTTGTTTGAAATTTTTAAGTGATCCTAAGGGGAGATGTCGTAAAAATATACACAATATACATAAAAAAGTGTTAAATTTTAGGAATCGATTCAGAATGGTCTAAAACGGATTTCCATGGAAAAAAATTTCAAAAATTCGCATTACAAAATTTTGAAGCCATTGCAATTGCGTAATTTTCTTTGAAAATTCGCTAAAAGAATTTTAAAGATTAGCAAAAAGAAGACGCAAAAAGAGATAACACTTTTAAACTTTTTAAATTACGATGACATTCCGCCAATGAAGGTAACATTATAGTTACTAACCGGACTCACCGCATTTCCATTTCGGTCGGAGCGGTTACGACCGAGCCAATCAACCACTAAATCGACCGGAGGTTTACGAACGCGGTCGGTTGTTTACGTTGGTGTTTCCGGACACACCGGTTACTTCTCGGTCGACCTGGTTAGTGTTTCCGAACGCACCTTAAGTAGTTGATCCCTTTGTTCAGTAATAACCTAATATTGTCCTGATCAATTCTACACGAAAAAAAGTATATAACTAACAAAAGTGCAAACTATCATTTCATGCGATCTGCTGAGATTCGCACGAGCATTCAAAATGCTATTTATCCACGTCTTACGCACTGTAGTTTATCTAAGGTCCCTGGATTTAAGTGAAATAACACATTTGTAGCGTGAGATTGAAATAAAAAGAACTAACTAGAGAAAACATGTAAACTTCACGCAAGGTTATCTGAACTTGAGATATGCGGTTACTTGTGTTATTATTGTCTTTAGTGCAGTAATGGACTTCTCATACGCATCGTTGTAAAATTCGTAACCTAACCTTGACTAACATGTAAACAATCACTTTTGAAACAACTAATAATTTTTACATAACATACTTTACTTTTGAAATATATTGCATACCTTAGTTTAGATCTATATTCCATACTGCATCTTTAGATATAAAAAGAAACTTAACCACACTGCCGGTCTCTTTGTTTTTGCAGTATGGTAATATACTTCGCATGTGCATTTCTTTGACAGTTGTATCATAACCCTTTTACTGGCATGTAAACAATACTTTCGAAACAACTAAATAGTGAAATATTGTTGATATTGCATTACATAACGACCGTAAAGATATAGAAAGAATGGTATTTTACACTATTACAGGTAGGTTACACAAGTAATGTATTCATGTCATGAAGGTTTAGTCGAACGAGATAATATTTAGGGGTTGTAACTAGAAGAAGTGATGAATACATTTCAAAGAGTAAGATTGATCAGTTTATCGTCAAAAATTTGTGTGTCCAACTTTAGTTAGTAGCCTAAAAACTAAAGTCGGATTATTGACCACTTTACACTGATGATGACAATCTAGTGATATTTAACTTCAGTTATCAGCCTTAAAACTAAAGTTTTATAATAATTTCACTGATAAAGTATAAATTGTCACACAGAAAGTATAAATTATCACACTGATAAGTGGTCAAAACCAGTCTGTAGTTTATTGATTGATAATTAATGAATTTAGCACCTTAAATTTTAATCAATGTGTTAAAGTTCCTTATAACAACTGATTTTCTTAATATATAAAAGAATTATATTAATATTTTTAATTATATAAATACTTTAAATGTAACTTTTTACATAAATTAAAGTATCAATTTAAGCAAAATTTAAAGAGCGCTGACGGTTAAAATTATTATGGGACTATCTGTAGACTACTATCGACAAACCATCTAAATTTCTTTAAAATCCGGTAAGTATAGGTTTAAAGATAAAGGTTTAAATAAATGTATGTTTGTGCATATGTGAAAGAGAAACAAATTGGCGCAGAAAGATGGATCTTATATGGGACCAACAATGGGCTAATAGTGACCTACCATCCAAATGTCAATAAAAACAGGCGACTAGTTTCAGGAAACCAAAAGTGTTCTTTAATATCTGAATCGAATTTCTGACTAAGAATTTTTTAAATCGTAGACATTTCACATTTTCGTTCTTCAGAGCAATAACATAGCTTCCGTTGCCTTCGGTAAGCTCGGAAGCAAAACAAATGTGCAATGATAAAGTTTCAGTTGAATTTCCCTTTATTTATTTTTGGAATTCAAAAGAGCCTAAGAGATGCGAATAGAAAGAAGGTTAGATTTATCAAAGGTAAATAGATATAGAGGGTTTTCTGCTTTAGCAATGCTCCCGCGGGACATTCTTTAAAAGTAGAAGAAAGGCTTTCACTCCGATTTGAATTCAATCTGAATTGGAATAGGAGGGGGGATTGAGGGAGAATTTGGTTAGTAATCAATGGCACTTAGGATTTGAAAGTAGGATCCTAGAAGGGGTCTTTGAGTGCTTCGCTTTCCTTACTGTGGGATTACCACGAGTAGTCTCTGAGGCTTGCAGGTGCCTGAGTTCTCACATTACTCTGACCACAATCCAAGAGGCACGAGGTGTTTAGCAGGATTCTACTTAAGATTTCAAGGATTTCTGTAATTCTCAGTGCCTTTAGTGCAATCAGACAACTTAATAGAGTGAATCGACAGCAAACCCTCAACAAATATAGAGATTAATTCATGAGAACAATCTTACCCAACTTGAAATTTCTTAAATAATTGATCATCCTTTAATAATATTAAATATTATAGCTCAATAGTAACAATCGTTAAGCCTCGCTTACTCGATACGAGATTTTACATGCTATCCTCAGAAATTTTGGAACAGTCAGATTTAACATCTAATTATATTATTCTTTCATATTTGTCCGAACTCTGTTTTAGGCAAGGATCCGATCTCAAGGATGTCGAATGCGATACAACATAACCCCACACGCAACAGGTTCCACCCACACAAATTTAATCATTCATACGATTCCATCCGATACGAAAACGCATGAGAGGACAACACATTGAATTAAACCGAAGGTGTTGCAAGTTGCAAAGGTAAGTTTTACCATTCGATCCGATGCGATTTATCCTTTCGCAACAGATCGTTCTCTGTTGCAGGCAAGGATCCGATGTCAAGCATGTTTAATGTGACAAAAAAAAAAATCTCTTACTTGGACTCAGGACTCAAACGTCTAAACCATAAATATCTCGAAATCGAAGTTTTTGGCAATATTTTTTCTCTCTCTCAAAATAGTATATTATGAGAAAATTACAGACTATCTTTTAATCCATGCCAACGCCATCAAAAGTTTTTATATAAACCATCCGAAATGTTCAATAGAATTTAACATTTTAACATAGGGCTTCATAATATCGTATACCTACGATTGGGTAAGGCGATTAATTTCTCCAGTCAACTTGCTCCCTTCTCAAAGCTGAAATGTACAAAGGCCCTGCAGATCTCCCCTAAAAGCTTTCCACACAGAGACCCGTTATTATATTGATCAAAGGAACATCCTACGAAAGTTTAGATTATCTTATAATAATAATTTCTAATATGTATTCGAAATTAAAATTATATTATTACCAATACATAATTTTATTAAGTCATGTAGGAATATAAATAGAAATCAGTCCGAGTTTTTTTTTTGCTTTTTTCAAAGAAAACAATAAATATATTTATGGGGACTATCGCCCCCCTTTTCCTTCTCTCTTTGCTGTTACCTTTTTAAATTAAATTATTCCAGGGAAAATTACATATGATTTCATTATATTTTTAAATAGTCTCCATTTAAAACGTTTCCTATTTAAACAGATTTTTTTTTTAAAACAATTTTCTTCTCATATCACATTGGATGGCCCAGAAGGACTTCTAACAGCAGTGGAATTTAAATTATAACAAATTTTAAAATCCACTATCTACTGTAGTAGCTATTAAACTAGTTTTGAGGGATATCATCTTTAAGAAGAGTGTTTTCAGCTTGGCACGATTCGATTATGCCCAGGAATTTCCAATCATAGACCCTCAATGATTCAGGTTTCTTACGCTTAAAGTTCTGTCTAAAATATTGAATTTGTCTTTGAACTTATAGTGTGTCTGAAGCATGTTTCTTACCGTTTTGATTATTATTCATGCGTGGTCTTACGACGATTTGTAATAATTATCATGTTATTTATTTATTTATTAGTTTTGATGGGTGGTGGACAGCTGAGGTCATAACACCCTTTAAATATAATGTTATTTACGGTTTTTTGACTGTTTAAATACTAAGGACGTAATAAAAACTCGAAGATTTGAGGACTTTGAGATACTGTTTTCAATTCCCTTGAGTATATATTTAAATGTATAGCTTGTAACATTCTAAAATACTCATTTAACTTTCTTGAATTGCTTAAAAGAATTTAGAATAACATTTGGAAGTCGTTGTTAGTGTCCCTTGCAGCAATCAATCGTAACGGTAGTCTAAAGATGCTAGGTTAGAAATGTCATGGATAACAATCAGATTAGACTGGGAGTTAAAAAAGCTAAGCCTTAATGTTTAGAGAATGCTATAAGCCTGGCTCAGGAGAATCAAAATAAGTAAAGATATGTAGCATACGTTATTTCCCTATACTGTGCAATAAAACTGTTTGAGGGTAGCGCGCTGACAGTAAAATAGCAGATATACTTGGAAATAAATAAATGAGATAATATTTAATAAAAGAAGGGTTAAATTGAATGAAGTAAGAGGGAAAGAAATAAGAAAATGGTCAATTTATAGGTCAGCCACCTCTTGAACCGAGTAATCGGAAAATTCATCATTCGGACCGGTCGGGAAATCTTGAGTTTCTCACTCTGTTCCAAAGCAAAGATCCGATGGAAAACAAAAAAAAAGGCTTAGGGTTCAGCGACGCGAACACGCCCTCCTCCTCGCTCCTTCGTCTTAAACCCTTTCATTGTTATCGTCAGGATGAAAATGACTGGAAAAGAATTAACTCTTAAGAAGGTTATTAGGAGATTTCCTCTAGAAAGAAAAGGAGTCCTTCGCCAAGGAGGAAAAATCAAGGTCCCTTTTGTAATTATAGAACTAATCCTTAATGCCCCATTATTCCTTCTGGAGCTCTCCGATTGCGGATCCTCACCCCCCTTCACCGCTTCTTCTCCTTCAACCCTTTTATAGAGGATTTTTCCGTCTTAATCCGGCCCAAGAGAAAACCTCCCTCTAAGGGTCCAGACCGGAAAATTCAATTTGCTTCTCTTCTCAATAATATCCTCTTTTTTCTTCTATTTAGCTCGGGAAGTTTTTATTGCTGGCTTGGAGGAAATTGGGCGAGAGATGAGGATTTTAAGATAGCTTTTTTTATTCTGTGTTTAGGATTTTCCCATAAACGAAAGAAAGAAAAACTAAATTGAATCGATCGGTTTATGAAGATTTTTTTTCTTATTTTCTTATAAAAAAAAAAAACACTTCCCTGGTAAGAAAGGATTATAGGGTTAAGAAATTAAAGAAAATCTAATTTCATCTAGAAATTAAAAAAAAGAATCAGCATTTCTTTTTTTTTTTTTAATTATTAATTCTAAATAAAGCGGAATTAACAAAAAGAAAATGTATACCGAATTTTAGAATAAAGAAAGACGTATTTCCAATAAATTAACTTAACTGTACAAAGCCAGCTTTTAACTACTAGAAGTCATTCTTCAGTGCCTGACAAATTAAATCAATTTAGCATTTTCATTTGTTGCTTCCGAGCTTATCGAAAGTAACGGACGCATTGTTATCATTCTGAAGAATGAAATTGATACAAGTCCAGAATTGAGATGCCTGATCCACAACTCGGGAAGGCTATGTGTGGTGCAGTACTGCCCTGCCCTGCCTTGGGTTTGACAAGTCAGTGTATTAACTGCGTCAGAGTACCGATTAATGGATCGGAAAAGCATAACATAAGTAAAGTACGCGAGGAAGCTTGCTTAAAATAGAAAGCGGAATGTAAAAAATCACTTAAAAAATTCGATATTGAAGGATTTTAATTTAGTATCACTAAGTATATTATTGTATGTGATATAGTTTTGTCCGAGCTTGTCAAACCGAGTTTTTAAAAAAACAAAAAGCAAATTCAATTTAAATGTTTATTTAAACTGATACTTATACATTATACATATTTTGCTTTTGAGCACACAGAAGGTAACGAAGCTATGTGCGTACTCAATGTTTGCGTACCAACATAACTTAAAAACTGCTCGTCCGATTATTTTGGAGTTTCAACATTCTGCGCTTATTTCTTCTTTTCCACATGCGTACAAACCATCCAAACCAACAGTACTCATCTGATTTTTATGAAATTTGGATGGTTTGTCGAAAGTAGCTCGAAGATAAGCTCTAGATTTTTTTTAACCGTCTGCACTCTTTAAAATTTACTAAATTGTTACTTTAATTCATGTAAAAAATCAAAACGATTGTGATAAATTTAAGAAATGGGGGAAAGTAAATAAATCTAACAATAATAGGTCGTTAAAGCATACAATCATTAAATTTAACGAAATTCGAAGTGAGGAAGTTATGTGCCACAATGATTGGCAGACTTATAATTAGTGTTTCTTCTAAACATTTATTTACACTAAAGTGCAAAATAATTTTTTTTTCTGTGTTGACTTAAATTGATTATATTTAAAAACAATTTTCATATGTAACATTTATAGTCAGCACTTTAGAGAAAACTCATTGATGGACTTTTACTTTTTCCATATATTGAATGTAATAGAGTTGGAAACATGGGGAGAAACCTCTAACCTTTACAGACACGTATGAAAATTCCCCAAAAGTAAATAAACAGTGGTCAACATGGCGTTGACCCCTCTCTACAGCTGATGGGGGAGGGTTACCTCTCAATCAAAGCCCTGGGCTTGCCCCTTTTCATCCGCAATATTTACTTTGTCCCTTTTCAGTAACTCAGCGGACAGTTTTCAAAGGGATTGCTAGAGGATGGCTAGGACCTCACGCTAAGTAATTAACTAGTTATTACACTTGATATATTAATTACTTTACACAGGGATGGGGGGGGGGGGAGGTATATACAGAGGAAGGGAGAGGGAGACTATCCCACGAGCTTCTCTTCAAGTCCTCCGAGTGAGTGCTTCATACTTCATACTCGTGATCAAACAAACCCTCTTCCATCGCATCACTCCGTATTATTCCCTTCATCTCATCTCTTCGTGTTCAGTTTATATACCCTCTTATGAAGATTTAATTAATAAACCGCTCTCTATATCGTATCAAAGAACTATATACCTTATAATACCTTAAAACGTATCCTCGCAAACTCTCTCTTCAAGTAAAACCGATTTAGAGATTAACTCTGATAACGCATTTCATCATAACATAACATTATCTTCCCTTCAAATATTCCCTCTTTAACGTAATAATATTATAAACTTATTTTGAGCTTACTGAAGGTAACGGAAGTATTGAGATAATTGTGAAGAACAACCTAACCGTTAGAAAAGGGCCAAGTACTCCCTAATAAGTAAGCCTATCAAAGTAGAGATATCTACATTGTGGTCAAGTTTGCTCTTTCTTTAGTCCATAACCCCACTCCACTCCTACTTTCATGAGCAAGACTGATCTCTTATTTTTATTGCTTAACACTTGGCCAGTTTCTGAATTAGACATAAAACAGACTTGGAAGCAATGTAGATATCACTCATTTTATAAGCTGGATATTTTGGAAAGTGGTCTGAAATTTATAAAATAATAAATACCTGATATAAAGACCATTAGAGTGAGATTTGAGTATTTGAGCCCTCCAATCTGAAATAAAATCAGTTAATAATTGCGTACGGTATGACAACTCAAACTCAAAAATTAAAAAATATTAATCAAATCTAGCTTTAACTAAAATACAGCCGATGCGATGAAGGTATGAAAAAAGTCATAGAATCAAACTCGTAGGTCTTTCAAAATCAGTAACTGTTTATGCACGGTATTTCGAAAAGTCTTAATGTTAATTCACAATAAACTAACGTAGGGTCTGCCATTTTATTTCAATTTTTATTCGGGGGGACGGGGGACATTTTTTTGGTATTTAATCGCCAGTTACACGGCTAAAGCTACAAGTGTTCCAAATTTAAAGTTTCTAGCTATTCTGGAAGTGACTTATAATTTTGATGATGAGTGAGTGATTCAGTAACAAAAATGCAATTTTTGAAACTCTCCCCTTTTGAAAAGGCTTCACATTAAGGAGTCAATTATTTACAGTGTCCTAAGCTACTTAAGCTTAATCTATGTTGCAAATTTCAAAAACCTAACGTATAAGAAGCAGAGATATGAGGGTAGAAAAAGCGGGTGAATTTGTGGAAGTAAAGATACACTGCTTGGCTTGATGGAACTAAGGCTTGCACACTGCTATGCGCTCAAGTTCCTTATGTCTCAGAATTTAAAACTTGTTGGACAGAAACCATTTTCGGCTATCAGGGACCATTTTTTCGTTTCGTGTGTGTCTATCGGTCAATAAGTCAACATTTTTGCGAACCACTATCTCTAGTGGTCAATTCTAAAGAAATGTGAATGCTTGTGTTGCTCTCCTGAATAAAACTATAAGATTTCATAATAAAAATATCTTTGAGGCTCATTAAAATGAGCAAACGATTTATGGCTGAATTCCCTGGGGTACAGAGTATTTTTTAAAACATGAGGTATTCATTTATTTTAGTACTAACCCAGTTGCCATACAAACAAAACATAAAAATGGTGAGTTTCATAGTTATAATGAGCCCAATATACCTTTAATACTAAAATGTTATACACTCCTGCACTGCTCCCCCACCGATGCGTGCAGTGCCGAGTAATGTGGCTAGATCTTAAATTAGATTTGTATGGATCAGAGTGGTTTTGACTGATTAGAACAAGGGCTCCACCATTACCCAGAAGAGGGAGCTTACCGCTCATCTTATGTTTTGTAAACCTATGCATTTACAATAAAATTGATTGATAATACGTAATATAAAAAATTGTAAAGTTTCAAAGTATGATGTAAAGTCAAAAGTTTATAAAACAAACACTCCCTTATTCATAAAGCCATCAGAAATAGCGTCTCCAAAAATAAAGAAAAATAGAAAATCTTCTGAAATCCTTTAAAGGAAGGAGATAGGTACATAATTATTTCAAAGAATTACACGAGAACAAGTAGAAAGTTTTTTTTTTTTTAAACTTAAATATATATATATATATATATATATATATATATATATATATATATATATATATATATATATATATATATATATATATATATATATATATATATATATATATATATATATACCTATACCTATATTGAAAAAGCTTATTAAACGTTTTAACAAGAACTTCTCGTTATACAACCAAAAGCAACAAAACAAAAAAATAAACCTTTTTTTAATATAATATTACAAGGATTAATCTGACTTTTGCTCAGAAAAATAGGGAGAAAAAAATTAAGGAGGGAGCTCAGGACAAAAAGAAGGATGAAAAAAAATGGAAAACTAATCCTTAAGGAAAAGTCTTTGATTCTGTTCCATAATTATGAAATAAATATTAACGTTTTTTTTTTGTAAAGTTATATTTTTAAAGAAGTATACATAAGTAAAGAATAAAGGAGGGGCTATGCTTCAGAATTTTTTTAAGGACTCATTAAATCGAGAAGGGAGACGGGGGGGGGGGGGCGACCATTTTAATCTTCCTTGAGAAAGAAGCCTTAAGGATCCCTTCTAAAAAAGTACCATTTTATATTTTCCACAATTTTTTTCTTTACTTTCCATTACAAAATAAAGCTTAAGAAGAAGAAAAACTAAATCCTTCTTGAAGGTTTTCTTTCTTTTTAATTTTTTTTGATAATTAGAAGCGTGACCATCTATTTTTCATGGTGGATCACCCTCCATTTTCTTTTCTTTTTTTGAAAAAATTACAGGGGGGGGGGGGGGGGAATTACAGGGGCAAGTAAATGATCCTGTGTAAAAGGTCCTGAATATTATTTTAGAAGGAAGACCCTGATACTTTCTCTTATGATTGTTCTTTTATGTATATATATATCAACAACTAACTAACTCCACCCCTTTGTAAAAGGAAGACATGGTTTTATATTAAACCTATTAAAAATGGGTGGTACCCTAATTTTTTGTCAAGCATTTAGCAGAATGCCCATCCCATCTACTTATTTTTTAAATCAGAATGAAAGTAAAAAAAATGAGCTTATGCCTACAGCTTGTGTCTCATAAGACCCATTAGCACCCTCCAATAAATTATAAATACTCATTTTCACAAAAATTAATATCTTTAACTAATTAATGTCAATTATTGACTTAGTATTCATCATTTCTTTTTTCCTTTTAATAAAAAATATATGATTTTGTTATAATACTCATATATATATATATATACACCATTTGTGAGAGACCTTAAAGGATGTGCCACGCAAGCGTGACACATAGGAACTGTTCCAACATCAGACATTGCGTCATTAAGATATTGGCTCGGCATTACGCCATGTCCTGCATCGTTTCGTCGCGTCCGACTCATCAGGGGCCCGACGATGCCCACCCAACTCTGGACCTATACTAGATCAAGAAGATCAGATATAGGACTTATCAGATCAGAGACGAGCGTGCTCTCATACCGCCATTCTTGCTTGGCTGTCAAAACACATCAGCAATGTAATACCGTGTTTTTGCACACTGCAATAGGCTACACCATTTGTGTACACCATTGTGTGAGAGACACCAAGGGATGTGACATTCTTCTTGATCTAGTATAGGTCCAGAGTTGGGTGGGCATCGTCGGGCCCCTGATAAGTCGGACGCGACGAAACGATGCAGGACATGGCGTAATGCCGAGCCAATATCTTAATGACGCAATGTCTGATGTTGGAACAGTTCCTATGTGTCACGCTTGCGTGGCACATCCCTTGGTGTTCTCACAAATGGTGTATGTATATATATATATATATATATATATATATATATATATATATATATATATATATATATATATATATATATATATATATATATATGTATATATATATATATATATATATATATATATATATATATATATATATATATATATATATATATATATATATATATAATATATATATAAAAACAAACAAATCTCAGGTGTCGGTAAAACATTTTAACAACGACACTCGTTGTTTAGATGTTTTACGGCAACTGAAGATGTTTTAAGTAAAAACCGAAACGTCGGGATTGTAACAGTGACGATTTTTGTGACCGAAACCTGAGATTTGCTTGTTTTTGTTTATATTTACGGTCGAGAATTTATTCATTTATTTAGGAACGTAGCAGCGTTCCGCCCCGCCAAGTCAAAAAGTCAAAATTTCTCAAAAGCTGCCAGTGTATATAATATACTGTAGGTGACAGACCAGGGTTTTTGAGTGTCTGCAGCGTTAAATATGTACAAGCTACCTAAAATATGTTTTAATATCTTTGAAGGCCGTGTCCTGTAGATCAAAATAGAAAAAAAGTAAAAATCGGTCAAGTAGAAGTAGAGAAAGTTATAGGTTTGAAAATGGTAGTTTTGATACTTCTTCTTATTCTTATTTTTATTCTTCCTTCATTTTACGTTGACGCACCTACAGCCTAAACTACTAAACCGATTTTAATGAATGAGGGCTTTTTGGATTCGTCTAGGGCTCTAGTGCATCCCCCCCCCCTCAACTCATCCCCCCTTACAAACCCTCAACTAATTCCTACGCTGAATGTGGAGCGAGAAACCAAGCAAGCGAACTGTCTAAAATGGGTAGAAACCAAGTAAGCGTCATACGAAGTGGTGAGCCTGACAATTATAAGGAGGTACACCAATGTGTTTTGTAGTGGTTTCGTGCTTGTCACATGACGTTTGAATTACTTCTTTTTACGAGTTCATCTTTATTATTATTTTTTTGTTTTTAATGTTTTCTATGCTCCTACTATCAGAATGTTAAGTTCTTTCAATGTCATAGGTCTCGTAGTTCTCCAATCTCCATAGACCTTGTCAAGCTCTTAACTTCATATTAGTACTAGTTGTTTAGAACTAAGACCTAAGACTATGAGGTGAACAACTATCTTTCCTCACAAACCTCATATGGCAAACGTGATGGTGAAACAAGAAATTGTATTGGTGTTTGAAGAATATTATAATTTCAGTTTCAGGATATGGCAAGGCACACCGCCAAGGAGAAGAAGCTGATAAGTTGACAGTGTTGGGTCAGGAGAAAGTGTCAACATCACTTGGCGGGACAGAAAATTGATTTCACAACTTATTTGGACTACAGACTTTACGTTTTTTTTTTTTTTTTTTTTTTTTTATCACACAAGTGGTTTTTGGTCAGATATATTACTTAGTTTGGGTGTTGATCTGCTTTCTTTTTTCTTTGTTTGTTTATTTATCTGTTTGCTTGCCTCTTTTTAGTTTGTATAAAGCAGCCATAGTTTGTCTCCATCAAATATATAGACTCATTTCCATCATATTTATTTATTAAGTTCAAAAAATTTGTGCTCGATATTGTCTATTTCAAATTTAAGATGGGTTTATTTTGCTCTGTGTCAATCCGTGCTTCAATATGGGATCCTTGGGTGGGGTGGAGTTAACCCGACCACAATTGAGTGTCTTCAAGTAGTCCAAAAGAGGCTAATCAAAAACTGTTTGAGGAAACCGACTAGATATGCTACAGAGAAAATATTTAAGGAGTTTAGAGTAGAAAAAATTTACACTTTATATAAAATAAAACAAATATTAATGGTGAGGAAGAATTTAGAAAAATACAGCTATGTAAATCATTCTTATCCAACCCGAAGACAAGAGACCAAGAAACTTAAGGAACCAACTTGCCGCACAGTAGCTGCAACAAACCATGCATCTTTCACAGCACCTAGACCTAGACTATACAACTTACTGCCTGTCACCATAACTCAAATCATCTCTCCCAAACTTTTCAAAATCACCCTCAATAAGATAATGAAGATTAATAAATAATTTTTTTTAACTATTTGGCTTAATTTTAAATTATACATTTTGCTTTACATGTTAGATTATCTGCATGGTTAATAGATTATCTTTATTTGTTACTTATTTATTTTTTACACTGTTATTTCACATTGTTGATTTTATTTCTTAGTCTGTTATTTGTATTTTAGTCTATTTATAAATTTAATATTATTATATAATGTATTTAAATTTTAGGTATAACGCTACGTACATATGGAGAATAATTAACTTATATAATTATGTAGCATGATCACTGAAGGCCGCACTCAAGCTATTGCTTCTGCGGTTACCTAGATTGTAAGAAAATAGTTACGAAATGTAAATTTAAATAAATTAAATTATTAATTTAACTCAGGAGCATTTTAATGACCGACTGCTGCTCTAAAAACGCTCTATTTCTTAAGTTGATTGGTATTGAAAACAACCTATGAACGTCTGCTGAAGAATCATGTGAATCCTATTTTTAAGATTTTGTTTTATTTTGTTTTTTAAATATATTTTTCCTTTATTCACATAATGTATTTACAAAATAATAGATAAATAGCAATATTAATACAAAACAATGATAATTAAACATTAGTATGATAGTCATCAAGGAATTGTAATTATTTAGCGGAATGTCCTCCACTAAATAGAGCTAAGTGCCCTGTGCCGTGGAGGCTTTCTGTGCTGGACCTTATTAAAATTTAATTAGTGATTATTTTTCTTTTTCCCTAATACCCAAATAAATCTATATACTCTAATAAAATACTAATTTCTTAACATCAATTTAAAGTGTATTTGGGTTTTATAAAAGATATGATATGAACGATTTAGAGGTTGTTTACTTCTGATAAATATGTTATTTTGAGTAGATTTCCCACTATGCAGTTAATATTATATTTTGTTTAATAATTAAGGGAAGTTTATTTTTTAGGTGAAAAATTAAGGAAAAATTGCAGACAAATTCCAAATTATAATTAATTTTTAAAGGCTTAGAGGTTTAGAGGTGGTTACATGACAGGCATATTTCGAACTACCAAAAGTAATGCGATACAAGTTGTAAATACAATTTGAACAAATTGTAAAGGATAACTATTTGTCAAGATATTAAAAGAAGAAAAATACGTGATATTACTACTACATAACAAACGAAAAACCTCCCAACTTTACTGTGTTATGGAAATCCTAATTATTAATAAATTGGGAGACACAAATTAATAAAAAAATAAAAAATATGTTTAAGCCAAATTGTAATGAAAATATAAATTAAGTGAGAAGGCGACGGCGATAACTACAATAACGAGACGTTGATTTGTATAAGTAAATATTTGAGGGTAAAGAGACAGATGGTTTTATCAACAAACACGAGGCTACCTTATTTAACTTCGAGACGACCATAAAGATAATGAATGTTTATTTAAATCAAATTAACCTTACTAAATGGTTTTTACCTTTACCTCGATATCATAATCACTAGGAGGAGTCTTCGACTCATTTAATATGGTGTAACCCTAACCCTGGTCATATCATTCAATATGGGGTAAACCTGGTCTCACCATTCAATATAATGTAACCCTGGTCTCTCTATTCCATATGGTGTATCCTTGGTCATATCATTCAATATGGTGTAACCCTGGTTTTACCATTGAATATAGTGTAGCCCTGGTTACATATCATTTAATATGGAGTAATCCTGTTCACACCATTCAATATGGTGTAACTATGGCCTCACCATTCAATATGGTGTAACTCTGGTCACATCATTCAATATGATGTAACCCTGGTTACATTATTTAATTATATTTAGACATTTTTGGCTAATGTTTTCGTCGTGGCGGCCATTTTATAAAATGTCTGCCAATTAGTGTGGCACATAGCTTCCTCGTATCCTATCACGTACTTTATTGATTTTATGCTTTTAAAAGCCATTATTGTCTAACTTATTTAATTTTTCCTCCATTATTTCAATCTGTCAAAATTGTTTTGATTTCTTACTAAAAGTATAAATAATTGCAAGATAAAAAGAACTTTTTATACACTACGTTTTTAAATTTTTCTGTCATAAATCATAAACTCAAAAAGAAGATCATAAATTAAGATCAAAATTAAGATCGTAAATATGGGTCATGTCAAAACAAATAAAATAACTTGCGGATTTTTTCCGCAATATGGTCCAATCATAGCTTCGTACACTGGACTGTTTCATAATGTTACTTAATATCTGTTTGTTTTTACGAGCCACAGGGAGCCAGAAGAAAAAATATTTGATATATATATATATATATTTTTATAAATAAAATATTTGTAAGTTCTTATGTCTTATAATTACCACAAAGGAGACCCCCGATAGATTTACCCCCCAATATTTGGTCAAAGCTAAAACCAGGGGGAAAGGGCCCACACCACATTATCCGCCTAGGGGCCCTCAAACTCTAAATCCGGCCCTGATGGGACTAACAATTGCGGCTAATTATAACCTACCATACAAATATCATTAAAATCGGACGTGTAGTTTCTAAGATATGTTGGTTCGCAAAAAATAGAGCGACAGACAGACACGGAACTAAAAATGTTCCTTGGTGATTAAAACAGGTTATGTCTTGGAAGTATAAAGGAAACGCAAAAAATGCCCTCCCCCCCTGCTACCCCATTAGGAGAGGTCCCAAAAATAAGGCAAAAAAACAAAAATATCAATCTCTGTGGTCCAATGATATTGAGTTGATATAAAAATGTTAAATTTAGAAATTTTAGGGGGCCGTAACTATGGAGACAAAATTTTTATTTTTTCAAAAATTTGAAGTTGGGTATCATTTTGAAGGTATTGATATTTGGTTCACAAAAATATATCGTGTTTCCAAAATGGCGTCCATTTTACCCCTAAAAGTACCAAATAAGTGCATACCGAAGATACTAAAGGATAATAAATACATGCACATACCTTGCTTCTTAAAAGTGAAACTTTTTACACATATTTTCGTTAAAAAAAAAAAATAATAATAAAATAAATAATAATGTATTTATCAATTATTCTTATGACCGAAGAAACCCTTTTAGTAACTTGCTGGCAAGTACTTGACGGGATATTTATAAACAATTAAAAATTAGACAGCTGATAAAAAATAAAATTGATATTAGTTTATCATTGATGGGCCAGTTAGTCAAAAATTTAATCAAATCGATGTAGTCTCCTATCATGAAGTGCCAATCTTATAAACTTGAATTTTGGACGACTAACTCATATTCTACTCAGGATGACGTGGCCGCTCTCTACCTGTCATTTTTTTAATAGCTTATGTGAACTTGTGTCCGCAGGAGCTGACCACATAGTCTTAGGGGGAACCAAAAAAGTAGTTAAAACAAAAGTTATTTGGTTTGTTGGTTTCTTTGTTAATAGATTTTATCTACGTTTGATACGAAATATAAACATTATATCTTTGTTTAGATGCGTAGAAAGTGATTATTTACGTACTTGTATTCACTGAGCATGCGCGTCTCATAGTTCTGAATAATTCCTCTTCTTTACCTCGCTAGCGCGGTAAAGAAGAGGAATTCTTCAGCTTTACTCACGATTAGCGAGTTGGTTTCCATTTAACAAAACTAATTTGCTGTTCATTTATTAAAGTAACTGTTTATATCGAGTTTTTAGTGAAAAACAATGAGTGAATCAAGTGACTTTGACGAAAATGTGGAGAATAATACTCCTCCAGAAATAATTAATTCGGCAAAAAATACAACTAATGAATTAATGCCATCTTTATCAAGAAAGAGATACGAACTTACATACAACAAGTTTATTTTTTTCTGTATTTATTATTTAAATCTAACAATCGTAGATAAAGTACGGTACGCAACTCGTGCGAAAACGGCATTTTGCATTGCTCGTGTGGTTTTACCACCCTTGCTATCGCTCGGGTGCAAACTCCACACTCGCATGCAAAATGCTACTTTCCGCACTCGACGCGTAATGTACTATTTCGTTTGCCTTGTTTCTATAATACTATGTTTTTTGTTAGGGTGATTATGGGTTTGTTTTTTTATATGTTTTTCTATTAGCTTGTTTACTTGTTTTCATTGTTAGTTTTTTTGTTTCTTTTCTGTTAACTTATTTCTTTGTTAGTTTGTAGTACCAGCCAGCTCTTACTTTATATAGGAATAAGAACAAATATTTTCATCCTGATGTACATCCATCGAGACGTGGTCAGCTCCGAAAGTCAGCTAGAACTTCAACGATAGAGACAGGCATCTTAGAAACTAAAATATTATTCATCTTTGCAACATTACAATTTATATTATTCTAAACTTGATAAACAAATCAAGTACTCAACATCCCACTTAATTCTTCTAGTTATCGAACACTTTTTTTCTTCTTACATTTTTTTTAAATATTCAGTAGTTAATCCAGGGTAGCTTAATTTTCGCTTTGCATCATGGAACGGTCCTGGCTGTTGTTTCCTTACTGCCGGGAGTAGGAAGCTAAAGAAGCGTTTGCTTTAGAGGGGGCAGGTCCCTTTACTCTTATAGGGTTTAAGTATATATACTTCTTTTTTTTTACTTGTTCGTTTCACTGTTTTAATCCCGGGGTCTTATGCGTTGAACGAACCCGTCTCCTTCCCTCGAACCAATAATTGGTAAGATTAAGTCGAAAGAATTGAAGAATTAAGCATCTTTCCAGAATACTTTGCTCTTTGGCTCTTTATACTTGTTAAACTTCCTCATCTTATTCACGCTTCATTTTTTTGCTCGATCACATTTTTTCTAACTACATCCCCCTTTCATTTTTTTCGGGTCGGTATCTACTTAAAAATTGGAATTGCTTTTTGGTCGTTCGGTATACTTAAGAATTTTAAGTGTTAATTTTTTTTCTTCTCTCCTTCATTCAAAAACTTAATAAAGAGATTATATTTTTTTTCCTTATATTTATATTTCTAATCGATACAATTTTTTTTTTAATATTATTAAACTCTTAATATCACTTTTAATAAAATGATTAAACTTGTGTTTGCTTTTTACTCAATATAATTTTTGCTGGTTTTCCCTAATTTTTTAAAAAATTCTTCATGATTTCCTTGTTTTGCGATCAGTCTTTTATAACGCACTTTAAGCAGGGCTGTAAGATGTATAGAGAGCATAAGAAAAAAATGTGGGTACGCTGCACGCTGAGGAACAGACTTAAGTTTAAAAGCAAAATAATTATTAATTAAATTGTGTATTTTGTAGTACTGAAATTAATAATATTTGGGAAAAGTTAATTAAACACATAATTTCATTGTTTTTATTATAAGCCTTCATAATACATTTTAAACGTATACAACAAAAAATATGCATGTTATATTAATTTTCTAGAAAAACATACGTTAAAGTAATTATTTGTGAAAAGCATACTCTGGAATATAGAATGACTACTTAATGTTAATGTAGATGGTTTATAGAAAATTAATAAAATTAAAAAGAATAAATTAACAGGATCCTGTTTTAACTAGCAAAAACGAGTTAAATGAAAGTGTTTATGTAAATCAAATAAAAATTCGCAATGTTATATTAATATTGATACATAATCAAAAGTTCATATAATAAAAAAGTATAATTTATTACATATTACCTAATTGTGGCTCAACGCGTTCACTAAATTCCTATAGTTCCCTGATAGAGCATATAATATAACACTATAGGCTTCATGGTGATGGGTTCGAATAATAAGTGGTATTACCGTATTAATACCCCAAAAAACTATACATTTGGGAATTTAATTCTTATTTACACATTTTCTTTTTTATTCGACTTGTCTAATGGTTGTTTTTAGGGTTTCGTTGGTAAAACAAAAAAAAGAAACCCTTATAGTTTCGTTCCTGTGTCTGTCTGTCTGTCACTCTGTACGGTTCCAATAACTTTTGAATCAAAAGAGATAGAAACATGAAACTTTCCAGTATTAAAGATCGTTTTGACGCGCACACAGGAAAAATATAGCGAATTCAAAATTATCAGCTGTTCAAATCCAAAATGGTGGATAACTCACGTCACTCAAAAAAAGAATGTTTGTAAATTTTGAGTGTGGTATCAAATGAAAGGTATTGAAGAGTAGATTAGAAAAATACATAACACTTGTGGAAAGCGTTTAATTTTCCACGCTATTGTTCAAACAACATCAACATTTTTCGTGTCCCCCCTCCTAAAACTATATTTTCGCTGATTCTAAAAATATGCAAAATGTACGTTCTGCTGGGCCATAGAAAAAATAAGAATAGCAATGCGATCTGGGAATCCAAGATGGCGGCTAATTCCTGTCATGAAAAAAATATTTTTTAAAAAAAATTTAGAGTGGAGTATCGCAAATGAAAGGTATTGAAGAGTAGAGTACAAATATATATAACACTTGTTTATAACACGAAGTGTTTAATTTTCATGCCATTTTGTCAAAAAAACATAACATTCCCTCCCCCCTTATATTAATTTTATGTTTACAATACCAACGAAACCCTTTTTACGTTAGACTTCACGCACTACCAATTTATTTTATAATTCTCAAATCAACGTAGTTGACAATTATTATGTTGATTATTATTATTTTATAAGGAGAATGGAGAACATGGCAGTCATTTTTGTCTACTCCAAGCAGTGATCGTTGGGAAATTGAATCCACTTGTTATAATGAAAACAAGTTTAATTGCTGCAATATTATCTTTTGCTACTACATACTTTCATGTAATAATAATACTAGCCCATCGAAACAAAGTTTTATAATGAAACAAATTGTATAATAAAAATATAGTTATATAATAAAAACAATTATTTTTATTATATATCCTTAATATTTATACATATTGGTTGTGTTAGTCATAGTCAAGTTAATTAATTACTAGAATATTTATATTCGTATTAATTTATACTATTATTAATTAATTAACAACTAATTTAATAGAATTTGTTTATATTAGTACATAGTCAGCTGATTCGATGATGGAAAGAGGGTTAATTAGCCTTCCAAAGATTTTGATGACATACGACAGACACAAACAATCAAACAAACACAAAATAAACAGGTCAAGTGTGTGCTAGTCAGCACACAGCGAGGGTCCGTATGCCACACTATATAGTTTTTAACTGTAAAGTGTATAAACAGTGTTTTTTTAAAATGCTAAAAAGCTTACTTTGAACCATTCTAAGGGTCTGATATCCTCAAAACACACTCTGATAAAGTATTTTTTTGCCACTGAACCGGACTACAACCATATAAATACATCGAAAAGACTATAATTATAAAAAAACGTATTTTGTCAATAAAAAATAAAATAATATTTTTTTCGAAATTTCAAAAAGTGGTATCTTTACTTTTGGTCGAAGAATGTTCAGGAATTTTTTTAGATTTTTTGCACTTTACATAAGCGAGATAGAGGGGGGGGGGGCACACGTTTCACACCCACTTCAAACTTGCGTACGCTCGCCCTATCAAAGGTGTATCCAAAGAATTATATATTTTTGTAATCAGCTCAACGTACCCTTTCATATGATACCCCTCGCGGTGTCGAAAAAAAAAATTAAAAAAATTTAACCCTTATGTTTTTTTACTCTAATTTTTTTTTTTTTTTTTTAATTTTTTAAGTCGCTATATTTTTAAAATATGTGGGTAGGTACAAGACACATACATGCCAAATTTCAAAGTGATCGGACGAAAGGTGTAGCCGTGAGAGCACGCTAGAGGACGGACGGACAGACTCACGCAGGAAAATATAAGGGTCCTTGGTTTTGCCTACGGACCCTAAAAATTGATCCAAGAGAACTCAGAAAAACTTTCTCATATCGTTGAAACTGTATTTAAATTCGATATTATATCTCATTTAATTGATTTAAAAAAATAATAATAAAAAGGGTACAACAAGTGGTTGTAAACCTTTGATTTTTTTTCGTCAATATCGCGGGAACTTGATTTTTCCCGGGAAAAAGGATTTTTTCGTTAGATTTGTTCTGAAGTGGACTACATTTTAAATTTGTTTAATAAAAATCGTCGGAACCGTTTTTGAATTTTTTTGGAAGGAAGTTCCTTATGGCACGTTCTGGCGCCTGGGAGTGAATCCGAAAAAACGACCAAAATCACCGTCACAAAATCACCGTCCCGCAAAATCCGTCACGAAATCTACAGATGACGATAACTTCATTAAAAGATCACCGAGTTCGATCAAATTTGGTACACATGTTCATTTTACCAATGCCCAGGCTGAGTTCGTCGGAAAACGTTATCCGCCCAAGCGTTCACGTGCCACGCTCGAGTAAACGTAAGCTATTCAAAAGACGGGAAAAAGTGTTATAAGGAAGCCTGTTACTTGACTTGTTTTGATTATTTTTGTTATATATGTCAAAAATGTCACTTTGTTTTGTAAATAAAAAATACGTGTGGTGTCGCGGGACACCCGGTAGGAACGAAGTTCCTTACATTTTTCATTAAATATAAATTATAAAATCACACTGCTAAGTACGTATACATTGCTAACTACTTATACATGGCGGAGTTAGAAAAGAGACAAAATTAAAAGTAACGAACTGTTTGCAGTGGCGTCGCCAGGACTTCTGTCACCTGGTGCGGTCAGTCTTTTGTCACCCCCCCCCCCCCCCCCTTTTGGGTTACATCATCCATAACCCAACAAAACACAAAACAGTTAACACCTCGTATCACGATCCCGACACACGCCTCTTAAGTTAACGGGGCAATTTTTAATAGTTCTACACGACATTAACAACATTATTACATTCCTACAATATGTAATGTATTCAAATAAAACTGCGCGAATTTTGAACATCATTTTTATTCAAGAACTTAAATTTTCACACATCAACTGTTTTATACTGTTCTAGTCTTCTCTACCTAAGGCTTATGGCTTATACTAGGAATGAGTGGTTTCAACAATTCAAAAAACGGTAACTAATGCAATATATCAAAGTAGGCGTAGCGTTTTCAAATTTTGTATTCTAACTCAGTTTTTCTTTCTGAACAACTTTTTCTATAACATTTTTTCGTATCTCCTAGAGAAGAAGGACTTTACTAGTGGGAAAAATAACTATTATGTAAATTTCTAAGTCATACTTAATTTTCCGAAACTTAAATTATGTCATAAATTAGTTTCTATCCAAGCAGGGCTGAACCCCAGAAGATGAAATTTTAATTCAAAAATTTTTAGCCTTTTTCACCTATTCATGCGTCGATCCGGGGACACACTGTATATAATTTATATATATATAATTTTTCTATTTCTTTACTTTAGGTGAAATTTGGTATTCATATTCCTTTTACCAATGCTCTGACTAAGTTTTTTGGGTAGCATTATACGTCAAAGCATTCGCGAGCAACACTCCCATAAACTATCGAGTGATAAAGGTCGCAACATCCTTTAAATCGGATATAAATGTCTAAAAACAGAAAACAGCGTCTGTCTTTAACAATATCTTAGCGAGAGTATCTATATAATAAAACTTCATATACATCGTCTAAGTACAATTATTGAAACTGGAAAGTAAAATTTCATTCTTTATGGTTTGATGTGATACATCTAAAATTTAACATCATAGTTGAAATGGCAGAGGTATTCTTTGTAGCTAACACTATTAATTAGAAGTTAAAATAGGTTATGTAAAATGATTTCCCCTCAAGCTCTTTTTAGTTAAAGTAACAGTGGCGATGTATAACATTCTTGTAAACAAAACCCGGCGCAACCTCACATCATAGCCACTTTTTCTTTTTCATCGTCATCGTGATAAACAACAGGCATAAAACCCTGCGAAATATGATATTGCATTTAAGAGTAGAGTAGTTAGATGAAATACGGCAGCGTTCCGTGAGCAACGCTTGCATAAAAACGTAAACTACATATTTAAAATTCAAACTTTAGGAAAAATGGGATCTTTATATAATCGATGAGATTAACATATTTTACAAATATATTTCTTTAATGAAACATGAAACTAACAGCCAACAACGACACCCCTCTGAAGTGATAAAGTTCATTAAATTTATTAAATTAGATCTTAACGTTTAAAAAATAGGTCCGAGACAACTCAGACAAACTTTCTCATATATGAGTTCATATTTTTTTTCATATAAATCCATTAAATTGAAAATAAAACACCCCGTAGCGAAGCACGGGTATTCAGCTAGTATATATATATATATATATATATATATATATATATATATATATATATATATATTTTTTTTTTTTTTTTTTTTTTTTTTTTTATTATTGATATTATTATATTATTCAATATACAAGTACCATTAAACTTACACCCCCCTTGTCGTGGTACCCGGGGCGGGCCGCCCCCCCCGCACCCCCCTGGCGACGCCACTGACTGTTTGTACCTAGCAGAGTTAAGGCAAAATTAAAAGAAAATCATTATTTGTATAATTAAAGCAAGCGTCTTACTATAAATATATATGGAATATAACAAAAAAGTTGATCATCATGAGTTTATAGTGAAAGAGTATGTTTGTTAAAGGAGTTTGGATTGAAATAGGACTGTCTACCTACCCGGCCAATTATTATAAAATAATCTCTTCCCTACTCTACAGCTTCTGCTTGTATCATGGTGAAATTTTACATGATTATATTTTATTTATTTACAAAACAAAGTGACATTTTTGACATATATAACAAAAATAATCAAAACAAGTCAAGTAACAGGCTTCCTTAATAACATTTTTTCCCGTCTTTTGAAGCTTACGTTTACGCGAGCGTTGCGCGTGAACGCTTGGGCGGATAACGTTCTCCGACTAACTCAGAATTGGGCATTGGTAAAATGAACATGTGAACCAAATTTCATCTAACTCGGTGATCTTTTACTCAAGTTATCGTCATCTGTAGATTTCGTGACGGATTTTGCGTGACGGTTATTTTGTGATTTTGGTCTTTTTTTCGGATTCACTCCCGGGCTCCAGAACGTGCCATAAGGAACTTCGTTCCAATAAAATGTAATCATTTAAAATTTCACCCTGATACAAGCAGAAGCTGTAGAGTAGGGAAGAGATATATTTTAAATTAATTGACCGGGTAGGTAGAAAACAGTCCTATTTCAATCAAAACTCCTTTAACAAACACACTCCTTCACTATAAACTCATCATGATCAATGATCAACTTTTTTCTTATATTCAATATATGTATTATAGTAAGACGCTTGCTTTAATTACACAAATAATGATTTTCTTTTAATTTTGCCTTAACTCTGCTAGGTACTAACAGTTCGTTACTTTTAATTTTGTCTCTTTTCTAACTCCGCCATGTATAAGTATAGTTAGCAATGTATACGTACTTAGCAGTGTGATTTTATAATTTATATTTAATGAAAAATGTAAGGAACTTCGTTCCTACCGGGTGTGCCGCGACACCACTCGTATTTTTTTTCACGTAACTCCAGAGTTTTTGGGGGTAGCGCCCCCAAATATGGAGCTAATATTCATTTCTCAGTTTCACCTCGGGGTATTATTTTTCTGACCATGTTTGCCAGATTTCGTCCAAATCGGCCCCGTAGTTTAGGCTCCACTAAACTAACTCATGTAAGAGGAGTCATAAAATCAAGTCTATTAATATAGCTAGACATTTGTTACCCGTGTCAAATTTTAATGTAATTTACTGTTGACGTCCTCACAGTTATATGATATTATTATTTATTATTTGCTATAGTAATTTATGGGTTCTTATGATATCCAAGAGGCCAAAAGACACAAATTAAAGTTTTTATTTGTAGAGACGTTCGGTTTTGTCTTGTTTTTAAGAATAATTATAAAATATTACCGATTATTCTTTATTTATTCTAGGTTGTGAAAAAGAAACCCTTAAATTTCTTTATTAACTAAATGATAAAGATTGCTGTTATAATTTATAGGTTCATTTTTTTTTTTAAAGAAAAAAAGAGGGGATGTGAAGAGTTATCAAAAGATTTAGGCCAAGTTTTACAACCTAGACTAAGTCCTACAGTTAAGTCGTAACACTAACAAGGTAGTTTCTAACTTGAACAACTTAGAGGCGAGGGAGTGGGGGGCAATGCTTAACCCAAGTTTTTTTATACTCTATTGGAAAAACTCTATAGAAGAGCTTAAGATATAAAGAGCTGTTCTTTTTTTTAAGACTAGAGTTGATCGTCTTTCTGCAGGGTTGCCCTAATTACAACGCCAGTTTATTCAAGAGGGCCAACTCAATTTTCTTAGGGGTATTTTCCTTTACCCCACCACTCAAGCCTGCCATAAATGGCAGCGACCGAACCTTTTCTCTCCCCTTCCTTTTTTTGTAATCCTCGACGGCGTTTAAAAACGTCCTTCTTCGGCGAGGGATTACCAGGGCTCCTTGTTTGATATGCAAGGCGCGGATTACAACCACTTAATACCGGACAACTTAAGGCTACTGTCTTAAAACAACCCAAAAAAAAATTCCTTTTTTTATCGCGACCTGTCTCCTTTTTTCCACCCTCTTTTCTTTACTCTCTTCCCTTCACCTTACTTCAATTTTAAAAGAGGTATTAACAAGGGGGTTTAAAGTTCAAAAAAAAAAAAAAAAAAAAAAAAAAAAAAAATGGAATAAGCCTGTCCGTGATTCACAACCGTCAGTAAGGACTAAGGACTATAAAATGAAAAATCTTTTCTTTCCTTTTCTTTTTTGATTGGTTAAAACAACATCTAAGATACGAATTTTTCATCTTGCTTTAATTTAAAAAAAAGGAGACGGATTAAATGCTTTAAAAATGAATAAGAAAAGAAAAAAATGAATATTTATTACTCTTGCTTAACAATATTCGTGATGAAATGGAATAATAAAGCAAAAGGATTTATTTATTTTATAAAAATAAATTTAGGAGGAAGCTCCTAGGAAGGAATGTTCAAGGGAACGAATTTTACCGTGAGGTCAAACTTTGTTCACTATAATCTTACTATATTGTACACTACTATCTTTGTTTATGATTCTGGAGATTTTGAGAGTATAGCGCTAGACTGGACATCTCTATTATAAGCAAATCTTAACTATAAAGAACTTAGATAACAAATATTGAAAGATAAAATATAAAAAAAAACAACATTGCTTCCCCCCTCAAGATCAAATCACACATCTTCTTCCCCCTTGATTATCTTATATTGGTGAAGATATTTTAAATATAAAGATTCAACTTTAAGGATTAAAAATCTACCAAAAGAAAGGCTAAAAATATCCTGGGAAGTATGAATAAAAAATCTATCTGCCACTGGATATTTTAAAACAAATTCTAAAGATATTACATAATTCGCAGCTAATTTCTTGGGTAGACGGCTCAGTTTTATACTTCGAATTAAATTCGCAATTATCAACTTAATAATGGTCTTCATATAATGAAGTAGAATGTAATAATCGGTCCCTCAAATTCTATCAATACTTTCTGATATAGTAGAGGTACTGAATTTAGATAGACCACTCACGCATTATAAAAATTATTAGTAACTTCCAGAATAGCTAGAAACTTTAAATTTGGAACACTTGTAGCTATATAGCCATGTAACTGGCGGGCTAAAAATTCCAACAAATTGTAATTTTTCATTTATTACAAAGTCGTCCTATTTGTTGAGAATATAAGAGTAAACTTTTTCCCAAGTGTATGTCACGTGACCACTATTTTTAAAGTTTTTTATTGTTTTGCTTACCATTTGAAAGGCCTCAATTTGTAATTTTAGGCTGTGTAATTTGTTTATTTTTTTTAAAACTTTAACAAAAGTATCCGTGAATATGATAACCGTGAAAAAAGGACCAAGTTCCAAATCCCCTCCCAAAAAAGTGATCAAAATTGTTGTCAAGTGTTCTCTTTCTTTAGTCCATAACCTCCCTTCACTTTATTTTCATGAGCAAGACTGCTCTTCAATTTTTATTGCTTAACATTTGGCCAGTTTTTAATGGTTCATAACACATCAGTATCATGTGTAGCCCCATAAGAGTTACGTGGGTAATGGGAAAGGGAGAACACAGAAGAAAAGAAAAAGTTCCAGACTACCTTCAAAAAGTCAGCCTATCAAAGCAGTGATATTTACATTGCGGCCAAGTCTGTTTAATGCCTGATTTCGAAATTGGCTACGTGTTGTGTTAAGCAATACAAATAAAAGAACAGTCTTGTTCATGAAAGTATGAGTGGAGTGAGGTTATGGACTAAAGAAAGAGGAAACACAATCTACATTGGCCACAATGTAGATTTCTCAACTTTCATAGGCTGGCTTTTTTGAAAAGGGGTCTCAAAATTGGCCCTTTTTTGTGAGGTTAATTTGTTGGGGATTTATTATTACCAAAGAAAATTAAGTAAAAAAAACCCACAAATGACAAAAAAATCATAACCAAAAGTTAAAGAATTTCTTCGAAAATGATTAATGATTAAACTAGCAATATATTGAAAAACCCCTGTCAAAAAATGTACATAGCAATCCTCTGTACCACCAATCTTCTTTGAATCCCAGGATGCTGACATATTTAAAACAGATGTTCATATCGAGTAGATGTGTAGAGTGGCATATTCCCTTAATCCTGTAGTAACATGATGTTGTAAATTAATTAGGCGCAATTAGAAATTTAAAAATTTAATTTACTTACTTTTTAAAAAAAAAGTTTGTATCGATTGAACCGCAAATGTATTGGTTTTGTAAGATAATTTTTAACATGCTTTCTTGAGAGACTTTTCTACCTTAATTTTCAATTTTCAAACTTTAATTTCAACCTTAATTTTCAAACCTCAATCTTCTAACTTAATTTTGACATTTCTAAGTATCTTTTCTTCGTCAGTGCTTAGATCATAATGAAAAGTTTTAGGGTTAGGGCGAAAGTAGATTATGATCTGAAGCAGTTCAATTGGTACATGCAATAGGTATAGATAATTATATTCCACACAAATCTTATTGCTTAAGTCAGTCAGAGATAACCAAAAAAGGTTTCTCCTCTAAAAATATATAAGGGCATTGGCACTTTCATATCTTCATTTTCACAGATAAGCTCATAAGAAATCAAATAAAATACAAATAAACAAAAAAAAAAAAGAAATCTGCAACCGTATAAATTGTACTCCGTCTCAAAAACCATGCAATTATATATTAAACAGAAACTTAAAAAAAAAATTAGATGTATTTTTAAAATAAAACAACCTTTTTTCAAGATATTGTTATGTAATATGGCGTTAACATAATGTGTATATGAAAAAAAAAAAAAAAAAAAAATATATATATATATATATATATATATATATACAGATAGAGAAGCCAAAAAATAAATTAAATCCAAAATGGAATAAGACACAGAAAAATATAAGAAGGTTAGTTTTTTTGGAAAAAAAAGAAAAAGTTTTTTATTTACCGTGCTAACAAAATCTCCGGAATGATAAGAGGGATTGTGTTGGGGTTTTTATCAGCCATGTAGTATTTAGAATTTACTAAGTGGCAGTTTCTACTAGTCGACCGTAAGGGTCGCAACTCTTACTTGCTCATATTTGTACATACTTTGTTTAAATTCTCTTTTAATTTTGTTTAATTCTGATTTGAAATAATTAAAAATCAATTAATCAGTTTTTCGTCAACTAAAAACCATTTTATTTAAATTTTTTTTTTACATAAAATTAAAAGATATACATAATTTTGTTTATTATTAGTGGTTTCTCAAAACTTGTACTTTTTTTTTATATTATTGTAATATTTAAAAAAATAAAAATCTATGTTATAATTTAAAAAAAAAAAATTATTTATGGCAATTATTTGAAGGATTTATAAAGCATCGTTAGCATCTAATTATTGTGATATTATCTTCAAATCAACTGAAACAAGTAAGTAATTATTAATTATTATTTTTTAATTAGTATTCTTATTATTATAATTATTTAATTTCTAAATGAATAGTTTTGCTTCCGAGCTTACCCGAAGCATTATGATCATTGTAAAGAACAAACTTTTTCCTTTTCTCCGAATTTAAAAATTTCCGCACAGAAAACTGTTTCAGAGATCAGTGAACATTTTTTATCCCGTTTCTGTCTGTAGTTCAACATTTTTTCGAACCAACATAATCTTAAGAACTTCTTGTCCAAATTAAATTAAATTTGAATGGTACGTCACGATTTGCCCATTGTTGGCCCCATATTATTTTTCATCTTTCTGCGTCCATTTTTAGGGTAGGCAGGCAAAACCAAGGACCCTTATATTTTCCTGCGTGTGTCTGTCTTTCCGTCCGTCCGTCTGTCGCCTGCTCTCATGGCTACACGTTTCGCCCGATCACTTTGAAACTTGGCATATATGTGTCTTGTTTTACCCACACATTTTAAAAATATAGCGACTTAAAAAAAATTAGGATAAAAAAAACTTACAGGTTAAATTTTTTTGATTTGTTTTTGGGCACCGTGTGCGGTATTACATGAAAGGGTATGTTGAGCTGATTACAAAAATATATAATTTTTGGTTATAATCTTGGATAGGGTTAGGGTAGGCGAGTTTGAAGTGGGTGGGAAAAGTGCCCCCCCCCCCCCTCTATCTCGCTTATGTGAAGTGCAAAAATCTGAAAAAAAATCCTGAACATTCTTCCACGAAAAGTAAAGATACCAATTTTGGAAATTTTGAAAAGTATAGTCTTTTCGATGTATTTATATGTTTGTAGTCCGGTTCAGTGGCACAAAAATACTTTATCAGAAATTTGTTTATGTGTTTTGAGAATATCAGACCCATAAGATAGTTCAAAGTAAGCTTTTTAGCATTTTAAAAAGCACCATCAATAGGGTACTACAAAATATACAGTGTTGCCAACGGACCCTCGCTGTGTGCTGGCTAGCACACACTTGACCTGTTTATTTTCTCTTTCACATACTCACATAATTTTATTTTTAAAAACCTATATTCAAAAGTATTGTCTATATTTTAAAGAAATTTGCATGGTTTGTTGAAAGTAGGCCACTGATCCTCCCATATTAATGTCATCCTTACGCGAAAATAAAGATTGTTCAACTGATCATTTCTCAATTGATTTGTTTCATGCATCATGAATGAATATGTTAATAAACAACTAATTATTTTTAGTTTATCTTATTTATTTCTTTTTAGGCTGTTAAAATTTTACGTACATATAGATAAGTATGTTTCATTCAAATCTCGAAAGGCGAAACTTTCTAACAAACTAATATTATGAAAATGTCAACTAATTAGTGTGCCACATAGCTTACTCGCATATTATCACAGAACGAATTGTCACATGAATATGTAAAAAAGTATAGTAAAAACAAAATGAATAACATAATAAAAAGTAATTAGATAAGGTTCGATTAATATGGGACCATATGTGGGCTCATATTGACTTACCATTACCATTCATATTTTTTAAATATAAAACATAAAAAATAATGAGATTTAAAGATATAGATATGTACTTCTAAAAATGTATGATATGAGCATTAAAAATAAATCAACTAAAACAATGTGACCTCACTGGGAATTGAAAGTAAGGTTTATTGGACCATTGTTGAGATATTGTTCCATACCAGATATGGCTCATCGCAAAAGGTTCGATTAATATGGGACCATCTGTGGGCTCATTGACTTATACCATTCATATTTTTTAAATATAAAACATATATAGAGCTTATTACTTAAAGAGAGCTTTCTTTTATTTTTTAACACTAGACTTCAACGCGCGCGGAGCGCGTGGCTTATGCTTATAATAATGAAAAGAGTAGCTATTATCGCTTCCTATTATCGTGTAGGTCAAGCGATCAAATGAAACGCCTTAATAATTTCGTCGACTATATTATTCATTAATTATTCCATTATTGAAATTTAAAGTATCATGGAAATCAAAGATAATAGTAATAATAATATAAATATTCTTTATTCCTCAACTTAAAAAAATAATATACAATTAAAATACAATCAAGTATTTGCAAATATTCATTCATATCATTATTAAGAACATAAGACAGGGATGGAGAAAGGTTATGGACGAAAAAGAAAGGTTATGGGATGAACTAGCAAGCTTGGCCACAATGTAGATATTTCTATTTTAAACACATATGACAAAACAAATCACGGAAAATAACCAAGAACAAAGTCAAAAAATAATCTTAATCTCCGCCTCGAGGTTTTGTATAATAAGAGTACAAAAAAACGAAGTAAAAGCAATCAAGTTAGTTAAGAATTAGTTATACTTTTAAAGAATTAAATTTGAGTTTTGAAGTAAAAAAATAAACGATATTGTTATAATTTTTTTTAAATATATTATTATAAAATTGTTAGTAACTCTAGTTCTACTCAATATTTTTCGATGAAACCAAGTCTACAGTCACATGTTAGCGCACACTACTGAATAAAATAATAGATTTAGTTCTGCTAGTTTTTACAGTGGCTATAAAGTCGGACATGTAGTGACAGACAAACATACAGGATAAAAGTTAAGGCCGGATATGGTTTTCGTATAATGATTGAAATTAGTATTCAAACATTTTCCACTTCTAATCAATGTAAGGACATAGCATTAATTTTATATGTAGATAAAAGATAGATAAGCTTCACGTAGGTATTCCCACCCCCACTCCAAAAAAAAAGAACTAATAAGTGAATAAATATTGTTTTTATTTTATATTAACAGTGCGTGTAAAGCTACTTATTAAACTGTGGCAGTGAATTGTTTCAGACGTGGATGTTTTATTGTTTACTTTTCCTCACCTACAGTAGGAAAAGATATGTTTTCACCCAACATTGTTTTGGAGATTTCAACTGAATTTTCCGTTTTGGATGTTTTTAAGACCTCCTGGGTGGTTTCAGTATGACTTCTGTATGTGTGTAGTGTATGTACGTGTGTTATCATCGTAGCGCCCAGGGTATTTAACCTAGAGAGTTGAAACTTGGCAGAAAAATCAGTCCTTACTTCTAGTTGTGCCGCCCGGAAAATCAACATTTTCCGAAATCTTGAACCCAGTTTGCTGAGTAAGCCTAAATTTAAAAAAATTAAAAAATGAAAAGTGGTCCGATCGAGTTGAAATTTGGCACGTACTCTCTGTATTACAAAAAAATCCACCAAGTATAATTTTCATATTGGCCGCCATTTTGAAGTTATCGATTTTTTAATTTTGAAACTTTGACGGTTAATAATACCCAAAGAATAAATATACGTTTTTGACATATAGCATATCGTTGGAACCGATTATATATAAGAAACAAATATACAAAGAAAACCCGATGAAATTCCATTAATTAAAAGTTATACCTATAAGCGAACATAATTATTAATTAGTGCGACACTTCTGTTAAATGTTAAAGTTTGTTTACATCTGTCAAAATTCCAATAATTAAATAAATGAAATAAAATAAATAAAAATAATGTATAACATTTTATTTTGAAAAAATTTAATAAAAAAAATCAGGTAGTTCAAAAAGTTGCTCTACTGGAAATAGAGCAGATAACATCTAATCTTCCAAATTCAAAAATTACAAGAAATTTAGCCTAATTACAAGCCCTAAACTACTTTAGCTTTAGGAAAAACGTAAACATAAGTTTCCAACTAACCTTTATTGATGGGTGGGGCGGTAAAACCCCCTTTTTTTTAAGTATTTCGAAGAGTGTACGATTTTTTTTTTCTTAATTTAGTGCAATATATGTTGAAAGGACAAGTGGAAGTTATTATAAAAGTAAAAAGTTTCAAATTTTGAGTATTGGTTTATGATGGTGGTGACTGTAATTCTTTTAAATCTTCAACGGCAGGAATTTCTTTTTGATTTCACACATTCAAGTCCTGCCATGTTGCTGGGTGCGCCTCAAAAACTTCGACTTGATATCCCTATAAAAATATCCAAAAGACGAAAGATCTTAGGTTTTGAGATCGTGGACCACATGACATCCCTATTTATGCTGATGAGGTGATTCGGTTGGCATGGGTCCGTGTAATATGTTAGTTTCAAGGCTGGATACTTTTTTACTTGTATACTAATTTACACTTTTTTTTTTTTAATATTTGTTTTACAAAAAATTGAGAAAATAAATGTTTTCATACGGCCTAAAAAAAGGGGTGTGACGACCCCACCGAATAAATGTTAATTTACCATGAAAATTATCCCACCTTTCGATAGTAGCAACGCTCTAACATAGTAAGGCTGTTTTTATATTTAAGTTGCATCCCCAACAATCTTGTTGTGGTCCATGAAAGCCGACAAGTAAGAAGTTCAAGTAAGCCTATCATCTGCAAAAGTCTCTTATAATGATTTTCAAGGTTGCATAAAACTTAAAAGATATAAGGGCCACTTACATAGTTAGGGTGTTTTTCAATTTAAGTTGCTTTCCTGAAAATTTGTTGTGGACCATGAAAGCCGACAAGTAAGCATATCAACTGTAAACGTCTCTTAAGGGTCACTTACATAGTTTATTATATTAAATATAGTTTGTTATATTAATACTCAATTTGTAAATAAAAAAAAGTTTTTATTATAAATATTATTTATGATTTCAGGATGAGCGAAGGTCCTCCGCCGTTGACAAAGGACACGGAGTGTGGTATAGGATTCATTAGAGGTTCATTTCTGCAGAAATGTGCAAACAAGAAGGTCTACGTGTTTATGTATGGACTAACTGGTCTTATATTCTCCTCATCATACGCTTATTTCAATGGAACCATTACAGCTATGGAGAAAAGATTTAAAATACCTTCTAGAACTACAGGTACGCTTTGGAATGAGATGAAAGATCGATTATTTTAGGGTTAAAGGAAAATTCTACTACAATTACGTTATAGAAGTCGGGGGAAAGATGAATTAGTAATATAAACTGCTAAAATATCTTCAATTCATACATGTTAAACCCTATTAAAGTTCTTTTTATTAGTACTGATATTGGATAGTAAAACACGCTATCATGCTTTTAGTAGTTGTCTTAGATTTGTCATGCTATGGTATACAAAAAACCCAGGATTTCATGAGTGTTATTTGTTTCAAGCTATTCCTAACTATCTTTTAATATTTTTTGTCAGTTGTCTAATTAACTCGCCATCTAACCATCTATGTACTTTCAAGTCAACTTTAGACAAAATAAATAAGACGTTAATACGTGAAAAAGTGTTTAATACCAAAATCTTTGTTAATATGTTTACAACATATTTATAGTCCAGGAGATAGCGTGCAAAAAAGTTTCTGACTAATATGTGTATAAGTGAATCTTTTGGTGCCTTTTAAGAATATGAGGTCGGCTAAGTTAGTCTGCTGTGCACAGCTTAGCAATAGGCATTTAAAAAAAAAAAACCGGTGGAGCGCGACCATGTCCCGCCCGTTTTATTTAATGGACCAATAATCAAGTTGATGGTAATGCGTCACTTAGTATAGTAGGTTAGTTAGTCAAATATTACTCCAAATCAAAGAGGTTGCCTATTAAGTGACGAACTACCATCAACTTGATTTTTGGTCTATTAACTAATTTCGTTCTCAGGATCATGAAAATCACATTGTCCACCAAAAAGGGCGGTACATGGCCGCTCTCCGCTGGTTTGTTTTTTCTAATGCCTATTTCCAAGCTATGCCCCACAGACGAACTTAGCCGACAACATATTCTCAAAAGGCACGAACAGATTTACTTATACACAAAATTCTAACTTGATGTTAGTCAGACACTTTATTGCACGCTATCTCCTGGACTATTAATACTATTAAAAAGTTGTTAATGTACTTAAACCAGATCATTTTTGTTAGACAAATTAGAAAAAATTTTGATACGTATAAAACGTTAAATAATTGTCTGTATTTGAACAATTATCAAGCCAAGTGGAAGGTCGAAGACAAGCGACTACTAAATAAAATTTGTTTAGATAATTCTCATTACTGTAATTCTCATGATCTTCAATAAGAGGTCTCAAAAAAGTCACGTTATAATGCAAACGTTAATAAAATAACAGTAAAATATTTACTAAATAGCATTAGACGAGGATTTATCTGTTTATCAGTAGAGGAGCCTTACCAGAGACCTAGAAATTAGTTTATTTGATTAAAATTTAGAAAGAAAAATCCGAGTAAGTAAATATTGAGAATGGAATCAAGATTTTCACGTAACTCTCATTTACCAAGCAATAAGATTAATGTTCTCTTATCAGTGAGGTCTGAAACACAGTAGAATATAAACCAAACAGTAGCAGTTTTACTGTCTTAACTGTCAACCAATTGGCAGCCGCATAGTTACTGAAAACTGAATCATTCTGTTTCAAAATTAAACACACTTTTATAGATAAAGTTATCGCGATGAAGACTGAGAATAAGCTGAACAAAGTTATCTGCTTTGGGGGCCAATGGGCATGAGCAGTCACTTCTTACTTAGAATCTTGATGTCTACTACACCTTGATTAAAATCTCTTTTATAAAGTTCAAGAAGCGATCGTAATGCGCCACTAAATCAATACCCAATATGCAATCTTCCATGACATTTGTCACAACTAAATTTTAAAAGAAAAGAGATTCTTTATTTATTGGCATAGTAATTATTTGTTGTTGATTCAAAGAAGTTTACAGAAACAAGTGTACCTGTATCAGAAATCAGAAGACATACCTACCTCATAAGAAACCTTTTTAATTCAAATAAACAGAACGTATACGATGCTCATAATCTTATGTAAGATGATGAAGAATGCGACTGAAAGAAACCAACACAGCAGATACTGATACAGCACAGAATTCATTACAGACAAAAAGGAACTAGTCGTCCGTTAGATGTTTATCTTGATAGAAATAAAGACACGGCATTAAGTCGTGTCGTTAAATTAATAAAATAATTTGAAGAAGGCGATAGAATAATTATGCTGGAGACCAATGAAAGATCTCATGAGAGGTTGATAGGCTTTATCGAAGCTAAAAGCTGCTTTGAAAATAAATTAACGTTTTGCGTTTCACGTGGAGAGACTATTTCTTTCATGCCTTTCTAATGACCTTAACTGGCGCTTCATTTTCTCACGAACTTAGACTAATAGTAGTAGGATCTAATACTAGTAATAGACGGGCTGGACGAACCACTTGTGTCGAACCTAGCAAACAGGCACATTTTACTTATCCCGCGGTGGAGAGTTCCAGCCACTTCACACATCATTCACTGTTTAGTGGTATGATATATAATGTACAATGTATACTGCTGCAGCGAGTATTGAGTATTGATTGGTCTTAGTGAGCTAGTCATTGTCCCCATCCGTTTGTATAATGTGTGTAGGCTGTTGTCTTGCAATCTATAGGACTTTTCGGAGAAATGAATTAGCCGTATGCTCTATGTTTCTTCGCACATGAGACACATTTTTTAAGTCCTGCAAGATCCATAATTTAGTTTAGCAGGTCGAACCCATTAAATTACGAGTATAAATATATATATATTTTTTTTTATTAACACAAATAATTACTTTTTATTTAGGTTTCATCACAACTGGGTCAGATATGAGTCAATTGCTGACAGTGGTTTTGTCCTATTACGCTGGCAAGGGTCACAGACCTAGGTGGATAGCAATGGGAATATATACAGTAGTTCTATACTGTTTGATGAATGCACTACCTCACTTCATGTACGGAGCTGGAGAAGAAGCGTTATCACTCACTGAAGAATGGGAACAATCATCCAACGTCACCTCAGTAGCTTTCAATGGTAAGTTCGAGATAATATAACCATTTATTAAACAATACAATATAATAATAATCAGTGGTGCAACAGCCCTTAAAGGGCTTAGACCTGTCAAAGGGCTTACAACACTATATGTGTAATGGATGTTACGGGATAAGTATGTTACTTTATCAGCTGTATAAACCATGTAATTGGGATAGACGCCACTTAACTTAACTAGCAAGTATAGCTACCTATTTTTTCATGATGCGGGGTCCGATCGCGGAGCCCTTTGAGAGTCGGGAATTGAACCCAGAATTTTTTGAATGACAAGGCCGTATAGTAGCAATGACATACCCATTTAGTAAACTATAGCATTTTGTAAATGGTAAGTTCAAAATTACATTGAGACACTTCCTTGCCTAGAAAACGATACTCCTCACGTAATCAAATCATCCTTCACTAAACTATAATTTGGTAAAGGTTTGCTCAAATGCTATTGCCTTGAGGAAACATTGTTTCGTTTATGACAATTTTTGGCAATTTTTTTATTGGTCAATCCATTATAAATATTGTGTATATAATGAATGTTATTTATTTATTTTCTAGACAGAGTATGCAACAAGGAAGAAGGATCAAAATGTATCGAAGGTGGAGATCTAGCTCCTCAGGTAACTTTGAATGAATAAATTACTTAATGAAACATTTTAAGAGCAGATTAAATGTTTTACGTTACTACCTTAAACTAAAACAATAATTAAGATGAATGGAAACTCATGAGACACTGCGTTCTGCCTTTATCCATTAGGTTACTATAAAGGAAGGAAATGTCGATTGTTTAAGGGAAAAAAGTAATTTTACTGCAGGTACGTTTTTAAAATGAGGTAAAAGATTGATTAATGAAGGGGAAATGGGGGAATAATCTAAAGGTATATTTTAGGATTGAGGCGAAAGATCGATTATTATAGGTAAAAAGAGGAATTCTACTTCTCGCAAGTTTTAAAGGAATGAGGTGAAAGATCGAAATTCTACTTCCGGACCATGTTAGAAATGAGCGATAGATCGATAATTATATATCGAATAAGGTGAAGGATTGATTGTTGTATGAAACTACTCATCACAGCTCGTCCTGCGGTTAGAGCATTGCGGCGTGAGAGTTCGATTCCTTGCATTGATATTCATTTTATCTATTTTTCTCCCTTCTACTTTAATTATTGTATTAATGATTTATACCTCAAATGATACATTACTAACTTTACTCCTTATATAACATTTAATTATATTACATTATAAATTAATTTTTATTTTATAATTATTGTTTTTGTTTTTATTTAGATAATTCTGTTCTCTGCTCAATTCATCTCAGGTATAGGAGGTTCTCTGTATTACACACTGGGAGTAACCTACATGGATGACAACATTAAGAAATCCAAAACACCTGCTCTTGTCAGTCAGTATCTCATTAAACGATATTTAAAATGAATAACTTAATTGCTTAGTCGAGCCCTCTTCTACCGTTTGTACGTATCTCCATTGTAGACTGGTGTCCGAGCACGTTGTATAGAGTTCCTCTGTCGGCCAGGATGTGATGTTGTCCATCCAAGTTATCCTTCATCTTTCCCTGGGTCTCCTTTCCTCTCACCTTGCTTAGCCGACTTTTTTGGGCAGTCTTTGTAAGCCATACTGTTCTCGTAACCTTTGGGGTACGAGTCTTATGGTGGAGTTGCTTACTCTGTCTTTTCTTCTTTTGCCTGCTATTCTTCTAAAATAACTTATCTCTGTTACTTCAATAAATATAAATGAATATTATAAATATAATTCATTTAAAATCCAAAATTATATTTACCTTTTTAAATATTCTATTTATATCTACAGTGAAGCTAATTAGACTACGTTGGACTACAGTACCTTTATATCTAGTGTAATCAATAAAGCACCTCAAAAATAAAATCTGGAGGAACATGGTTTATTTTTTTAGACTAAAATACCGTTTCTTCTTAAAATACCATGGCCCCACAACAACTTGCTTAAGGCATTTTTTAAAAAAATGGTCTTCTTATTATCCTTCATAACAGGATAAAGAACCAAAAAAGAATCTCGCAATCACCTCTTCACCAAGAGCCAGACAAATGAGCTATGGTATACCAATTTTCACTTTTCTTATGTTAATTTATTTATTATTTCTATTGTTAATTGCTTAGTAATAACAACAGTGAAGCTTATTAGGCTTATTTAAGTTTACAAAGTGTTATAAAATGTAATTGTTGTTTTTGAAGGTTTATCATACTTTATCAGGATGTTGGGTCCGGCTATGGGATACACTCTAGCATCTTTCTGTTTAAAAATGTACATCTCACCAACTTTGACTCCAAAAATCGATAGGAAGGATCCAAGATGGCTTGGTGCATGGTGGCTAGGTAAAGTACAAACATTTGTTAATTTTTTTCCATTTCAGTCCGTAATGCTCTGTAGCATAACCCACACTTGTTCTAATTTATCAAAACTCGTAATCCTTAACGACTTACACGTTCTTTACACCCGATATCTTACATTAATCCACTAAAGATTAGTTCACTCTATGTTGGTATCCTGTATCATATTGTAGAAATTGAAACCTTATATTTAGTAGATTTGAATGCACATATTTTTACATGTTCTTGCAAATTCTTTTGGATCACGTCATCAACTAAAATCAAATTATACTAATAAATAAAATCAGTGTTCCCCAGCAACTTCTTAATTTAAAATTTCTTCATTGATGTAGACTAGACATATACAGATTAACATTATAATACATTTTTGTAGCAAACCCAGTACCAAACAGAATTTTACTTTTTCCTTGGGGCAATGACAATAATAAGTATAATTACTAATTACATTACTTAATACTTGATAACAATAAATAAATTAAATAAAGGTAAAGCGGTCACAACAAAAACCCTTAGTCATTCTAGATTATTAAAGTACATGGTAACAGTAAATGAATAAATAGTAAACATCTAGTTAAATATAAAAAATAACAAAACAAAACAATGACTATATTTTATATTATTTACATCTAAATATTATATCTTATCTAAAATTAGTATAACAAGAGTTAACAGATAATGACTGTTTGTTTATTGAAAGAAGTATGTGTTGAATTATTTTATGTTTATATTTTTTGTATTTTATAGGGAGGCTATCAATGTTGCAATTTCCAAGTGTGTTTATAAGGGGATTTTTGGAGTTTTCTTGGCATTGCTTAAAAAATGTATCAGTTAATTGGTGAATATATGGTTTAATTTCGGGTAGATTTAGTTTGGAGAGCATTTTATTAATTTTTTGTGAACATGGGAAAACGACCTATGATTCTGCACCATTTATTTAGAAAAATTTGGAGGGTTTTAAGATTTAAATTGGACGTAGAGCTCCAAACTGGACAAGCGTAAGTTATAGCTGGTCTGATTATTTGTTTTTAGATTATGAGTTTGTTTTTTTGACTCAAAAATGATCTTTTACTGAATATCGGATAGAGTCTGTAGAGCGTGCTGTTTATATTTTATTTAAGTTTGTTTTAATATGGGTAGTAAAATTTAATTTTTTGTCGAGAATCAATCCTAAGTATTTGATTTTGTTTTTTCAACCAATAATTATTACTTGTAGGTCTAGATGATCTGGCATTTGTGGACGACGTCCTCAGCAACTTATACTAGATAAATTTACATGAATTACAGACTTAAAAAATCTATAGGACATATTATATTCTGACACACTTTATGGTTTTATAGTTAGGAAGTTTATCATGAAACAAAATTATTTTAGTATATTTTATAACCCAGAACGGTTTTGTTTCTTTTTAGGATGGATAGTTATAGGAGGATCTCTGTTCGTATTCTCCACTTTACTTGGACTATTCCCCAAGATGCTTCCAAGAGCAGCCCAGAGGAAGATGATGGAAAAAAAGGAAAAGCAAGAAGAAGACGAACATAAACACGACATGCCATCATGGGATGGTAAGCTTGCTTCGATTATTATCATTGAAGTTACATGCTGAAATGGATAGTAAGAGTTTGACTGCAATATTAAAAACACAAAAAAAATATCGATTGATTTCAAACGTATTACTAAAGCTCCGTTTAACCCGAAATATAAAAAAAACTAAATTGCCTTTTCGCCTGACGGAACTATATTTACAATGGTAATGGTGGTGCTCTATCATCAAATAATAAAAATAGATTTATTAGACTTTAGCCGTAGAAGCCTACAAGTAAAGCAGAAATAAAACAATCCAGAATAAACAGAATATTTATAAATTTAACAGAATATTTATAGCCTAGAATAAACAGACTATTTATAGCCTACACAATATAACAATAGTAGTTTCCATAGATGTTATAATTACTATTATACAACAATTTTATAAAAAATATATGACTATTTTCCAGATTTGGTTAGAACAATGAAGAAATTATTTAAAAATAAGACGTTCATGTGCAATACACTGTCTTCAGTCTTTTACTTCCTGGGGTACATGCCTTACTGGATCTTCATGCCTAAATATATCGAAACTAATTATAAATTATCCGCATCCGATTCTAGCTTTATAACTGGTAAGTACAAAACAATTAATTTCAAGCGCATAATGGATAAAATCGTCCTGACAAACACGAACTAAACTTTCACTTATGTAAATGTACATATACAGTGATACTGAATTCTGAATTCATTTGATTGGCTTACAGGTACTTTTGGCTTGATTTTCTCGGCTCTTGGTGTACTTCTAAGTGGTATGGTCATATCTAAGTGGAAGCCAAAAGCACGGTCTCTAGCTATGTGGAATGTATTTGTTGGTGCTTTCTCAGTTATTATTATTATTTCCTACGCTTACATGGGATGTGCAGATGACACTCAAAATCCTGTTGTTGGGTAAGGAGATTTTTTTTGGAAAAATATAGTTTTACACTTTCATTATCAAGGCTGTGATAAGAATGTGAAACCAGGGCCGTCCCTAGGGGTTTAGGCGCCCGGGTCAAAAGCAGATGTGGCGCCCCCCTTTATTACCAAATGCACCTAGTTTTTCTCAAGACGGGGGCCTGGCGACGCCCCCTTAGACGTGGCGCCCGGGTCAGCTTGACCCGGTTGACCCCCCCTAGGGACGGCCCTGTGTGAAACCCCATATAATTATTATATTACGCCGTAATATTATTAATTATAATAAATAATATCAAAATCAAATGCTAGTGGTTCACGAGTATACTCGTTTATATAGCGTCACTGACACTAACTAGCTGAACTAAATATGTCGTCTACAGCCACCACAGCACATTACAGACGAACTCGTCCACAAATTTAGAAGGGTTTTAATAAATCTGTGTTATCTGGAGCATGTATCCAGTTCAGATTATTGAAAAAATTTAAGTAAATCTAAAACCACGATTGGCGAAAAAATAAATTTGACAATGTAATTTTAGGGGCTAGTCCTATCATTATAATGATTGAAATGAGAATTATTTTAACATATATTTATTTGAAATAAATGAGGAGGATAGCAATTAATAAGATACATAAGCAAAGGACGAATCCCAGAGTGGGAAACTAATGAGATCGAGTTCTAGCAGATCAATTCAAGAATGATTGAAATCGAGTTTTAAAGGGAAGACATCTTTCTTCCTTAATTTTCTTTAATTTTTCAACCATGAATAACTGAAAATTGGTCTGTTAAATCATGAATTTCAAGGTCTTAATACTTTGTTTATTTAATAGCATTATTGTTTTCTCCAGGTTGAATTTGAACGAGACTTGCAGAGCTGACTGTAACTGCGAGTTTACAAAATACGCTCCTGTTTGTGGTAATGGTGTTACTTACATATCCGCTTGCCATGCTGGCTGCACTTTAGAAAAATCAGGCAATGGTACTACTGTAAGTATCTCAAAGTGGACTAGATTGTATTTAACAATTTACTTTTTCATATTTACCATTAGGCTATCTCTACTGTTATCTATATATATAAAACTAAGAGTGACAGTGACTGATCATCAAAAATTCTCCTACTTCCCATTGACCTAGAGATTTGAAATTTGGTACATAGATAGAGTGTACCATAAATAGGAAAGTGCGGCCATTTTGATTTCGATATGTGTCCGCCATTTTGAATTATAGCCGCCATCTTGGATTTTTTCATCATTAATTCTCCTACTTCCCATTGACCTAGAGATTTAAAATTTGGTACATAGGTAGAGTGTACCAATACTAGAAAAGTGCGGGTGTTTTGATTTCGATATATAGCCGCCATATTGAATTATAGCCGCCATATTGGATTTTTAAAACACGTGTATATTTTTATGTGTCGTATATCGTTTTAAAGGCCTTGATTAATACTTTAATGTTGTGGTATTTATTTATTTTTAAAATTTTTTGTACGGGTACATTTGTACCGATTTGTACTTTTGGTTCAGGTTAAGAAGGTGAAATAATTTTTTTTAATTTTATTTTTACATTTATTAGAATTCATTAGCCTAAATAATGATCTTATACATGGTTTGATTTTTAAATATATTTTTGGTACCTATGGGTGCACGGGTACAAATATGCTTTTAAACACAAAACCTACTTTCATGTATATCGTTGAAAAACTCTTGAATAGGCCTTTTAATGTAGTTATGTAGTGTTTTGTGATATTTTTACTTTTTAGGGGGGTAAAATTGAAAAAAGTCCTTATATAGCTGTTTTTTGACAATGGTTCCTTAGGTTTTGGTTGAAATTTAAAACATTGTTATTATTTTTTACTCTCCTTTTCGAGACGTTTACGAATATACCTCATTTATTTTTTTATCTTCATTTTGAATTTTTCGTGAAAAAAAAAATCCCAGGTATCTGGCTATACGGATTTTTTGAAAAAATCAAAGTTTGTCCGATGTTTATAAAATTTGTCATGCTTATAAATAATAAAAATACAAGGCGAAAGTACTCTTGGAATTATCTTTCCACGACTTTTAGTTTCCGAGAAAAAGCCGCTCAAAGTTCAAATTTGGCAATTTTGAGAGATTTTGATCGGCCATTTTTCGGCCTTGAAAAGTGCTAAATTGAAAAAGAAAGGCATATTTGATATCTACTCGACGGTGGCTTTAAAACGACGTATAGTTTGTATGGGGTTGTCGACAACTTTTTTTGTACCGATTTTCAGGCTCAAAATCTGGGACCAAAAAAGGGAATACTATTAAAAAATTATTTATATTAGAAATATTGATTTAATTTTAATGAAACTTTGTATTCCTGCCTAATTTAATATTGGGAACTAGGAAAAAAATTAATATTTGATAATTTTTGTACACATGTGTACATTTGGTACCGAGTGTACCTTTTGGTTCAGGTCAAAGGGGTGAAATAATTTTTTTACATTTTATTTTATAGTTTATTTTTATTCCTTAGCTTAAATAATGGGCTTTTAAAGTGTTTGTTTTTTTAAATACATTTTTGGTACTTATGGGTACAGGGGTACAAATGTACTTTTATTACAACACCTACTTTTATGTATATCGTTGGAAAGCTCTTGATTAGACCTTTTAATGTTGTCATGTAGATTTGTGTGTTATTTTTAAATTTTATGGGGGTAAAATTGAAAAAAGTGACTATTTCCCCAAATATACATATATATCGATACATTGCTGCGAAGCAGCAATGTATTTTACCTTCATTAACACTGCTGCGAAGCAGCAGTGTATAGTTATATCCTTTCATTCACACTGCTGCGAAACAGCAGTGTATTTCACTTTCTTCCACACTGCACACAGCAGTGTATGGTTTATTTTCCTCTCAATTACACTGCTGCGCAGCAGCAGTGTATTCTTCTGTCGTCCACACTGCTGCGAAGCAGCAGTGTATAGTTATTTCCTTTCATTCACACTGCTGCAAAGCAGCAGTGTATTTTTCTTTCTTCCACACTGCTGCGAAGCAGCAGTGTATAGTTTTTCTTTTACTGCACCAGTGTATAGTTATTTCCAATCATTGTTACATGATTTGGTAAATTATGTATTTGTAATTAGTTGTTGTGATATAGGTTTGGATTTTAATGTATTTCGTGCATTGTTGGTTTAGTTAGTCTAATTGTAGCCTTAATTCTTGGTGACAAGTTTTTTAAATAAGTTTTCCGGAAGATATTGTTGACATATTATTACCGACCAATGAGAAAAGACTTAATCTAATTGTAGCCTTTATTCTTGGCGACAAGTTTTCTAAATCAATTTTCCGGGAGTTTATGTTGACATATTATGACCGACCAATGAGAAAAGACTTTAATTTATTTTCAACAGGAAATTCACTGTTTTGTTTATTTTTTACACATTTTGACAGTTTTTGACACGTAAATTAAATGATAAGTGCACCTAAATACGACAAAAATGAAAAAATATATATAAATCATATTTATATATAAATAAAAATAAAAGTCCAACCTAATACATTTGACTGACCACTAGACGGAGACAGGCTGGCCGTAGGCCAGCCGAGTCCGGCTAGTATAAAATATAGCAACGTAATATTATATAATGTACTTTATGTATTGTAAGTTTGTGATTTATAACAACCAGGAGATCAAAATGGTTGAGAATAAATTACCTCTCCACGTAAGAAAAAAATTTCTCTCTATCTAGTTTTCGAATTGGGGCGGGTAACTTGTAAAAACAGATATCTAAGGTTCGATTCTTGGCAGCAGGATATCCCTCTCGTTTTTAAAATAAAAATAAATTTTAAAGATTGTTATGATTGGTTAATAACACACAATTGTAATTGTAAAAATTAGTTGATAGTAATAAAGAATGAATTAATATCAATATAAAATATTTCTCTTGGTTTTATATTTGCAGAAATTCTATAACTGTGCGTGCGTGCCAAACCTAGCTGAGGCCAAACCATCAGGAGGTTGGGCTGAGCAAGGTCCTTGTCCTATAGATTGCAAGGCTGCTCTTATTGTATTCATTGTAGCCATGTGTGCTACAAAGTTTACCGGTGCAACTGGACGAACTTCTAACTTCCTTGTATCCGTCAGGTATATATTTATTTTATACATTTCTCTTTATTTTCCACGATCCAAAAACTGAATTTGGATGAATTTAAACTGGTGTTACATCATGGAAACGGAATTTCTTACAGCTCTTATATTGAATTAATTAAGTAATATGCTTTTTTAAGTGATATAGAATAATAATGATTATTGGAGATCTTATAGTCCAGAAGATAGCGTGCAAAATAAATGTCTGACGAACATCAAGCAAGAATTTTGTAGACAAGTCAATCTTTTAGCGCCTTTTAAGAATATGTGATCGGCTAAGTTCGTCTGCGGGACATAGCTTGGCAATAGGAGTTTGAAAAAAAAAAAAAAAAAAAAAAACGGTGGAGAGCGGCCAAGTCTCACCAATTATGGTGGACAATGTGATTTTCATGATCCTGAGCACAGAATTAGTTACTAGACCAAAAATAAAGTCGATGATATTTTCACACTTGATAGGTTAGTTATTAAAATATTACTAAAAATCAACGTGGTCACCTGTCAAGGAACAAACTAATATCAACTTGCTTTTTGGTCTAGTAACTAATTCTGTACCTACTCAGGATCATGAAAATCACATTGTCCACCATAATTGGTGAGACATGGCCGCTCTCTACTGATTTGTTTTCTTCAAAAGCCTATTGCCAAGCTATGTCCCGCAGACGAACTTGGCCGACCACATATACATAAAATACAGAAATAACGATAATGACATACTACCTATTTGACGCAACAATGTCCAACTCACATGTTCAACCCATTACAAAACGGAATACAATATCAACAAAGGCATAAGACAACACTTTCCAACTTCAAACGTAGCAACAGTTATATTTGTTACATAAGTGTACTAAGAGACTGCCTTTATTCCGCCAAAACTTAATAACTGATTTTTAACTCCCAAAAAATAACCTATAAAAAAATGAATGAATAAATGTGAATATGATTGCAGGTGTGTAGACGAGAAGGATAAATCAGCTGCTATGGGACTAAGTGTTCTGTTCATGAGTGCATTCGCTTTTATTCCGTCTCCAATTCTATTCGGACATCTAATAGGTAAGTTTCTAAAGTGATATTATCTACAACTGTTCCTTTTTAACATGGATATATTTTCAATAGTTTTAGCTAATCCAGATATTTTAAACTACATATCAATACCACACACTAATCAATATTACTGACAATATTTAACACACCAAACGTTTTGATCCACAGAATAGTACTTTATTGCGTGGATATCATGTAGATATTGCGTAGATATTAGAGCTTTTGTTTTTGCGTTCAGTGAGCAATACATTGTAGTAAGCTATTGTAATTATAAATGTGTAATGTAAAACCAATTGTTATATTTTAATATATTTCACCATACATAATGAAAAAAAAAAAAAAAAAATTGGGTTATTACGTAGATATTGCGCGGGATATTACGTTGTGTGGGCTATTCCCAATTGTCAGCTTTTATTTTGATTTTTTAATGAACAGATCGTGGTAGCCACGAGTACAATTTTATGGATTCAAACGTTCGATGGGTTAAAGAATGGATTACAAAAAGGGAGAATTTCTTTCATGTTAACTTACCTAGAGAATTTTCCCTGAGTGGTTCAAAAGATTATTACAATTATTTCCGAATGGGCACTTAAACATTGTATAACCTTAAAAAAAATACTAAAACATTTTAAGACGCCAAGACAAAAATATAAGAGAAGCTGTTCCCATAGAACATAAACATCAAATTACAACGACTGGGTGGAAAGAAGGTTACTATCAAGCGGCATAGTTGCTTCTAAGAAGAAATCTGCAGGTAAAATATTAAATAAAGTATTGATTTACGACCGCACATCGCCAATAATAATGCCAATATCCCCACCATTTTCCAGTATTGATTTTTTTTTTTTTTTTTTTTTAAACGCATCTATATTATATTTCGAATTTAATGCCTACTTCAATACGCTTACTGCACTGTATTTTAATGAATTTATGGTATTTGCAGACACAACGTGTACAGTTTGGGGGAATACTTGCTCTGGTAAAGGAAACTGTTGGTTATACGACGGGTCTCAACTCAGAACGGTTCTCAACTTTACATCAGCAGGTTTGTTAATAAGATCATTTCCTTAATTTGTTCTCGATTAAAATCTTAAAAATTATTAGCTTTTATGATGCCCGTTCTTACCGGATTTTTTTTACTCTAATACCTAGTATATGATATAAAGAGAAAGTATTGTGATGGCGCAGAAATTGAATTTTTATTTATTTTACACATTAATTCCCCATGAGTCCAATAAAGTAGTTTTTATAAAATGTCTGTGAGCCAAAACTACTGGGCTATATCGATGAAATTTGACAAGCATGCGTTCAGAAATATTATACCCTGACGAGAAATTGAAATATGAGGAAGCTACCTCCCCAATAAGTCAACGATATAAAAAAAATGCTAAAGGTAGTCCATTTAAATACAAATCTAACCATATAAATTGTTTCCCGAAAAGAATCTAGCATCTAAGAAAAAGGTGAGAGGCCGGGTTCGATTCTCCACCTGATAGAATTTTTTTTTATGGTAAATTATTATGAATTGTTTATTACATAATTAAATAAAACTTCGAAAACTCACAACATCTAGTACCTATATTCCAGTCAAATTAGACACAGAAATGAGCTCGACATTGTAAAAGATCATGTAGTTCAATTTGTTTTATGCGTTGTTACGCTAAGCTAATTGTGAGGAACCAAGTTTGTAGTTCTGAATGATCTGTGCGAGCAGAGCTATGTTTAAGAAAAGTCCGAAAATTATGGACTTTTTTCGGCTTTTGCTTAATATCCACTGTTCCTATGTATCGGATAGCAAAAGTAGTGATTATTAATATTGTAGAGGACAAAATGTTTAACAAATTTAGTATTTATACTTTTTTCTTTTTCGATTAGATACGATTAGATAGATTTGGCCATCTTTAACACTTCCTGGCAATGTCAGTAAAAAATCATTGTCTCAAAAAATACAATCTTTTACCGTTCTGAATTCCAATTTTAAATTTTAAAATCACGCTTGCACGAGTGCGTGAACGCACCCCAACGAATTTAGCCTAGAGCATTGAAATTTGCTACAGCTTTTGTATTTATAATATTTTTCTACGGGCTACAATTATTATGCTACAGAGCAGTACGAATGTATTATATGAAATTTATTTACGGACGATAATGACGTGTAAAAGTTGAAATTTGGGGTACTCGTTTCATTTATTAATGCTTAGGCTAAGTTCGTTGGGGAGAGTTATATCCGTCAAAGCGTTCAGGTGCAATCCTGCGCGCAAACGTGATTTTAAAGATTTAAATTGGAATTTTACGACGGGATATGATGTTATATTTATCTATTCTTTGAGACAGACATTTATTACAAATACATATTTTTAGTAAAACCAGCAGTGGCACTGCTATAAAGTGTTAAAGATTGCCAAATCTATTTAATCGTATCTAAAAAACGTAGTAATAAAAAAATCATAAATGCAAAAGTTGTTGCAAATTTTATACTCTACACAGGGGTCTTCAAACTACGGCCCGCGGGCCAGATTTGACCAGTGAGACGATTTCGTCCGGCCCACCACGACCACGACACAAAAGAAGTTAACAAATGAGCCTAAACAATGCAAAGTTATTAGTTCTCTATACTTAAATGCCATTTCAATTGTCAATAAAGATCAGTACGAGCCTCATTTAATCCTTATCCGAATGGATAGTACTTATCCGGACATTGCGCTTACCGCATTGTGAAGTCCGATGTCTGAGTTCTTCTTGCTTTATCCGCGCCCGCTGTATACCCTCCTATCCTTGATCCGGCCCTTCCATCAAAATGATTGGAGACCCCCTGCTCTACAATACTGATAATAACTAATGTTGCTCTCTGATGCATAAACAGAGATATAAAGCAAAATTAAAAAGTCCGAAAAAGTCCTGAGTTTTTCCATAATAAAACTCTGCTCGCACAGGTTTTTCAAATCTGCAAACTTGATATTCTTACTATTGGCTTAGTCCCTAATAACATATAAAGAATGGGAACCACACGACCTTTTGCAAGTTCAAATGTATAAATTGACTGGCCTATAAATGGAAAACACTGGACCAAGAAATGATATATACTCATACGAAAAAGTTTAGAGTTGTATCGGACAGATCCTTTGTTGTCAAATTATTTGAAACGAAAACTTAAAAATATAATACAATTGAAATAATTTGCCATTAATTTCAATTTATATATCATTTTAATAATATGTAAAAATTCTCAATTAAAGATTTAGCTGTTTTGATAAACCATCAACGCATTCATGTAATGATGATATCTAGACTCTTTGACCCGTAAGGGGTATGTCGTTTAAGGATTTCCTTTCAAATTTCCTATTGTTGCCGTAATAAGCTAGATTGATTATTTGTATAAAATTGTGTGGATACAAAATTTACACAAATTTTAGCTTTCTAAAATAAGGATGCATATTATATACAAATTTAGTCAGTGGCGTTAGCAAAGGGATCCATGCGCTCAAGTACTAGAGACTTAGCACCTTTTCTGTCTTATAAAATCATACCCATCTAATTAATATTAATTTTCTAGAATTTAATTAATTATTTAATTAAATCTGTGAGCACAGAGTTTCATGAAAGTTCAATATCTGTGAATAATCCATTACTTTATTTACGGGTTGATTTAACTTGATTTGTTTGTGTGGAACAGATTTTGTTAATAATTTTTTGCCTACTTTCAGCCCATCTTAAAAGTTTTTTTTGTATATTTCCGATTAAATTGGTTTTTATTTATGTTTTTTATATACATACATTATTTTAATTGATTAATTTTTATTTCAGTTTTCGTAACAATTGGTACATTTCTTGATTTTGGTGTTTGGTACTACGTTAAAAACCTAGCGATATTCGACGAAAATGTGGGTGAAGAGATGAAAGAGATGAACAAAACAGATAAAGACGAACCAAAAGAAACTGATAAACTAACAGATGAAACAAACGAAAAGAACACAAAATTGATAACGAACGGAGTCTAAGGAAATGTATCACAATCTAACTGTTACGCGATCAAGTGTTGAATTAAAACCGTAATTAAAATAATAAATTGAGAGAAACAAAGCAATTCGAACTACTATTTTATTTGTATTTATATATTTATTTATTGAATTATTTTATCTTTTGTAGTTTTTGAATTTACCTGAGAAGATTAACAAATATATATATTTTTTATTATGGTATAATTAGTTCTCCTAGATATCTTAGAATTTCGATACAGTATATACATACATAAATATATATATATATATATATATATATATATATATATATATATATATATATATATATATATATATATATATATATATATATATGTATATATATCCTGCTCAACACAATTAACGTATACTCTTTTCAAATTAATATATATATATATATATATATATATATATATATATATATATATATATATATATATATATATATATATATATATATATATATATCCTGCTCAACACAATTAACGTATACTCTTTTCAAATTAATATATATATATATATATATATATATATATATATATATATATATATATATATATATATATATATATATATATATATATATATATGTGTATATGTTTGGTTTGTTAAAGCTTTTAGTTGATTTATGAATGAAAATTATTGCAGTGGCCAAAGCGCACCTAATACTCAAACTATACCATGTAAATATTAACATCAATGAAATTCCTACAATGTTCATAAATTAAACCCCCCTACATCTTTTCTAAATTATTTTGTCTAGATTCTCCTCAAAACCTATCCAAGCTATATTATTATTTCATATTTGAGCCTTTATTGGCATTAAGTCATTTTTATTTTATTTTTAAATCAAAATTTACTGACTGCTGGGAAGCTAATATACCTAACTTGATTTCTTCAAAGTTTTTTAATTAAGTTTCCTTATCATTTTGTTTTATTTGTTAAACCTAAATTAACATAATATACTGGAATATTTTTGAACAAATTATCATTTTTCACTTTGAGAAAAGCATGCTTTAATTTTGCTGAGCATAGTATATTTTAATATATACTGCTAATTTGATATGACCAGCAAAATGTAATAAAACATTGTAAAGATATTTTTGTGATATAACATCTTTTATTTAATTTGACTAGAATTTTGATGAGATTTAAAATAAATAAACAATATATTAAGTAGCAAAATAAAAATTGTTATAGAAAAATAAATAGATAAAAAATGTAATTTTTATCAGGATTAAATTTTATTTTTTTATTTTAATTCATTTTGTTAAGTTTTTTTTTTTGTTATTTATTTATTACTTAATAAAGAAAACATGTACAAATTTACTTAAGCTGTAAACAATTTTGTTACCCTTTATTAGTTCTTCTTTTTTTAATAAAAAAAAACTTCGTAATTTTTATCATTATTTTCATGTTTTTGCATCCTTGCATGTTGTAGGAGAGAGTTACTTCATGTTTTAAATCAGTAAGTTAAAAAAAAATTGATTACATATTATAAATCAAGTCGTCCTTTAAAAACTTTGGCTGATTAAAATAATATAGATTATTATTAAATTTAGAAGGCTACTAATAATTTGTATGTGAATATTATTAATATTCCAGATATATGATAATGACTCAATTAGGGTTTGTTTAAGTTAATAAGATAATATATATATATATATATATATATATATATATATATATATATATATATATATATATATATATATATATATATAATACACGCAACCCTAGCAGGAAGGACACAGTAAACAAGGAATTATGTGTGGGTATAGCAGTTTTGGTCATTATTTAAGAATGAATAAATCTGAAATATAAATAACTGATTATGAATGAGTGTTATTAACGTTCTTTTTTTATTTATCCTTCATATATATATATAGGGGAAAGTTGTCTAAAACGGGGACGTCGGGTCAACCGGGGACATAGTTAGAATGCGTACTCTAAAAGCACTATGTCCCCGTTTGACCCGACTTCCCCGTTTTAGACAACTTTCCCCTATATATATATATGCATTTTTAAATAAAAATTTTAATTTCAATTGCACTAATTGAGTTTTGACAAGCAACGTCGTTAATCAGTGTTAGTGTTAGGTTAAGTGAACCTAACATATACTTATCTTTAGGTAAGCAAGCCTAACATTTTATAAAATGTTTTTGTATCGATATAGAGTCTATGTGCCAAATTTAATTTATATTGAATGACTGGAAGAGGGTTGAATAGCCCTCCAATGATTTTGAGATTACGTTGATTTTACAGGAGGGAGCCTTTTTGTTGTCAGCACTGCCTTTTACAGGGGCAAATTAGCGTAAGTCTACGAATCGACCAGCCAAGAGGTAGGTGAGGGTGAACAATAAACTTTATGTGATGGTATTATCCAAAAAGAAATTGCATAGTTTTTCCATAAATTGTAGGAGTTTGTTTTGCATAGTTAAATAGAAAAATAAACTAATAAACTAACTGAAACTATTCACGTTAACTGAGCGTTAGCATAGAAGAGTATTTGCTTATTTCTGCACTTAAGCAAACTAGTAAACATGTATAAATCGATTACGGTGTAGGTAAGTGTGACGATAATTATTTATGCAAAGTCGTTGCCGTACACAACTTAAAAGGTCTCGGAAATATGATTTCCATCAGCCGTTGGTGAACAAAACATTAAACATTTTGTTAGTCTTTGTTTTGACAAGTATGAGAGTCTTTAGAGATAAGGCAAGCATTTGTAATACTTAGAAGTAAGAAGATGTTTTACTCTCATTTCCTTTTAAATCTACCCTTATGCTTAGTGACCCATAAAAAAAAGGAATAAGGCTACTTGGTCAAAACTAAGTTCTGTCAGTCAACTTTAGGGTAACATTTTACCTTCTTATGATAAAATATCCGCAACTCAAGGAAAAAAAGTAGGGGCCACTCTATCAAAAAAGATAATCGTGATCTTATTCCCTTCGTACCATACAAAAGAATCTGCAGAAGTAAGGTTTATATTATATATATGTATATAATAAGGGAGCAGATCTTACCGAAGAGATTACATGGGGAAGTAAGGCCCAAGTCAACTCGTGCATGACAATAAGCTTGGACGAAAAATATGTCTTAGTGAAAATCCTCGGTTGAAGAGGGAGATTGTCATGTGAAAAAGTAGACTATTTCTCAGAGGGATGTTGGGATGGACACGGACTGTCCATAGAACGACTTGTTCAGCTATGGGATTTATCTTAAGTGAAAAAGGACTGGAGATTTCCCAGGCTAAGATACCTCTACAAAGCTTTTTACCTTCGGAAAACTCCCTTTTTATAAGATTTCCATTCGTCGACGAGAAGAAAAACCGATGACTTAGCTACAAAATCATATTCGCTTTTTACTATATACAACCATTTTTTAGAAAAAAAATAAAAATATAGAGTTTGGTAGCTTTTCCCTTTTTACATTCTTATAAACATAGCAGTTATGTAAAATATAGAGAGAGAAAGTATTGTCACATCTCAAAAAATCGACTTTAAGATTTTGATGGGCCTACCCTTGATTAAAGGAGTAAACTAGTTTGTTTTTTTAAATAATGTCAGTTAGTTGCCTGTCGTCTGTATTCTACTGTATGGGTACGGCCACAGTGCACGCTGGTTCCGAATCAAGTTCGGACTCAGTAAACAAGCGTGAGAATTAAACAGTGTAGTTAAAGCAGGGTGGCCATAGTGCAAGCAGGCAACTATAGTTTGCGCGCAGGCTTCGGAGTCAGTGACTTTACCGGAATGTTTTGTTCATTCTTGTTTCAGATTCTGGCTGCTATCAGTGCTCACGGACTGTACTGTAACTACAAATTACTATTTATTTTTTGTAGTTGTTTAAGAACCTTTTTCTTGGTTATATATACAAATATTTACCTACTTCTTGACTTTGATTCTTGTTTGATTTTCTTCGTTTCGATTTATTTTTTTAATATTAATATAATAAAGAACGAAACGTCTATCATGAAAGTATTTCTTATTTTAAAAAAATAGTAGAATGCCTCCACTTCCATTCTAAATATGTATAGGAAGAAATGTTTCCTGTTCCCTACAATTTGTTAACTGCTCAAACAAGTGGTGGTTTTTCCCTTATGCACTCCTTTAATTTAATTAAAGAATATGTGTGGTGTCGCGGGACACCCGGTAGGAACGAAGTTCCTTACATTTTTCATTAAATATAAATTATAAAATTACACTGCAAAGTACGTATAAATTGCTAACTACTGGAGTTAGAAAAGGGACAAAATTAAAAGTAACGAACTGTTTGTACGAAAATCATTATTTGTATCATTAAAGCAAGCGTCTTACTATAAATATATAATATATATTGAATATAAGAATAAAGTTGATCATGATGAGTTTACAGTTAAAGAGTATGTTTGTTAAAGGATGTTGGATTGAAATAGGACTGTTTTCTACTTTGACCTACCCGGCCTATTAATTTAAAATATTATAAAATATATCTCTTCCCTACTCTAAAGCTTCTGCTTGTATCCGGTTGAAATTTTTCATGCCTGTTTCAATTTACTTTTTCTTGTGTGTAAGAAATTTTATTAAAATCGCTTTACGTTAGAACGGTAGATATCGGTAAAAAATTTGTTTTCTTTATTTTAAACGTTTGGGTCCACCTGCGATCTTTATGATCTTTATCACTTCATAACAGTGTCGGTGTTCGTTTTACTAAAAAAATTATTTAAAAAAGTTTTTTGTCTCATTAAATAGTTGAAAGTGGAATTTTTTCTTGGATTCAGTACGAAGTATTATAATAATATACCTAATACATTGAAATAAGCGTCAGCACAGATCAATTTTACATTTAACAAGACCGTGCTTATATTTTCTATACATATTTACAAAACCAAGTGACATTTTGACATAATATAACAAAAATAAACAAAACAAGTCAAGGAACAGGCTTCCTTAATAACATTTTTTCCCGTCTTTTTGAAGCTTAAGTTTACGCGAGCGTTGCGCGTGAACGCTTGGGCGGATAACGATTTCCAATGAACTCAGCCTGGGCATTGGTAAAATGAAAATGGGTACCAAATTTCAACTAACTCGGTGATCTTTTACTCAAGTTATCGTCATCGGTACGGATTTCGTGACGGATTTTGCGTGACGGTGCTTTTGTGACGGTGATTTTGGTCGTTTTTTTCGGATTCACTCCCGGGCTCCAGAACGTGCCATAAGGAACTTCGTTCCAAAAAGCATTTCTTTCACGTTTAAATTTGAAATGAACACTCTCTGTGGCCATACACAACCACGCTATATCTTCATATGACAAATCCGTGTTGTGTTTACGTTACGTTGCGACAACGCGTATTTCTATCTGCTTCCACTGAGGCCATCCCCTTCCTTTCTCAAGCTGACATATACTATCACGAGCCTGTTTTCGGAGCCTGAACCTGATTCGGAACCAGCGTGCACTCTGGACATACCCTAAGTCATTATTTGTAGTCAGTTCCGATGCGCTGAGAATAAATATTTACGATTTTTGAGTGGTAGCGCCCCATATTTAGAGCTAAAATCTTTTTTTTCTATTTCACTTATGCGAGTTTGATTTTTGCTTCCGAGCTTACCGAAGGTAACGGAAGCTATGTGATCGTTCTGAAAAACGAAAACTTTTTAGGTGTCCAAGACAGAAATCCGTTTTAGACATCAGGAAACATTTTTGGTTCCGTGTCTGTCTGTCGGTCTGTCGTTCAATTTTTGCGAACCAACATATCTTAAAAACTTCACGTCCAATTTTAATGAAATTTGGGTGGTAGGTCATAATTAGCCCATTGTTGGTCCCATATAGGTTTCAACCTTCTGCGCCTATTTGTTTCTTTTCCAAATGCGCACATACATACATTTTATTTTTACCTATAACTTCAAAAATACTTATCTGATTTGTATGAAACTTTTATAGTATATTGAAAGTAACCCGTAGATAGCCCCAGATCAATTTGAACCGTCTATCTCTTTAACTTTTGCTAAATTGATACTTTAATTCGTGTAAAAAATTAAAACAATTTTGACAGATTAAAAAAACGGGGGAAACAATTAAACCAATTAGACAATAATGGCTTGTAAAAGCATAAAATCAATAAAGTATACGTGGATAGGACGCGAGGAAGCTATGTGCCACACCAATTGGCAGTCTATTTTAAATTACGTATGTATGTCAAAATCGGTCCATTAGTGAATGCTAAACGCGTTCATTTTACTTATCTACAAGGTGAAATTAACAGTATCAAATATTCCTCATCTAAGTGTTAAGACTCACATTCCAGATGAGTTTTCACATTATTGCGGTGCGCGATTCCCAAAAGTCAGTGAGCTTTCATTAAAACTAATAATATTTCGAGCTTCACCCAATCAAAATAATTTCTGAATATACTCGTAATAAATACTGGGTAGAGTATTTGTGGAGCTTAATAACAACGAAATATACGAATTCACTAGAATGTACACAAGAATACAAATAAAGATATTTTCTCGGTTATTGTTGGATGAAGATATTTGTGTTATGTTCTAGGAATCTCTTCTAAACTTCTTGTCAATGAATCAGTTTTCCTACAAGTCTATCGAGTTTTCCTGAGAAATAATCATTAATCAGTCTATAAAATAACATTTCTATTATAATAACTCTATGATAATAGCTGTAAAGCTATGTGAAAACTTAATTTGATTTTGGATAACAGTAATACTTGAGAACATAATATTTATAATATTTAACGTGTACTGTAAATATGCATTAGCTATGTGCATTATCTATGTACGCGCCGAATCAGTTTCTCAAACTGTTTGTCTTTATAATTATTACGTTTGAAAAACAGCTGTTATTAATAATATACTATTACTATGTAATATATATATTATTACTGTAACTTACGTAACACGCATATATTATTTATTAGGACTTTGATCACTACCTAATTTCTAATAAACTTTTGACCACGATCCCCATTAAAGGGGATGTCTCTACTGACCTAGACAGCAAAGGTTATAGGGTTTGATTCCGGAAAATGCATAATAATTAAACTCGGCCGTCAGCATTACCAGTCATATAGGGATTGCGGTCACGGGTCACGAAAGGTAGAGATTCTGTGGGAAAGTACCTGCTACCGATACTTCGTAGGAGAGTAACAATTAGTGACTAGATGACAAGAAAAATAAAAATGTCAGCTGATTTTATCTGTTTTGACTGAAGATGACTGTCGGACATCATAGTATACAAATTATGATATTTCTTTTATAATTAATCACAAAGTTATCCAAAATTGCGTATAGATTCACAAGACTTACGCTTTCAAAATAACGAATTATGGATTAATAAATCTTGATCTTCCGGAGGAGACCATGTAAGAGATTATCTTATTCCCGACAATTTGAACCCATATAAAGAGATCATTCTCAAGGGAATTACTCGCATAATGAAAAGGTTCTAATTACTCATCATGAGCAAGTTCCTTGAGAATGAACGTCTGGATACACTAAATCTTTGATGCGGTCTCGTTGTGAGGATCTATAAATTATAATTAATTATTACAATTGTCACTTTTAAAATTGACATTGACCAAGAAAAGAATTTTGACAGTGAAAGTAAATGATTTCTTATTTTTTTAATTATAAATTATAAATGATTTTTTATCAGGAGTATACGTTTATTCCTATGGAAGATTTGAATGTATGAAGATTTAATTTGTAAAAATGCTGTAACAATTATGTAATTTATCGAAATTTTTCAATATATGTATTTTATACATCCAGTGACAGGTGTCATTGTCTGTAAGTACTTAAATCCATCGTATCAGCTTTATTTAAGAGGAATAAGTAAATCCATTTTATTTTTCTTTTATAAATGTATTGTATAAATGTATTTTGTGTGTTTCAATGAGTTTGTTTTAATTGTCCATATTTTACATTTGATGTAATTTTTGCAAATATCCAAACAAATTGGATTTGACATCTTTAGCTATAGTTATACTATTCGGGTAATTTGCTGTATATCGTGTCCAAAATGTTTTGGTTGTTTAATTGACTTCAGATTTTGTTTTTTGAATTGTTCCTTTTTATATAATAAGACTTTTTTTTATAAACTCAATCCTTTTTTTAGTAATGAATACGAAACTTTTACTTAATTGAAATGTTGGAAAGAGGAGGTTATACGTGTGGGGATACGCATGAAATAGCTAAAATAAACAAAAAAAACGAAGAAATTGAAGTGCCAACGATAAAAGAACTTGTAATAGTCAAACAACCACAACATTTTATAAACAATAACATTATATGTGCCATGTATATAGGATTAACAACTCATTGAGAGTGTTTCGAAGGTAAATCCCGAAGATAAGAATTTTATTATGCCAACCTATTTCCATTGATCCGATTTTCTTTGGGTATATTCTAAATTGTTTCTTATTAAAGAGTTATTTTAGCTAAAACTCAAACAGACGGTACTTCTTTAGATTGTTACTCCCCTATGTAGTTTTAGAATATAAATGAGTTTGACTAAATAACTATAAAGAAAAAAATATGTTTAGTCCAATGTACTTTTGGACAAAGGAATATCACACTTCTGCTTTTATAAAGGGAGTAACGGTCTAAAGAAGAACATTCCTTACACCTTCTTTAGATTGTTACTTCTCTCAGTTATTTTTTATTTTTTAGGGGAGTAACAATCTAAAGAAGTGCAAAACAGACAAGGTTTCGACAAATTTTACTAATTATTATTAGTCTTGGGAATTTCATAGTTTGAGCAAATACGACGGTGAAAAGCCACCAAAATAAATTTGCAGAAGAGTGATAGTTATTAGTTTAGAAAAATATATACCTTGTTGCTGCAGGTTAAGTGGTGTATGGTGGCTTATAGAGCTGTTTAAAAGGTTCAGTGAAAGTTGGTCGCCGTTAGGATTGTAAGTGCAAAGTTATTATAAAATTCAGATCAAGGGTTATTTATAATTTCCATTGATTGATCACGTCCTCTTCAGTTATCACACTTTTGTTTATGTAATCCAAAGATATTGTACCTCGTTTTATTTGTAGGATTTGAAATCCGACCATGCCTGATGGCAAACCTCGAGGAAGGATCCCTGTTTACGGTTTTTTCGTCAAAGCCTGTGGTCGAGAGGAAAGAAGGAAATGTCCGACGAGACGAATAAATTTCGTCGAATTCTCGCGACAATGCTCGATGAAGTGGAAAAAGATGACCGATTGCGATAAGAAAATCTACTATGACATGGCAAAAAAAGACGTCCTTAGGTATAGGAGAGAAATTATCAATTACATTCCTTCAGTTATTCGAGGGAAGAGAAAAAGAAAAGATCCTAACGCTCCTAAGAGACCTTTATCGAAATTCTTTCTGTTCTGTAATGATGAGAGAGACAAAGTTAAGATGCAGCACCCGAACTACTCCGTGATTCAAGTAGCCAAAGAACTAGGAAGGCGATGGGCACAAGCTTCTACCTGTGTACAGAGTAAATACGAACAACTTGCTCAGAGAGAAAGAAATAGGTACAGGCAAGAAATTCAAAACTACCTCAAGCCCGCTAGATCAAATCCTACTTAATATAGGATTATAATTTATATCACAAATTGTTTTTTTTATTTAATTTTTACAAAGGGATATCAAGGAGAATACGTCATCAAAATGTGCCTACAATAAATTTATACTTACTGTAGACTTAGAAATAAGTAAATTTAAAAAATAGATTTTATTGATTTTGTAAAATTTAAATTTTTGAAAACGTATTGACTATGATTATTGTATGGTCATTTGAAAAAAACATAATCTGGGCAAGATTCAGCTTTCTAATTAATCGGGAAGTGGGTCAAATTTAGTCACAAAAAACAAGTTAAATAGCGAGTAAAACATCTGTCCGACATAACTCGTACATAAATACTTTTTTTATATTTGATAGTTCTTTCGAGCAACAATTAACTAATGATGAGTTGCAGGGAATAATAATCATTATACCGTACTCAAAAAGACCTTTAATTTGATATCGACATGACATATTACTTAAAAACCATCAATTTTTGCGATTTCCATCAAGAGTAATTTTGGAAATAATGCCATATTAATATGTATAGGTTCTCTTTCTACTGATCAAGATTTTTAAAATAATATAAAACATGCCATTTAGACGCGTTTTTTATACAACCTCATTTCGTCTATGATAAATAATTTAAATTTCGGTAAAAATGAAAATTTAGTAGTAATAGTGAAATACTCTTTTCCAACCATTAAAGACCTTTCTTACTTGACGTACTTATAAAGTCATTAGACAACCATCAGATTGTCTGCTGGAGACTGCATTATCAGCCGAAACCAGTCAAATTGTTTCAAATACAATTAATTTTGTGTGAAGACGTTGTTTGGAAGATCACTACACTCGTTCAATTATTATTGAACATTTTATCAAAATGTACAATAAAAATAATGACTGTCCGGCCGAAAATCAAACTCGACCTCTTATATACCCATTGCAATTATCACCATTTCCTTAGAAACTAGATTTTCCCCAGAAAAACTACTTATTTGGTAATTTTGTATGCAAATTGTCTTAATAATAGCATTTCATAAGCAAAATTTTCACAAGAATATTTTTGAAAATTAATTTAATTTCATAATATTTCAGAGTATATATTTTATTGGCAGTAGCTCCTCCAATTCAGTGGTAAAATTAGTTAACTGATTTCTCATAGGGATTTGATTTCATTGAATCAGAATCCGAAAACAGGCGCATATTTAAACTTAAACGTGTATTTAATACGCCTGCAGTGGCGGATTAAAGGGGGGGCGGGGGTGGCGACCGCCCCCCCCCCTTGTTTATACTTTTATTCAACGACTACCAAATTTCATATCAGAAATGCATAAAAGCGCTGTTTTGAGAGGTAATATTTTCAAAATTTTCCGAGGGAGGACCCCCGAACCCCCATATATCCTCCCCCCTCCCCCCCAATAATAAACTTCTGACGACGCCAGGTGTCCCGGAGTTGTCCTGTTCTTGGACTTTAAATCCCGAACTTTTCTCCCGAAAACACTTTTCGGGTCGAAAAGTACGAGTATTTGCTTTGATTCGATGGCCTTCAAATAGATATAATAACTTATCTAAATTAATTTACTTAATTTAACTATTTTTTTCTAAATATAAAATTAGGTCCATTGTCATGGGCTTAACGGCTCGTAGATGTATAAAACGAAAATATTAAAAATCCCCCTTAAGCTTCCGAGCTTACCGAAGGTAACAAACTGTGATGGTATTTTAGACAAATAGTACGGTGCAATTAGTCCAAAAAACGGCCTAACCCTAACATCCAAAGTAAAAGTTTCCCTCCAACTTCAAGTTGTTCTATGCAGTCTACATATTGTTTGGTAAAAAGTTACACCATTTTGAGCGTCGGGTTTGGCGGGGAGGGGGGGGCAAAGTTGGTAAATTAGTAGTTTTACCCGTTTTTCTTAAATATTTCGAAAAATATGCGTTTTAGAGCAAAAAGAGCTATATACAAAAATAATCTACATTAAATTTTGAACAAAAATGGTCTAGTGCATAATCTTCCCAAAGTAAATGGTTCCAAAGTTACGGAGAGTGTAAAAATAGACATTTTTCGTATTTTTTAGATTTTTGGCAAAAAAATGAAATTATCCCTAAGGGAACTAATTTTTTTTTACAGGTTTGAAAAAAATTGTAAAAGCAAATCGCGATTTAGTGGCCGGTGGTATGTTAGTGATAAGCCCTTGAAGGAACGACAACCTCACCACCATCTCAAGGGGCGCTACTTTTTAAGTGAAAAGAGGCTTCCACAGGCCTAGGCCATGTAAACCTACTAGGTACGGAGAAACCCACTCTGAACTTTCTCTGGACTATGAATATCTTTCCATCATAAATGACTTTCAAATATAATAATATTTTCTATGTGATAATTATGATATCTAATTGTATAATTTTTAATCTTAATATTTTTAAAACTGCAGCTTTTGAATGGATTCATCAGTATTTAATCCCCAAAGAATTTTCGTTCCCAAAAGAATCGTACTTTAGTTTAAGCAGTTCTTTAAGAACTGGTTGGAATTGGAATGACAACAGAGTTTTTATTTTTAAGGGAAGGAAGTAGTTGAGGTTGAGAGTAGAGATTGAAGGTGGAATAATATAATGTAGTATAGTAGTAGTGCGAGTGTGTGGGACAGGGGACCTTACCATGTAAATGTGCAAGTCATTTTTATGCCCAGTCAGTATGTATATGTTTGAGTGTTCTATACTATACTACTATGCTGTACACTGTACATGTGTGAGTTTATTGCGCGCGCAAATATCCACTCACACTTAATTAAACTATTACTATTATAATATTCATATTTTACGATTTTGGTAGTATTCATACAACGGAAAGATTAAATTTTAATTTAAATCAAATTATAATTATTATTAACTACGGGAAACAGACAAAGAAACATAGACTCCAGCGCCGGGATTTGAACCACGGGCCTCTATATTGTAAAATTGTAATTAAACACATACACAAACACAACTCAGGCTAGCCCTAGCCTACTAGTCCCTTCCCCTTCTAATCCTAATATTAAAATTCTTTGGGGATTAAATACTGATGAATTCTTTCAAAAGCTGAAGTTTTAAAAATATTAAGATTAAAAATTATACAATTAGATATCATAATTATCACATAGAAAATATTATTATATTTGAAAGTCATTTATGATGGAAAGATATTCATAGTCCAGAGAAAGTTCAGAGTGGGTTTCTCCGTACCTAGTAGGTTTACATGGCCTAGGCCTGTGGAAGCCTCTTTTCCCTTAAAAAGTAGCGCCCCTTGAGATGGTGGTGAGGTTGTCGTTCCTTCAAGGGCTTATCACTAACATACCACCGGCCACTAAATCGCAATTTGCTTTTACAATTTTTTTCAAACCTGTAAAAAAAAATTAGTTCCCTAAGGGATAATTTCATTTTTTTTCCAAAAATCTAAAAAATACGAAAAATGTCTATTTTTACACTCTCCGTAACTTTGGAACCATTTACTTTGGGAAGATTATGCACTAGACCATTTTTGTTCAAAATTTAATGTAGATTATTTTTGTATATAGCTCTTTTTGCTCTAAAACGCATATTTTTCGAAATATTTAAGAAAAACGGGTAAAACTACTAATTTACCAACTTTGCCCCCCCCTCCCCGCCAAACCCGACGCTCAAAATGGTGTAACTTTTTACCAAACAATATGTAGACTGCATAGAACAACTTGAAGTTGGAGGGAAACTTTTACTTTGGATGTTAGGGTTTTGGTCTAATTGCACCGTACTAAAAGGGAATGATTAGGTGCACAACTTTTATTGTGTTACAATAACTATACTTTTAAGTTCATATTATATATTTTTTTTTAAATAATGTACTTGTGTCCATGTTCATATGTACTTGTTTTCCAACAAACTACACCATATAATCGAGCTAAAAATTACCCTTTTGTGACTAAGTATTAAAATCAAATTTTACCTCAGAAATGCATTTAAGCGCTGCTTTTCAAGTTTCCGTTTCTGATTGGTATCGCACAGACTGTTTGTAGTTGTTTATAATCTTTTTCATGGTTATAAACAAATAATATTTATTGTTGCTTGCTGTTTTGTTTGTGGAGTGTTATAATTATGTATCAATCTTAATCGGAATCAGAATACACTCTGGACACGCCCTAAGCCTTAGCTAAACACGAAATCCTAGAGGAAATCATATTAAATATTGCAACCTTTACAATAGTCATTTATAACCTCTGCTACTGTTTACGAATAATTGTAAAAATGTAGATTAAGGACCTTCTCTAATGGAACTGAAGATGGAAGGGGGGTATTAATACATTTCTTAGTTTTCACGAAGAGTTTGAAGCCTGACGTTACAATTCCTCTACTGGAAGCATCTTAAGGGGGTGTGGTGAATAGCGATATTGTTATAATTATGTTTTTCATATAGCGGTGCATAATGTGATGTTATTATATGTTGTTGTTGCTTCAAGCTAACATCACGATGCTTCCAGTAGTAGAATCGAAATTAAGTACTTTGAAGCCTTTCCTGACGCGAATTTCACAGTAAAACCAAGAAATTAATTACGAAACAACCCGTAGAAAGCCTTCGGATCAAGATAAGGAAGGATAAGTTGAACCATTGCTCGAGTTTGTATCGATAGTTGTAAGGGTCTTAAGATAAGATGTATTTATATATTTCAATGTATCGAGTTATGTATGCAGAGAGACAGGGAGGGAGAGATGGATTAGTATTGGTGGGGGGTCTAAATCGAGTATATATCGATAGTAGGAGTGGGGGAGTGTTAGTGTATGATGATCTATCCGGACTGAGAACTCGAACTCAGTGACTTACCGAGTCTTAGGAATATACGAGGTGAATGAGGGAGTCATGACGGTATCTTATCAATATGAGGTCGCTAGTTCCACCTCTGGCGGCTTCACCAGACTTCTCTTCATGTGGAAGGGAAGTTTGTACAAGCTAATATACAGAGAACTCTTGCTCTTCTTAGTTGCTTTCGGAATCCTCTCAGCACTTTATAGAAACGCATTTACCCCAGACCAAAAAAGGTAAATGCCATCACCTCATTTTCTAATTAAAAATTCGTGGATTTTTTTGTTTTACTTTATAAATCTGTAGCTCAAAGGTATATTATTTTAAGTTACTATTGAACAATTTTAACAGGCACAGTAATTTTTATGGATTTATAATGATCTCCAAATCTTTCTTAAAAATATACAACAGTTTATTTATTGATTATCTCTTTATTTACTGACAAAGGAGTTTTATTACTTCATCACAATTATCAGCCAGCTGATTGCATTATAACCATTGCATTTTTTTAAAAATAAAAATTGGACTGTTTATCACTATCTTAGATTACAGAAATGTAATCTAAGAAGCTGAATAATCTCGTACAACGCCAAAGATTTCTTAAATTTTATTAGAGTAATAACCTCCTTAAAGTGGCCTAGTACAAAATACCAACAATTTACAGCTATAATTATTCCTACAATAAATTATACGGTATTAGTTTGTGGTTGTTCTTTGTGAGTGGTAATTATCTCTTAAAGTAACCTTTTTTTATTTGTACCAAAAAATAGATCTTATTAAATTATTAGGTACGTTGATAAATACTGATTAAAAGTTTTTGTTCTATTTATCCCATTTAAACAACTTTTATTGCTTAACATTGTATCTACAGCATATAGTACCTGTACTTATACAAAGTTGCTACTTTTATTTGTCCCCTTAAAACAACATGTATTTATTGAATCCTATCGATTGAATTAAATTAATTCGCATTGATTAAAATATATATTTAGCAACACTGATTAAAAGTTTTTTTTTTTATTTGTCCCATCAAAACAACATGTATTAATTAAACATTGTTTCTAACAACCACATATCTAAGAGGCAATTTTTATTTCTCTCATCATAAGAAAACTTGTTGTATTAAACATTTTACGTACACGATTTAGGTACTTGCTCGAAGTTTCTACTTTTATTTGTCCCATTAAAACAACTTGTATTGTTTGACCATTGCATCTACAGTATCTATAGTAACTACTTGCTCAAAGTTGCTGCTATTATTATAGTAGGTACTATTGACACAACTTGTATTATTTGATAAAAAAGCATCGTAAAATCATATTTAACTTCTCAAAAAAAGTATCTTTATAATAGAACATCCAGTTTTCTTTCTAAAGAAAGAAAAAAATTGTTATATAGGCGCACACTGGAGACAAAACAAACTGAAGACAAAAAACTGTCTGCAGACTATTTTGTCTCCAGTGTGCGCCTAGCCTTAAGGCTCAATAACGATAAAAGTTAAACTGCAATTTTTCATAAACTGAATTGACATAAAAATCAATTAATTTAAGCATCCGGCTATTAATAAATAACTTGTAAAAGATAGACGGTATTTAAAATAGTTAATGCAATATATAATCAATATATAAATTACTTTTACATTATTTTTTTTATACGTTTTTTTAAATTTTTGCATACATCTAAACATGTACAAAATGTACAGTAGTTGAGGCTTCACGCATCTCCACATACAACAGACCGACATTTTTTAAAATCCTTCTTTTCGGACTCAGGGGACCACAAAATTAAATAAATCCATCAAAATCTCAAAATCAAAATTCTTTCTCTTTATATATATAACTACTACTTATACAAGAAAGTAAAAATGTAATTTAGAAAAAAATGTATTTCTATTAACCCTAAAACTAATTATGTTAGAAAATTATTTTAAATATATATATATATATATATATATATATATATATATATATATATATATATTATGTATTATTAAAAATTATAATGAAATCAAATAACTTTAATAAAATTATTCGAGGAGAGGTAGAGATTGGATGCAGTTTTTACTAATTTATATATGTTTAATATAGACTGATAATTGTTAGAACCTCTTAGATATATAGGCTACAATAATAAAAAAACAGACATCTTGAACAAATGAATCCTTAAGTATTATTTGTTACTTTTATCGCATACTAATTGGTAGTTATTATTATCAAAAGAATTAAAATGTTTATTTTGTCTTCGTTTTATCTTTTTATACATAAAAACTTTAATTGTATTATAATCGATTAATTATACTTATGCTAATTTTAAACATCCAGTAAATACGCTATTTATTAGTTGTAGCTGCTTTAGATTATAATTATAAGTAAATGTTTCATAGAATATAATAAAAAAAGAAAAATAATAAAAAGAAGTGCTTTTACTGAAAACCCAGTTTTTAGTAAAATCAAATCGGTCCGATGAATCGAACAATACTTTCTCATGGATCAACCATGGTTATTGTTGGAATATTGAATCTTTATTTAGATGTAAGGTGCATTTGAATCTTTATTTAGATGTAAGACAGACGCCATGCTGGCAGAGAAATAGCAAGGTTGGATTTTGAAAATAAAATTTTGAAGCTAACAAGAAATAAACAGGTGAAACGGAACCCCTTTCACCCAAAATTATCAGAAATTGAACATGTTAAAATTCCTGAAAATTGGTGAAATAGGAGGGCCCATAAATTTGAAGCTAAAATTCATATCTTGATTTCGCCTCAGGGCGTGATTTTTCTAAACAATCAATGCATGTCAAATTTAATCGTTCATTTTTTTTTTTAAATATACTTTTTTAGACAGGGGACCTCAAAACAAGTAAATGTCAAAATTGAATTTTTGCACTATCACAATACTTTCATTATGTATATACTTCATATAAGAGAATGTAAAAGATGGATGAGTATTGATATTAAAAAATAATGAAAAATTAATAATATTTCAAATATGTGTATGGTTTTTTATTAGAGCAACACTGATTTTTTGTTTACCAATCTCTGTTGCTGATTTCAATTCAAAATACTTTATTAAAAATCAATGCGACATACTCGGGCATAACTTTCTAGTATACTGTAATAATAATAATATACTTATTAACAGAAAATAAATGATTAAATAATTTAAATTAAATTATTAAAAGAAAAACACAAAAATAATGTGTTCCCTCTAAGAATATAGAAAGGTGGTTGTTTACATAGGTGAGGTTTGATTTCTAGTGAGGAATCGAAAACTTTTTTTTCAGGATTATAATGTATAATGTTAAATTTATACATAAATAATATGCATTATATATATATATATATATATATATATATATATATATATATATATATATATATATATATATGTTAGCGAGAAATCAGGAACATTTAAAATTTAGTTAAAGAGAAAAATGCGTAATATTGAATGACCTATCAATTAATTTAAGCAAAATACATCATTGACCTTTTTCAAAAATAGCTTAATGTTAAAATCCTTAAAGTACAAGGTTCAAATCTAAATTTTAAATAGTGCTGTTATAAATTCCCAAATATTAACCTTTAAAACGAATATTTAATCATAAAATGATATTGGGTAATAATATATATATATATATATATATATATATATATATATATATATATATATATATATATATATATATATATATATGTTTATATATATGTTTATAAATATATTAATTTACGTATGTGTATTCATATATGTTGTAAGTATTTAAGCATAAGATCGTGAAACTATGATAATAAAAATAGCAAATAATGGTAAATATTTAAAATAATATAGGAACAAAAAACGTGTTACACGATTACACTAAACAAACAAAAAAACATATAACACCATGAATGAATAAAATATTTCAATTAGTGTAGCCTCGCAAAGTAGATACTAGACACTATATAAAAATTCAAATGTGATGTATGTATAAAATTAGAGAACGAGAATATATAATAATATAAACAAAAAAAAATCTTAGAATAGTTTTTCAGAATATATTCTACTTAAGTAACTAATAGATTTAAATAATTCTATCTAAGGCCTGAGGCAAATTTCTGAAAGTAGCTTATGTAGCTTGTGATATTTTTGACCTCAGTCACTTCCTACATTTATTTAACCTAAATAAAAACTCATATTTTACGATTTTGGCAGTATTTATACTACGGAACGATTAAATTTTTAATTTAAATCAAATTATAATTATTATTAACTACGGGAAACAGACAGAGAAAAATAGACTCCAGAGCGGGGATTTGAACCACCGGCCTCTATATTTCCAGTATAGCGCTCTAACCAACTAAGCTACGCAGGAGAATGAATTTCTCTGACGATAATGATACCTTGACCCGAATTTAAAGCTTTCAATTTTTCCACAAGCCTGAGAAGTCAACATTAATGACAAAGAACTCGACCGAGAAATAACGCTTATAATTATAATAACAAAATCTGGGTTCTAATAATAACAGATTAAAATAAGCAATTCAAAAATAACATTTTTAATTATAAATAAAAACCAAATCAGTATTTTCAAAAGTTTATTATTTTAATTATTAGAGTTGGTAATAAATTATTGGCAATAAACAGAAACTTTTTAAATAGTAGGGGAGCCTATATGACGTACTCATTAATATCATTTTAATGTTGTGCATAAAATACATAGACTTATTTCTAGTTTTGATTTTAATATTTATTGTCATCATTTTTTGTGAACTCCAAAAAATATTTGGTTTGTCAAAGTTAGTACTAATTTGTATTTAATAAGCCCGCTTTAATACCAAACTTCCGCATACATTGATTTAGTATAATCATAAGGTCGAAAAGGAAGATGGTTGAAAGATGTCAATTTTCCTTATATTCTATAAAAATTAATCTAAGATTTATAAAATACAATTCATTTAGCTGTAAAAAAGGTAAAAAAAAAATATATCTATACAAGTTGAAAACTATAACGGAATGATATGACGTCATTTTTAACTTCAAGGATGCTTCATAAAAACAAGCATCGTAAGGACACAATCATATCCTTATGACGCACATTAATTTGTTGACACTTAAATATATATAATCCGAACCAAAAAGTAAATAAAATATAACACGGGAAAAAGAATGTTGACTTGAAAGTCTATAGTAATATCCAAGGTCATTTTTATAATAACTGCGGGGAAATAAAATCAATATAAAAAAGAGCCTTTTGTGATTCATTAACTTCTTTAGTACCAAAATGTTTCATGGTTTCTGAACATTTAGAAACAATTGATATACACATTAACATAATTTTAATGTTGTGCATAAAATCCATAAAATTATTTCTAAGTTCTAAGTTTTCGTTTATTGTCTTCTATGTCAACACATGAATAGATTAAACAATATTTAGTTCGAGCCAGAAGAAGATATATAAGTATATATATATATATATATATATATATATATATATATATATATATATATATATATATATATATATATATATATATATAAAATGAGTTAAGTTACTTTATTTAAAGTAAAGCGCAAAAAGAGATTAAAATGAAATAAATAATAACAGGAGCATTCATAGACTATTATACAGTCCTCAATAAATATCTTAAATTAAATACTGATGGCTTTAAAAATTCTTATATGAACTTAAATATATCCGACTCTTGTCATTTTCACCTGAATTCAACTTAAATATATCCGACTCTTGTCATTTTCACCTGAATTCAGGTGACGTTGATTTCACTTTTGGAACGAAGTTCCTAATGGCCCGTTACAGCTTCAGGAGCCCGGGAGTAAATCTGAAAAGAAAGACCCTCACAAAACCGACCGTCGCGAAATCGAACCGTTGACGATAACTTGAGTAAATGATGACAGATTTAGTTGAAATTTGGTACACATGTTCATTTTATCAATGCCCAGGACGAGTTCGTTCAAGTCATCTCGCCCAAGCGTTCTCGCGAAACGCTCGCGTAAACGTAAACTTCAAATGTAAAATTGGAATTTTAAATATTTTAACTTCAACGACAACATACCTTTTTAAAATAATTTATTTCTTAGTAAAACAAACACCAACACCGCTATGAAGAAATATCGCTAAAATTATTAAAGCGGACCTAAACATTTCAAATAGAGAAAACATTTTTTACAAATATCTTATGTTCTAACGTAACGATTTTAATAAAAATTAATACGCATCGTATAAAGTTCAATTGAACAAGCATGTAAAATTTCAACCTGATACAAGCAGAGGTTTTTGTGCAGTGAAGTGATATATTTTAAATGGAGTAGACCGGGGCGAAAATGGGTTAGGGACCCCACTCTACTACAACCATCCTCTTTAACTATCAACTCATCATAATTAACTTTTTTCTCAATATTCAATACATATTTATTGCAAGGCTCTCGCTTCAGTAATAAAAAAATGGTAATCTTTTCTTTTAATTTTGCCTTAACTCCGCTTCCAATCCAAGATCCTAAGAATAATAGCTGACGCTCCCTTCTTTGTATACCTTCTTCTATATCTCTATATATACTATATATCTAAATAGAGACATTTTCTATATCTCTTCTATATACCTTCTTGTACATCTCACAACGACCTCAAAGTACCCGAAGTTGTCCGAGAATCAGCCATATCCAGATACAAATCCTTTCACGATTCCCTTTCCGACCATTCTAATCCACAGTCAGTTTTCCCGGTCCATTCCTGTCAATCCTACTAGACCCTGAAGAGACAGTGGCCTAGAGACCTCTTAGATCACTGAAATATATTTAATCAATTTTCAATTTATTTTATTTTAAATTAAATTTCTTTATATCAATAAAATCTTTTTCATTCAGTAAGTGCTTTCACTGGATAGTTTCTTACATCATGTTAATTCAAGCCACACATTCTTAGATCTTTATTGCTTATAACAATTATTATGTATTGTAGTTGCAGTATTCAAATTTTTTTTTTTTTTTTTTAAAAATGCCTTAAATCTGCCAAGAACAAATAGTTACTTTTAATTTTGTCTCTTTTCTAACTCCGCCATGTATAAGTAGTTAGCATCGTATACTTAGCAGTGTGATATTATAATTTATATTTAATGAAAAGCGTAAGGAACTTCTTTCCCTAACGGGAGTCCCCCAACACCATGAGTATTTTTTACTTTCTCATATTTGTAGTATATGTAGAGAGAGAGACAAAGTGTGTGATGTCAAGAAAATTCCATTGAGATTTTGATGGATGCAAAGTTACAAATTTGTGTGTTGGGTACTTTCGGAGATCAAGTGCGTTAAAGACAAACGCAGAAGTGCCTATGGACCCTAATTAGGAAGTTTTATTCGTAGCAAGCATTCTACAGTAATAGTTATTAAAATATTACAGACCAATTTTCATTAATAACTATTTTAATCGAGTTTAATTTGACTTATCTGGACAGAATGATAGACTTGTTTTGATTATATTTTTATAAATCACATTAAATACAAATGTAATTTTCCGACTCATTATTTACTATGACAAAAAAATAAGTTCTATATTTCATTGTACATTTATACAATGAATGTCAAATGACAAATATACTTATATCATATTTAGACAGATGACATATTAGCTGACATGTTAATTATACCTCTATTATTTATAAATTACATGGTATTTATATAGGGGCAAGTATAGGTGCATATTAGAAAATGATTTAAGACGCAATATAGTATTATCATCGAGCAATAAGGAAATTATGATTAATTAAGAACTCTTTAATGTTTATTTGAGAGTTGAAGCTTAGAGAGCTAATCAGCTTATAATTTCTTTTATACAAAAGGAAATATTTTAAATGACGTGATATTGAAACTTGATGAGTTGAGGTATTATCGCTGTTGTTTATTTATTTATTTTTTAATTCTTTTCTCTTTTTACAACTGTAAGTATAGACGATATATTAACAATAATAACAAATAATTTAAGATTATTTGTAACAGGTAAACATTGAAAGGAGTCATTTTTGATAGATACCCTAATGGTCACAGTAATTTTCTATCTCGACAGTTATTGACCTCGAACTAGAGATCGGTTTTTTTTTTAACCCGTTCGTTCTATCTTGAAATACTGTAATACAACTTCGTATGCACTTAACATATACAAAAAAACGCACAATGTATAAGAAACATAAACACTCTTCCGACCGAAAACCGAGAATGCGTGAACGAATACGCAATAAGAAGACTAGCCGAACAAACTAAACGACTTATGACATTATATGACCAATGATGGAAAATTCATTCGTTCGAAAGATTTTGAATGCCCGTTCTATCGAACGATAGGAAACTTTAACAGGCAACGAGGTTACTCGTTCATTTACCTACAACCTGTTATTTTTAACCTATTCGTTCGCGAACTACCCATATCTATTACACATATGTGTATCCTACCAATGTTTAGTCAAACATTGGCCTAGCAATATGTGTGTCCACTCGGCTATGGCCGATTATAGCATATCATATCATAGCATCAATATCATAGCAATATCATATCCATATCATATCATATCTTGTGGCTAATGTGTGGAGGTAGTTAGAGGTATTACTTACGAACATGCGCCAGTTGGCCAACGCCAGCTTCAACCTCTTCGACAGCTTTTACAACCGCCAACTCAACCATCCCATGTTCGGGCCCGGCTTTATAGGAATCTCTCGAAGTAACAACAAAACTGAAAAAAAAAAAAAAAAAAAAATATATATATATATATATATATATATAAACAAAATTCCAAAACTCCTTCCTCAGTTATGACTAAAAAAAAGTCCTTTTTTTATGTAAATAATATTTTTTGGTCGTTGGCCTAAAAAGGAAAAGAGTAAAAATAAACAAATAATATTTATAAAAAGCAACTTTATATTTATTACTCCCAACAAAAAGGCAGAATTAATTACATTTCAAAGGTGATATAATTAAGTGATTGATTTAAATTTTAATTGACAGGTTGTTGTGGGGTGAGTAAAGAATGGTACATAAGGGTGTTGTCTTTATGACATGCACCATTTCATATCGTTCACATTAGCCGTGACCTATATCATTTTAAAAATAAACGTGTAACGGATCAACTACGTTTCATTATACTCTATATTTTATAATTAAAAATGTTATTTTTGAATTACTTATTTTAATCTGTTATTATTAGAACGCAGATTTTGTTAAATTGATTTATCGTCTAAAATTAAAAATTCTAAATTGAGATTTCAAATCCAATTACTAGGAAACGTGTTTAATTTGGAGTTTTACGATAAGCTTTTCTCTCTCTAGATGTTTAGATCTAGAGTTAATTAATCTCCTTAAAGGAGTTGATAGCTTAGTTCAAGATATTGAGAGATAGAAATGTTGGTCTAATTTGATTTTAGAATAGATTCATCAGTCCCATTATGAAACTACAATAACTTTTAGGATTTTGAACTACAATTACTTTTAGGATTTTTTTCCATTTTACAAATCCACTTAACGTTAATTATGGAGCCTTGCGCTAAACGTCTCAGTTACGATTGAGCAGCAATGCGATATTGCGGCGTTGGTTGAAGAATGGTTGAAGAAAGCGGTCTTTTTTATTACTGAAACGGAAAAACTTAACCGGGAGTTCAAAAATTGTATTTTTTCCGAAAAGATAAATTTGAGTTCCATCATATAGAAAGTGGAGCCTTAACTAACTAATTCAAATTTTAATATTCCTGCATTATTTGGTGTGGAATAAATGATTTCAAAACCTTTCGTGACGCAGATTTCACACGGAAACCGAAACATTTATTCCAGGTGGTTACATAATCTATAGGTGAAATTGAGAAAAAAATAATGGGAATCTACGCCTAAAAATAATTTTAAATAACTTCGGCCAATTAGTGTGGCACATGGTTTACTCACTGTCCTTACTAAGTCCTATCATTGGACGAATAGTCACATTCTTGGGAATTAAAAATGTAAGTTGGTTGGACCAATTTCAGATCACATTTATTATTATTAAATATTATATGTGCTCAGGAAATTAACATGGGAACGCATCTTAAGGCTTCTCCACACTCTCGCGGATTCTCGCCGATTATACTCGGCGAGAATACCTGAGACGAAGTACTCGCATCTCGCATCCACACTCTCGCCCTTCGTGGCGAGTACCTCATTGCCATAACTCAATGTTCCTCGCATCCCCTTGTCTTGGTTTTTTGTCTCTTTGTTGTAACAATCTAAAGAAGTACCTAATGAAGTAGGGTGTTGATAGAAAAAAAGTTTGTGCGCATTCGGTAGAGAGAATTATTATAGGACCAACTGAATTGAGACAGCCTATTCATATGGACACGAGGCTTAATGTCTAAAATGGATTTTTATTTTGGAATTTGATGACATAAATCAAAATCCTTTTTCAGAATGATACAATGCTGTCATTTCCATTGCTAAGCTCGGAAGCAGGAATATAATTTTAAAATAATTGAACGACTAATACATCGATTTCTTTATCACAATTGTAATGACTTAATGACTGTCCCAAACTTTAGAATTTAAACATGTATGTATTTGTTTTAAAGTTAAAACTTTTATTAATCATTAATATAGAGGGGGATTACATATTTTGTCAAGCTCAATTTTTTTCCTCTCTTTAACCTTCAGATAATGTACGCTAAATTTGATAGAGTAGACTAGAAAGTATATGTGTCCATAAAATAGGACACACATAAACATATAATATATTTTTGAATTTAGGCTTAAAACCAGTAATAGGACCGGATGCGCCTACATTAATTACACCAAAGAAATTATGCAGAGCTACTTAATAGAAGAAGAATACTCAATATATTCTGCCGAATTAATTGCGATAAAAGAGACTCTCCAATATATACTTGACAACGACACCTGCACAAAAGCGATTATCTTCACTGACAGTCAAAGCGCGGTTAGCGCTTTAAAACATATTTCATTCCAAAAGTTGCACTCACAAAGCCACCTGGTAATTCAAATAGCAGAATTGATTCACAACAGCTATCTATTACGTATAGATTTTACCGTGGTTTGGCTGAAAGGTCATTTAGGAATAACACCGAATGACATCAGCCATGTCATACTTTAGCGAGGGTGGGGGATTACGAAAGTGAACACCTAAAGTACAAATTAACAATGATGGACTCAATAAATCAAGCTAAACATCGAGTTAAAAAAAATGGATAGATGAATTCAAAGGTGATAACAGAACACGGAATTATAGAAGAATAGAGCCCACCCTGAGGTTCAAACCATGGTTCGCAGAGGTAAAAGGAAAGAACTTGGTGAGCGTGATAAATTGACTAAGATGCAACCACGGAATCTGCCCCAAGTACCTAAAGATGGTCGGAAGAAGCTCCTCAGATATGTGTGACAGATGTAATGAAGTCGGAGATCTAGAGCATTTAATTATGAAATGTACAAAGTACAGAGATAGTAGGGAGAGATTGCTCCACAGCATCTCAGATAAAATGAAACAACCAGTTCTTTATAAAAGCATTCTTCAAAGTAATAATATCCTTGTTTTTCGTGAAATATAAAATTTTCTAAATAGTGAACAAATAAAAATAGCAAATAAAAAAACATTAATACTTGTATGGCTGTATAGTTGAAATGCTAATGCCAACACAAAAAAAAAAAAAAAAAAAAAAAAAAAAAAAAGGCTTTAAGGTCCTCCACTTTAATGGAAAAAATAAAATATATTAATTGGCCTAAGATAAAAACTTCTGATAATTTTATGTCAACTGATATTGCAATTATTAATAATTATAATTACAAATAGTGTGTGTTTTAAATCGCATCTTTATAGAAAGGTTATGTTATTGACTAATTGTCTATTTATACACGGAGCTTGGATTAGCATAATGATTCCGGTAAACATTGTAGAACTAAATCAGGTGCGATTCTGTGTTTATGTACGTTGAATCGAACTTCCTTGCAATCATTCACTATTTTCCACGAGGTCAAACATACAAAATATACAGAATTAGAAACTAAGCAATTTTAACCTTTCGAAATCGATCTGTGGTTAAACAAGTTAAAGGCCGTGAGATTAATTTGGCATCGCGTAACTCTATATCGCGAATAGATCAACGTTATTAGCACGACTCAAGTGAACATGCATTTTTGTTTTGTTGGATTGTTGTTGATCAAATATTTTTTTTAAAAAAATATCTGTTGGATTGATTCTTGAAAAGAAGAAACTTAAGAGTTTATTGAAAGTTCCTTTTCGAAGATTATTATATTTAATTATACATGATTATAAATACATATATATATGCATATTTTTTGGAGATATTTTTAAAATACATATTTAGAATATACGATTTTGTATAACTAATTATTGTTTTGTCATGGAAAATACATCTGTGCAAGTTTTAGCTTTCTAGGTAGTCGGAAAATAAATCAAATATAGAATACGATAAGAAATAAGAGTTCTCCCTGACAGACAAGTAAAGCTAAATAATGACATAAGTTGATAAGGATGGTATGCTACAAAAACCTGGAACTGAAATTGGAGTTTTTGCGATTTTTTTTTTTAAATTGAATTAGTCAGTTTTTAGGTTACTGAACAAAAGTACAAAAAGAAACCTTATATAACGGCTCTGTCTGTCTGTCTGTCTTTCCGTTGGTGTCTGTCCGTTGCTTGTTTCAATTCATAAACTAGTATAGCTAGGAAGATGAAATTCGTCACCCAGGTGCATCTCGGCATTTGAGACAACTGGGCACATTTTGGATTTTTCACACTTAATATTTTCAAGATGGCGGGCGACTAAAAATAAAGTTTTTAGTCACCATGATATGTTATATATCAATTTAAAGGTCTTGAAATGAAGAAAAAAGATATTCAACTATTAAAATTTCACACGTAATATTTTCAAGATGGCGGCCAATATAACGGGCGACTAAAAAAAGTTGTTAGTAACTATATGACATGCTATACATCAATTTAAAGGTCTTGAAGTGTAGAAAAAGAATATGCAATTATTAAAATTTTACACTTAAATGTTTCAAGATGGCGGCCAATATGGCGGGTGAATAAAAACAAGGTTTTAGTCACCATAACAATGTTATACATCAATTTAAAGGTCTTGAAGAGTAGAAAAAGAATATTACTATTAAAATTAGTGTAATTACATTACCCTAATAAATTTAACTTTAATGTACAGAAACCGGCGATTATCGCCCCCACGTACTTACGTGAAGCGCGCCATACTTGATATTTTACTGTATGCCAAATATATACTTACGTTTATACAGTACATTATATTTCATCAGAGTCTTCGCTCTAACTATTATAGGAAATTAAAGACTCACGTTTCGTTATCTGAGAAGTAACTGTCATATAAATGTACCATGTATGAAATAAAGAATTGAATTGAGTTATAGGAAACTAAATTTTAATTTTTCTTTTCTCAGATATTAAAGTTTTTTTTCTTTTATTCTACCTTTATCCACAATTTAAGTGGGTTATGATTATCAATAAAGGTGCGCGAAGGTGGTATATTAGTAATAAATATCTTAATATAATCCTAATAATGTCCTATACTCTTCCAACTCAAATGAGCTCAGCTCATTTGCTACACCAATCTTTACTTCTAAATTTGCTTGTTATTTGTTTTATAAAAGTATACAAATTCTCGATTCTTGTACGGTGATTGCTGTTCTAGAGTGTCATTATTTTCTCTGATTAGTCCACCTGATTTTTGTTCAATATATCAACTTTTCGTGTTTTCTACATTCAAATATCTTGACTTTTTGAAGAGTGTATTAAGTTCATACGAGTCCTGTAGCATGAAACCAAATTTGTCAATCCTAAACAATTTGAAAATGTCCCTAAATGCATTTTTGTTGGTTCTAATGCTTTGTGAACTATTAATTTTACCTCACGACAACGTCTAATGTTTTACCAGTTTCTAAATAAGTAACCAACTTTATTAAATATACTAATAATAAAAAAAAATAATGTTACAAGCAAAAAAGTATCAAGCACTCATGCCACACAGTCTGTTTTACTGGCTATATATATACCTCCTTTATCCTTAACTCAAAAGAGAACTTTCTGTGTGTTTACTCGCTAAAATGGGTAAGATCTTAAACGTATCTCCTTCATCCATTAAAATATATGATAATACCATACTGTTAAGGGCTCCATATACGATCAAACATTTTGCGCAAAAATGATGTTTGCGCTACCTAATGTCGGGCAAATTCAGGCCATACACGTCAAACATCATGTTTGCGCAAACATCAAACAGCCCCATACACGGACAAAATGTTTGATCAAACATTTTGACCGTGTATGGGGGCCTTTAGACACGATAAAAGTCCTATGAAATTACATACCACTTTTAATAAACAAATAAGTTTAAATTTAAATAATATAAAGGTTTTATGATGTAGAATGAACAACATACCCCCTTCATCAATGTTTGTATCAGCATACATATTATTAAAAGTGACATGATAAAACTTTTAGCATCTTTTTAACTTAGAGCATCACTGTGCTACAGTGATGAGTCTTTGTGACGTCATAAACATACATCAGAGCATAAACATACTACCTTCACCCATGCTACTATCTAATTTATTTTTTAAAAATGGAACATACCACCAAGCGTGTAATAAAAAAACATTATAATTCATTAAAAAAGTAATTTATTCATATTAACAAAATCATAAATTAAATCATTTGGAAAATATTTATTACTTTAAAATTTATTCTTTCATATATTTTATGAAAATAAAACTACGTATTTAAGTATTTAAAACTTGCATAACAATAAATACTCAGTTTTTAACAAACAAAAAATATAAATTATTCATAGACACATATGTCCTATTAAAACCATTAGTCTAATCCCCTGAACTATCATAAAAAATATTTTATATTTAGCTATCATTGGATTTGCTGAAATTTTATCGAAACGATTTTTTCTTTAATTTAAATATTATTAGATTTAATCATTTTCTCTCTACAAATAAAAAAATAAAATAGTCTGCCGATTAGACGGTTGAAATTAATATTGGACCATAAGTGGGCTACATTCGACAAACTATCCAAATTTCTTTCAAATCGGATAAATACTTTTAAAGATATACGTATTAATAAAAAAAAACTTAATGCACATGTGCGGAAGAAAAAAAAATTATGGGCGCAAACATTTGAAACTTTTATGGAACCATAAACAATAGACGAAACAATTATGACCTACCACATAAATTTAATTTAATTCAGACGAGTAGTTTTTAAGATTGTTGGTTTACAAATATGTTGGACAGAAAGACACTGACCAAAAATGTTCGCTGTCTGAATTCGGGGAAATAGAAACTTTTCGTTCTTTAGAACGATCGCATAGCTTCCGTCTCCTTCGGTAAGTTTGGAAGCAAAAATCACACAAAATTACCAAAAAAAAAAAAAAAAATGCCAAATTTAAATCATTATTCAGTGGTTAAATATTTAACATGTTGTATATTAATTTATAGCTTGTACAATAACACTACAATATGTATTTATTTAAAAATATATTTTATTTATTAGGTGATACTTTTGTATTCGCGTCCGTGTAAACTGTAAACAGAACTATTAATGAATTTAATTCTGTGATTACTTATACAGGCCTATAAGCTCTCTCGGACTGTTGCGTCGTTATTATTATTACTTTTCATACTCACGTTTTTACTGAATCTTGTAAAACCATAAAACATTATCTCTCTCATATTTTTATTGGGTGTATCACAAAAGCTGCCAGTGTGTATATACTGTAGGTGACAAACTAGGGTTTTTGAGGGTCTGCAGCGTGAAATACGTACGAGCTACCTAATTTTTTTTTAAATATCTTTGAAGGCCGTTTCCTGTAGATCAAAATAAAAAAAGGTCGAAATCGGTCAAGTAGAAGTAGAGAAAAATAGGTTTGAAAATGGTAGTTTTGATACTTCTTCTTCTTATTCTTATTCTTATTCTTCCTTCATTTTACGTTGACGTACGCTCAGCCTAAACTACTAAAGATTTTAATGGCGGCATTTTGGATTCGTCTAGGGCAGTGCATTCCTAGATCTAAAAAAAATTAAGTAACTCATTCCTACGCTGAACGCGGAGCTAGAAACCAAGCCAGCGAACAGACACTTTAACGTTCACGCACCTACACCCTAAACTACAGAACCGATTTTAATGAAAGAGGGCTTTTTGGATTCGTTTAGGGCTCTAGTGCGCCCCCCCCCCCTACAACCTTATATAAGGTCAGGATCCAGATGGATATGCGCAAATGATAGCAATGTTAAGTTCTTTCAATGCCATAAGTCTCGTATAGTTCTCTTATCTCCATAGACCTTGCCAAGCTCCAAAATAAATCCTCTGGATGTCAGTTTATCCAAAAACCGACCAATCCATTTTAATATCTCTGATGGATGTCTATAGGATATTCGGCTTGAACGGTGTTTCCCTTATTATCTCAAAGACAACCAGGGGATATCCTTAAAAAGATATCCAAAAATATTTATCCATGGGATATCCAACCATTGATGACCCCTGGATGATGACACCCATAGGATAAAATAAATTAGAGGGATTCAAAGTTCTTCTTTTAGTTTTTTTTTCTGTTATTAAATAAGAATGTTGGTGTACCTGTTCTTATCTTATATATCAGTTTGATTTGTCCTTTGTTTTCCATTTGCTATCAAGTTAAGAGTTTTTCAAGTTTTTTTAAGTTCTAAAAATAAGTCAATTTCTTAATATACATATTTATCTATTAAGTCGACTGTAATTAATAGTGTTATTAGGAGATATATTTGATGAGTTTTGTGTGTGATGAATAATTCCGTTGTTTAATATCTTCTATCAAAGGCAAGTACTATTTTAGTATAAAGTCTCGAAAGGTCTTCGTAACTCGTGATTTGTAATTAATTATATTAGTTCAATGTAATTATATCTAACGTAATAACTTTAAAAAATTGAATAATAAAACTATTTAAAATAAAAATTGTAATTGCTCATAGCTGTATATTTTAATTTTGTATTTACTTTTTTGCGTGAATAAATAATCATTGTTTCTTCTATTTTTTTTAATAACCCATATTAAAGTATCAAATTTTTATATATGGAGATATATAAAATATTATATAAATATATTCGAATATCGGTACATAGTGAGGATATTCGTAGGATATCCATTGGTATCTCATGGATATCTAGTAGACGTTATTATCTCCCTACAGTATTCCACAGATATCCTGAGGATATACAATCATCCTTTAGATGTCCAAAGAATACATCCCCTGGATATCCTTTATTAGACGATCCAGAGAAGATCCTGACATTGTCCAAATGTGATCCAAATAGATATCCTGTGGATGTCCAAAAAGCATCTTTTTTTTGGACTTATAACATCTCCCATGGATATCCAGACACAAAATATGGATATCCATAGGAGATGTCAATGTCCAAGGCTCCATAGCCCTAGGATATCCATTGGATGTAAGTGTGCTACATGGGAAGTGGTTTTTGGTCAGATATAATAAAATTTATATGTCTTAAGGTCCCCTAAATTAAAAAGAGGGTCTGTTTAAAAAATATCTATCTGCCGTCAATAGTCTGGGCAGATGCGTAGCTCCTAAACTATACTTGACTGATTTAGACTAAATATGGCACAGATACATGTTCAGAAAACCATATTCCGAGGGAAAATCAAAAAATTAATTTAGACTCTAATTTTCTCTCTCCTTCTTTAGATTGTTACTCTCCTCTACTCGATGTGATTAAAAGTTTTTAAAAATCTTACTATTCTTTCATTCGAACCATGACTTGATGTGTGGGTATTTTGGCTTTGGACTTTTTACGCTAACAACTCAGCTACGCTAGATCTGGATTTTTGTCTTATATAACCAACTAAAATAATTTTCAAACTAATTTGATGATGTTGCCTTAGAAATAAACAAATAAATAAAAAGCAATTTCATTAAAGCAAATAATAATAATTAAATACATACCTTTAAAATTAAAAAAATAAAAATAATAATGAATGATAAAACTTCCTATACTCGAGTAAGTAATATTATGATAAGATAAACAGTGTTGTCATAGAAAAAAACTTTATATAAACATTACACACACGATCGAAATTAAAATGATGGAGCTGAGCCCAATTTTGCTACAGTTGAAATTAAAGCGATGCTTTAAAAAACTAAATTCCCTGGTAAGAATGCAACTCGAGACTGCATATTTTAATTTCCTCCTTAGTAATATATATATATGACAAATATTTAAACGTGAAATAAACGAAATCCTTTGAAGTGTAAATAAAACATTATTTTGATACGCACCATCAACAAAACAAGACGTATTTTAAATATTATAACTAGATTTTTCTTTTCTTAGGAAATATTATATTATTAATCAACAATTTTCTAAGATTTAAAAAAAAATTAAAAATTCCAAATTTATGTTGAAATAAGACTGTAGTTATAATAGAATATTTTATATATATATATATATATATATATATATATATATATATATATATATATATATATATATATATATATATATATATATATATATTATTTTTGATAAAAAAAGACAGTATAATAAATTGAGACAAACCATAAATCAGAATTGGTTAGTGCCTGATTTAAAATGAAACATGCGAAATCATTTTATAGTTAACATTTTTAATAAAGAGTAGTAAAATAAATATCGACTTTAGTTGCTGTTCTTAATCAAGCAATAAAAGAGTGCTAAATGCACGATGAGATCAAGCTCTAAATCTGCTTCAGTTCAACCAGTTTCCAAACGATTATTATATGAATATATATATAAAGCAATTCAGTAATCACTTAATTAAGAGAAATACGAAACTTTCAATGATTAAGATATTAGTGATATACATCAGGCCATTTTAAATGTATCATTCTTTATTTTTTTTTAAATTCATCTGTGTTACAGGGGAAAATCTTTGTATACTGATAAACAGGAAAAAATAAACATAGTGCTACAGAATTTAACTCCTATATTATATCTAATTTAATAGATTTATTACCAAACATACTTTAAAGTGTTTAACAGCTGGTTGTTTACATTTAGTGTACGATTTTACAACTAATTTAGATTTATTTTTATCAATATGTCGGAAACTAGATTTTTCCCAGGAAAACTTATTATATTTTTAAATTTATTTTTTAATGGACGTATGCAGGGTGTTTTCTAATTAACAGTCCAAGCTTCAAGATTTGATTTGTTAGGTTAAAACATTCAAGAAATACCACATAACATATGAAGATGTCAGAGCTAAAGTGAATTTAGTCTACTTTTTTCAAAATTGAGATAACGATATCTTCTAGTAGCTAAAGATGTCAATTTTTAACTGTTTTGATGATCTAAACATTTTTATTGAAGAATCAACTAATGGTGCAGGATTTTGTTAAATAAACTTGAAAGTGCAATAATAATTAATTAAGCATGATAACGTAAACATGTCTTGTAAAAAAAATTAGGTTCAATTGACTTGGTCATCTTTAATACTGAACCCTTCACATGATCCTGTCATGCTTAGTACTCTTTCTGTCGGTCTGTATATGAGTTATTAACAAACATCATGAATAACTCAAGAACGGTGTGAGGTATTACGTTGAAACATGGTGCATTTGTTAGTCTTACTAAAGTCAGTTTAAGAAAAGAAGTATTACATCGGGTTTTAAAATGGCGGCTTTCTCAAAATTTAAAAAAGACAAAATCTTCTTTAATATTTGTCAAAGCACAAAAACATTTAAGTCAAAAGTTGAGTATGAAAAAAGGGTGTTTTTGGACTCACAAGTCATTTTTGAGACAACTGCTTAGTAGACCTATTGAATTTTAAAATTTTGAAATGACCACCATTTTAAAACCAAAAGTATATTATTTTATCCCTAAACGGACTTATGTAAGACTAACAACTGCATCAAGTTTCAACTTAGAACCCCAAACCCCAAACCCTTCTTGAGTTATTCATGTTTTTTGTTAAATATACATAGACAGACGGAATACAGAGGAAGATATGATCGTATAATGTTTATTAAATGTTTTAACCTTTATCATAAAGTTTGCACTTGTAATTAGAAAACACTCTGTATCAATTTTTGAATTTAAAATCGAATTTGTTTTCGAGAATTGTTTTTTTAAATATATTGCAGAGGTTTTGGAGGGCAACACCTTTAAATTTAGAGCTATAAACATTACTTTGTATTCTGCCACAGCGTGGGTATATAATATTTCTTAATTAGTATGTCAATTTTCATTGAAATCGGCCCAATTGTTTAGGCTGTACGCGTCTGCACTATACTACTGAAAGACATTTTTGAAATAAAAACAATATTTATTCACATCAAAATCTCTAACTATAATTTTGCGCCATCAAAATACTTAATATAATATATCAACGTATATAAGAAAGTAAAATATGTAAGCATTGTATTATTCCCAAAAATGTAATTATTCAAACCATTTATGAAAGTGGATTTATAGATACTAGGAAAATATACAAATCTAAGAAAAAAAAACTCTTACATACTTGAACATATTAGTGGGTGATTTTTGTCAAATAGATTGGCCATTAGTCAAAAATTAATAATCTTTTTGTCCTTTCTTAAATCATAGTTAATAAATTATATATTTTTTAAATTAATTTTTCTTACACCTTGTTTAAAGTCTAAGTGATGGGACCCTAATACATTTTACTTCCATTCTATCGTATCAACAGATGTAATCGTTTAAAAAATTTGATTATTTTTTGTTTTTAAATCTAGTTAAAATATAATTAATGCTTTATACTTGGTAATTTTTTACTTCATCAGCTGTTCAATTACGAATGATTGGTTCGATAAATATGTTTTTTAGTGTGTTTTTTTTTCTTTAAATAAAAAAAACAAGGTGGAATATTTTGATAGGATAAAAAATGAGTTTGGAGTTGAAGGTAATTATTTAGAGATCTCTCATTATCCTGTGGGGATATTTGGCTTGGGTACAACTTAGTATTATTTTGGAACCGACGTCTATTTATAAATGAAATAAGCGAGTGAGGGAAGAAATCAGCTTTTCAAGGAGCCGTCACGGGGGGGGGGGGGGGGGGGGCAACCTGCTTGGGACATTCAAAACATTCAAATTTCATTTTAAATAATAATGCTAAATAAATTAGTTTCACACCACCTCGCTTCTTTGGTTTTTTCTAATCTTGGAATCTTGGAACTCAGGCTTTTTCCTTGTCCAAGAATATATATATATATAATATATATATATATATATATATATATATATATATATATATATATATATATATATATATATATATATATATATATTATATATATATATATATATATATATATATATTATAATAAAGAAAAAAAAAAACATTCTCATTTCTTAAAAACAAAAACAAAGTATAAGATCTAATAATAAATCTAACTGAGCTTTATGGCTTTTAAAAGAACTATATAAATACTACTGTTTGAGAATCGGATGCCGAGTGTGAACGAACAGCTTGTCAGTCATCTGAAACATAATCTGGTTTTATCTCTAAGAGAGATGGGACATTCACACATTGATGATCACATTGAGTAGATGAGTGGCAAGCTCCCCAATCCTGTTATAACCTAATCATGTGTTGATTGGGGCAAAAATAATAAAAAGAACTGACAAATTTGGTGATGTACTTAGTTCGAATATTAGAATGGCGTGAAAACAAACATTCTCAATAAAGAAATAATTTTTTTATACTTATTTATTTAAATGATTTTATTAAATGAAACCATAATTCAAATAATTCTGTGTTGATCTTAAACTTTAATAATTATACCATTTGAAAGCTTATGCAAAGCAGAAGTTTTTCGTTAATTTGTAACACTTTTAACATCCCTCAATTAAAAGTAGAAAGCAGTGGAATTTCGTGGTCGAATATTAAAAAATCAAAATTTTAAAATTTAACAGGACTTAAAAGTTACTTAGCAGCTGATAATTTGAAAATCAATAAGAGATTCTGAAAGGTTTTTTATACTCTTTAAAATTGTTCCTTAGCCTAAGTTCTATATCTCGTTTACTTTTTTGAGATATTATGTATTTATTGGAAATTATTGTGAAACACTCGGAAAAAAGAAATAAAATGATATCTCAAGAACTATTGAGAAATGGACATATGCTTAAACTCGACATTTTTTTGTTATATTTGACCCATATAACAAAAACGAATCCACAGTTTCGTTATGACATTTTATTGTGGGTCACCCAATATACAGAGAAATTATTGTTATTGCGCGAAAATTTGAGAATAATGAGATTCTGATGGATTTACACGTTTTAAGGTCTCTTGAGTCTAATAAAGTGTTTTAAATATAGTTAATGTTAATGTTAATAATTTTAAGTGTTGTTAAATAATGTGGGTGTCTGTCGTCTGTATAGCCAAAACTACTGGGCCGATTTTGATGAAATTTGGCATAGAGGTTCAGAAAAATAATACCCTGAGGTGAAATCGAGAAATAAATTTCAGCTTTAAATTTCGTGAAAAAATTATTTCTCAAAAAAGGTTCCGATGATTTTGATAAAGCAAATTATATGCAATATATTTAAATACAATCTAACGATATAAGTTATTTTCCTGGGGGGAAAAAATCTAGTTTCCGAGGTATTGATGAAAATAAAATAAATTATTTTTAAAATCGAAAACAAAAAGTAATCAACCACCTTTTGAATGCTTTATTTTTAATGTTTTTTAAAAAGTAAATTAAATAAGATATTACGATATTTAAATACAGTTTTTCATATAATATATGAAAAAATTTATTTTAGTTGTCCCGAACCGATTTTTTTGTTAATAAATATTCTGATAAGAGTAATTAATGATTATATAATCTTCTGCCCGATATCGGAGGACAAAGAAACCCGTTAGCCGCATCAGTGTTTCTTTATACATAATATAAATAAAACTGCAAGTACAAAGTTGTTGGTTATAACCATTTCTTTCTATATTATTAAAATAGTTTTGTAAAAAAACTATTCCTAGTAAGTTAGAGAGAGTTGTATATTGTATATATACCAAACTGTGCGTCGTACGTGAAACAAGGTTAGAGAAAAAATAAGAGTATATAAACCGAGTGAAAAAAAAGGATAGAAAAAAGGGATAGAGGGGTGGGTAATTGGGTGGTTTTGTTTCCTACTACGTGATATTTTTTTTCTTTTAGTTTTAAGACAAATGCCCTTTTAGAAACAGTTGCCTCTGTAGCCCCAAGGTAGCAAGAGCGCTTCACATGATGAGGTTATGAGTTCGAATATGGTTGGCTGCTCTAAAGTTATGAATAAAAAAAAAAAAACGTAAACCATAATATGTGTGAGAATATTAATACGATCAAATTTAACGAAATGTTTAATAACTAATAAATTCTATTGATAATAATTATTGTAAAGCACTATAAATATGTATAAGTAAATTAGGTAAACTCTCTCTTCACAGCTCAGGAGCATATTTTGTTCTCTAGTAGAGATATAACCTTTTAATGTGCTGTAATGTTTTAATATACTTATAGAATTATGGAATTTTATGTATAAATGTACTTTTTGTATCAATTATATTTTTAATAGAGATAATTATACAAAAAAATGTCTTATGTCTTGACAAAAGGCACTTAGCAGTGAATAACGGCTGCCTTCCGGGGAATAACGATCAAAGTGAAGAAGGTGGCTCTGCCACCTACTATTAGAATAAAAATAGCCTTAATAAAACTCCGGTAAAGTATGTGACTACAAAACTAAGGGAGGAACCCGATTTCTGCTGCCACTATGTACACATCGTATAACTCAGTTCAATTCTTTCTCTCTCATTAGATACTGATTTACTGTAATATTGTTGTTCCTGCATTAGTCACGAAATATTTATGCAAACTATCTCTATATATTGTAACCGACCAAAGAACTAAACAATTGTCAGTATGGAATGTTATAAAAAATCAAGATATGATATAACACAAGGCTGTATGAGATAATAATTAAACGGCCATAATTATAATAATAATTATATTATCTTTTTTTCCACCTCTATATTAATTAACTCATTATGCAATATCACATTGCTGGAGACCTGTTGTACATTAGGAAATTACGAAACCTTTTACATCGTCGATTGGCTATAGTAATAGTAAAGGGCTCTTCATACAGGGTGGGATTTGTAGTACTACCAATTGGAAAAATTTAACAATAAACTAAATTGAGGTTAGAAAAACATCATTAGGGTCCGTAGGCAAAACCAAGGACTCATATATTTTCCTGCGTGTGTCTGTCTGTCCGTCCGTCTGTCGCCTGCTCTCACGGCTACACCTTTTGTCCAATCCCTTTGAAATTTGGCATATATGTGTAGAGTACCCACCAACACATTTTAAAAATAAAGCGACTTAAAAAAATTAGGGTAATAAAACTTAAAGGTTATATATATTTTTTTTTGACACCGTGTGGGGAATCATATGAAAGGATACGTCGAGCTGATTACAAAAATATATAATTTTTGGTAATATGCTTGGATAGGGCGAGCGTAGGTGAGTGTAAAAGTGCCCCCCCCCCCCCCCCCTCTATCTCGCTTATGTGAAGTACAAAAATCTGAAAAAATTCCTGATCATTCTTCGACCAAAAGTAAAGATACCACTTTTTGGAAATGTTGATTTTTTTTATTGACAAAATACGTTTTTTTACAAATAATTATACTCTTTTCGATGCATTTATATATGTTTGTAGTACGGTTCAGTGACAAAAAATACTTTATCTACGATTGATACGAAATATAAACATTATATCTTTGTTTAGATGCGTAGAAAGTGATTATTTACGTACTTGTATTCATTGCGCATGCGCGTCTTATAGTTCTGAATAATTCCTCTTCTTTACCGCACTAGTGCGGTAAAGAAGAGGAATTCTTCAGCTTTACGCACGATTAGTGAGTTTGTTTACATTTAACAAAACTAATTTGGTGTTCTTTTATTAAAGTAACTGTTTATATAGAGTTTTTAGTGAAAAACAATGAGTGAATCAAGTGACTTTGACGAAAATGTGGAGAATAATAATCCTCCAAAAATAATTAATTCGGCAAAAAATACAACTAATGAATTAATGCCATCATTATCAAGAGAGAGATACGAACTTACATACAGCAAGTTTATTTGTTTCTTTATTTATTATTTAAATCTAACAATCGTAGATAAAGTACGGTACGCAACTCGTGCGAAAACGGCATTTTGCATTGCTCATGTGGTTTTACCACCCTCGCTATCGCTCGGGTGCAAACTCCACACTCGCATGCAAAATGCTACTTTCCGCACTCGACGCGTAATGTACTATTATCAGAAGTTTGATTATGTATTTTGAGAATATCAGACCCATAGGATAATTCAAAGTAGGCTTTTTAGAATTTAAAAAAACACATCAATAGGTGCTACTTATACAATATAGTGTTGCCTACGGACCCTCGCTGTGTGCTGACTAGCACACACTTGACCTGTTTAATATATGTATAATAACGAAATAGCGACCGCGATTATTTAACAAAAACAACACCTCTCAACACTCTCCAAAAACCCGACGTTTCGGCGTTAATAAAAATCTTCTTCATGGAATCTATAACAAAAGAAGATTAAGTAATAAAGCTCTAACGAATACAAATTAAAGGGTAAAACATGAAAATCTTAGTTGAGGACTTAAAAATTAAAAATTACAAAGAGTAAAAGTTGATAAGAGCTTTTAAAGAAACATTAAGTAGAACGATAGGAAAATTGACTAGAAAATTTTAAAATATAAAATAGAGGTAACAATAAAAAAAACCTACACCAACCAAAAAGAGCTGGTAATTATCTAAAATTAAACAGTGAAATAAAACTAACTCCTTATGTTAACTCCCTTAGATATAGGAGCGTCTGGAGGACATCTAAAGGAATAATATAAATCGTCTCTCCACGTAAACTGACTAATTTTTTAAAATTTATTCTATAAAGCAGCTTTCAGCATCCAAAAGGCCATCATCAGTGGCTAGTAAACAAAAATTAAATTAAGCTTGCTTCATTTTAGTTGTTGGCCATTATTTGTTTAGTTCTTTCAATTGGTTTGATTGCTGTGAAAGTTTCGGTATTTAGTTTAACTTTAGTTTGTTCCTAAGCACTGGAGATGCCCTTATAAAGGCTTAAATCTGCTTTATAGAAAAAATTTAAAAAATAATCAGTTTACATGGAAAGACAATTTATATTATACCCCTTATGTTAAAGGTTAATAAACATTTTATAAAAATAACAATTATAAACCATCTTTCATACTGCTCAAGGCGGTAAAAAAAATGTTTACTCGTATAACTGCTTATAATATATTTACTTAATCAAGGAATCAATACTTCAGCTTTACGCACGATTAGCGAGTTTGTTTACATTTAACAAAACAAATTTGCTGTTTGTTTAATAAAAGTAACTGTTTATATCGAGTTTTTTGTGAAAATCAATGAGTGATTTAAATTATTATGACGAATATGAGGAGAATAATACACCTCCCAAAATAATTAATTCGGCACAAAATACAACTAATGAATTAATGTCATCTTTATCAAAAGAGAAATGCGAACTTGCATACACGAAGTTTATTTTTTTCTGTATTTATTACTTAAATCTAACAATCGTAGATAAAGTACGGTACGCAACTCGTGCGAAAACGGCATTTTGCATTGCTCGTGTGGTTTTACTACCTCGCTGTCGCTTGGGTGGAAACTCCACACTCGCATGCAAAATGCTACTTTCCGCACTCGACGCGTAATGTACTATTCTGGTTGGTACAACTGCATGTAAGGACTGATATTTGTAAAAAGTTTCAACTCTCAAGCTTAAAAACTGTGTGAGCTATATGTGCGACACAGGCACGCACACACACACATACACCCACACAAATACATGCACACCCACACTAACATAATAGTTTCGAATTTTTTGGGTGAAAACAATTCATTTCCTTTAAAGGTTAGGAAAAGTAAATAAATGAATAAGGAAATGAATGTTTTGCTAATTCAGTATACCAGCGTCAATTCCTAACGTTACTAAGCATTTTCCATAAATGGAAGCGAAAAGTCAGAATTAGTAAAAACAACGCCTGTAGTGTAAAAATTAAGTCCAGTAGTTGGCTGGTAAACTTAAATGTTTTGAATAATTTGATCATTTAAGAAAAAAAAAAAAACGTGTGAAACGTAGATGAGAGAATATGTAAGCTATTTGAGGTTTGGTTAGAATGGAGGGGGGGGGGAGAGGTCGGAGGTGTAAAGGGAGACATTCAAGTATCTGGCAGCGTGAAATCTGGGGGTCGGTAAGGTTGAATCTAACAGGTCTTGGTTCTATTTCTGATGTCATACCGTGTTATATTGCTGGCAACATTTTTCTCTTCATTCTGGCACATCTTCCTAATTCATATGATGTCACTATTCACACATCACTAGTTCTACCCTCTCATATCAATGACATCACATCGTTCCCTCTACAATTCGGAAAAAACTAAAAGAGAGAGAGAGAGAAAATAGTACTATTCGTTGTTTTTTGTCCGCGCGTAATGCGTGGGTTTCCTTTTTTTAAAAAACACTTCTATGCCTTGTACATCAAGGAATTTTTATTTTTTTTAAAAGACAAATTATACTTTAAACTATTCATAGATCAATGTTAAATACGAAAAAAAATTAACGAAAGAGGTTTTTCCCATATTATGTTACAGAAATATAAAAAAAAAAAAAAAAAAAAAAAATGATACAGCAATAAATGGAAGTATTTTGATACAGGAAATGCAATATCAGAATAGCTCGTTCTAATGGTTTAATATTCTTAGACTTGACAATATATATATATATATATATATATATATATATATATATATATATATATATATATATATATATATATATATATATATATATATTTATTATATAATATATATAATTTTTTCTATCGTTCAATATAATTTAAAAATTACTTAACTCTCCGGGCATTGAAACCAGATAGGTTGATGTTTGGATTTAAGGTAGTAGTTCTAAAAATTATTTATTCCAAACCCAAATAGACGAACTCATCGTTTTCTTGTAGTAGTTTCCTTTTTGCCAGTATGATATTTTCGTATATCTAAGGTAAAAATATTATATTTATAAATTATTGAGAGATTTAACGTGAATATGTATGCATGCATATATATATATATATATATATATATATATATATATATATATATATATATATATATATATATATATATATATATATATATATATATATATGCCTATGAGAGCAGTGCCAAGATTTTATTTTTGATGTTTATTTCCACCGTGTTTGTAAATCCTTTATTTTTTCACAAATTTTTGACGTATTCAAATTTCTAATTGTGTAAAAGACGGAAAACATATCACAACGTAAGTCATTTATTACAAAGCGAATTTTCTATGTCACTTTGTTTTCCTGCGTTCCTTTAGACTTGTCTGCCGCTAACAGAATTGTATTTTGGTTGGCCCTTAATTCTTAAAAGACAAAAGTGCGATATAAGGAAGGGACAAAACTCAAGATAAATCCCATCTAGAAAATAATTTGTGAAAAAGACAAAAAAAAAAATCTCCCTTTCTCATTTAAAAATTGTAAGATCATCAATAAATAATGAGATAAATACAATTTACACAGACTAAATATAATCCTTTTTTAAGACATTTCTAATATATATATATATATATATATATATATATATATATATATATATATATATATATATATATATATATATATATATATATATATATATATATATATATAAATATTTGTAAATTTACTATAAATAGAAATACATTAATCATAACGAATAACTTTAGTTAAATACTATCCTCTAACCACAACCGTGTTTACCATCCTCTGTAGAAATACATTACAACTGCTTCCCACCTTATCCAAGGTAACACAAAAAATATTGCTGTAATAGTTAATAGATCGAGGATAATAAACAGAGTTGTGGTTATAGTTGTCTAGCGGTGATTAGGGGATTTGATCATGTTATATCTCATGTATACTTCCCTTCAAAATAAGTTGCTATCATTGATAATTGGTCAAGAATAGTAAGCAGAGTTGTAGTTAGAGAAAGAAGTTGGTATCAGAGTTAATATTGGAGATGGATAGTAAACAAATTTGGGTTTGGAGGTGCCTAAAGGTAATATGATTCACTCATTTTATTTTGCCTGTGTACGTACTTTCAAAAAAAGTAGCCACCAAATTTCTTTGAGTTGCCTAAAGGCGCACAGGCGGTTAGAGAATCAAGTTCAAGAGAATCTTTCAGTGACAAAAATTGCTATCATAGTTAGTAGGATAAGGAAAGTTATGTTTAGAGTTGATAAGGATAGATGGTTATAGGATTAAATTTGTTGTGTCTTCGTGTTTTCAAACAAAGTTGCTATCATAGTTGTTAAAGTTAACATGCAATGGATAGTGAACACTATTGTAGTAAGAGGATTCAATCATTGTATCTGTTATATCTTCCATTAACAAAAGTTGCTGTCACAGTTACTAGGTTTAAGATAGTAAACACTGTTTACCTACAGCTTTTCTTCTTTTTTTTTGGTTTTTTCTTTCTTTCCTTATGGTACTTCTATAGGTTATAGCTTAGGGCCTACTGGCTGACCTCGTCCTTACCAAACTCATTCAAGTTTCCTTATTAAAAATTCCCACATTCCCACCGACTTGTCATTTATTTTTAAGTATGTTGATAATATGATAACGGTCATTCCTGAAAATTTAATTCGAACTGAAAGAGATATTTTCAATTCTTTTCATCCTACGCTTAAATTTACTTTTGAAACTGGAATCATATTCCTTTTCTTGATGTACTACTCATGCTAGTCATTCGCAAACCTCACAATTCTATTATAACCTATTGGTATCGTAGATCTCAAAATGTCGTTGGATGATTAAATTTTTTTTCACACCACCCCTACAGCCAAAAATTTAATTTTACAAGATCCTTAAACGAATTCTAACTCTGTGGTTTTTTTTTCTTAAGAGACCAGAATATTATCGCTAACTTTTTTTCATTCTTTAAATGACCCTCTTGTCTTGCCTCGCAACTTTTTTTGCACATTGTCTAGTTTTTGTTGTCCTTCTGTGCAGTTTGTACAGTTTTGTTATTTTTGTTTTTTAGCCTTTTCACACACCTTTTTCTGCAATATTGTCTAGTTATTTGTTAAACTACAGTACAATATGTATATTGCTTCCGAGCTTACCGAAGGTAACGGAAGCTATGTGATCGTTCTGAAGAACGAAAATATTTTAGGTCTCCGATTTCAAAAATTCCAAGATAGAAATCCGTTTCAGACATCAGGGAACATTTTTGGTTCCGTGTCTGTCTGTCGGTCTGTCGGTCTGTCGGTCTGTCGGTCTGTCGGTCTGTCGGTCTGTCGTTCAATTTTTGCGAACCACCATATCTTAAAAACTACACGTCCAATTTTAATGAAATTTGGATGGTAGGTCATAATTAGCCCATTGTTGGTCCCATATAAGTTTCAACCTTCTGCGCTTATTTGTTTGTCATCCACATGCTCACAAACATACATTTATTTATGGCCATATCTTTAAGAGTAATCATCTGATTTTTATGAAATTTTTATGGTTTGTCGAAAGTAGCCTGCAGATAACACCTGCCTTATTTCAACCTTCTGCGCACTTTAAATCGTGCTAAATTAATATGTCTTATATTATAAAGCCGCATGGCTAACTGACTCACTGACTAACATTAATGTTTACCCACTTCCAGAAGTGCTAGAGGCTTGTGGTTTGCGCCATTCGACGCGCAACGTCCATATTGTGGACCTAAATAACTATACAAAGTTCACTTTTCCCCCTCCTCCCCCCTTAAAAAAATAAAAATGGGTGACTTGATTTTTAAGCTGGTTTGGGGGCTTATTGCGGCTAAACGGTAAGTCGTATTAGAAAATGGATAGCACAAGTGGTGACTGATTTTAAAAGATCTACAACTTTAGTCCTATGAGTTTTTGTCGTATCATCATCGGTTGTACCCTAGATTGTGATAATTTTGTTGTTATTTGGTTTTATTTATTTCCATTTTTGTCTTTGAATGGCCATAGTTTCTATAATAGTTGGCCGATTTTATTTCTGATTGCGGCGATTGATTCTCACACTAATGCTCTTTAAATTGAGTATATTTTATTTCATTAGTTTATCCTACTTGCTGAGAACATGAGAGTAAACTTTTTCCCGTGCGCCGTGTCACGTGACCACTTTTGTTTGTTTTTAATATTGTGTCGGATATCATTTTAAAGGCCTTGATATGTACATTAAAGCTATTTTATTTGTTGATTTTTTAAAAATTTTGTACATATACTTTTGTACCGATTTATAATTTTGTTGTAGGTTAAAGGGTTTAAATACTTTTTTGATATTAGATTTTTTATTTATATGTATTTATTAGTTAAATGAATGCCCTTTTGTATTGTTTGTTTTTTAAAAATATAAATTTGGTACCTCAGAGTACAGGGGGTACAAATGTTAAAGTTAATCTTTTATAATATGATGTATATCGTTGAAAAGCTCTTGCATAGTTGATTAATTTTTGTTATATTCTATTTTGTGTTATTTTTTGTTTTGAGGGGGGTAAAATAAAAAAACTGTCTATACAGCGGTTTCTACGATTTGGTTGCAGTTTTATATTTGTTTATTAAATTAATTATATGTGCGCTATCGTTTGGTGCTTGTTGGAGGCTTTGTTTCTCTAACAAATGTTCAAATTTCATCAACTTTATTAAATATTTACTGGAACAGTGCCGCGCCGTTCCAACTTTTTGATTATGTTTATCGAGGTATTTTTCTTAATTTGGTATTTTCTTTGCGAGGAAGCTATGTGCCACATTAATTGGCAGAGTATTTTTTTCTTATTTCAGTTTGTTTTAATGTTTTAGTTAATCGTTTTACCCTTATCTGAATGCCCACTCTTTTATCTGGTAACTTAATGAATCCTGTCAACTCCATTTTGTCCTTCACCCTTCCTCCCAAAAATTAGTTCCAATACCTTCCTAGATCACACTTATTTCAAATTTCAATATTTAGATTATAAGTCTTGTATATAGTATATATTAGTTCATAACCATGATAATGTAAATAAAATTTACGAAACTGGTCAGTTAAACAATGTTGTTATTTTATCAAAGACCTTACCTGACTCATTTTTATTCTAGTCTATAATTTAAACGGTTGCTAATTCAAATTTTATGTATGCTCTTTGATGTAGAACTGACCGAGTCACTCAGATGACAACACTTCATGTAATTAAGATATATTAAGATTACGGCAGACAAAGATCAGAGAAACGTCAAACATTAGGGGTACAGTGATTGATATAAACTATATCACCTTCCCCTAAATAAATAAAAATGTCTACAATTTACAGCCTCTTAGTTAAAAATAACAAAAACATAACTAGTTTAACGATAGCTTTTCTTTCTTTTAATTCATTCTTTAAAAACTATTATTAAAATGTTTAAAAATAATGTTGATTGATGAACCCTGTGATGTATTAATAAAAATGATAATATTTTGAGTATAATATTAAATGGGAGTAAATTATGCCTCATTCATATATTAAGTGTACGTTCTAACAGCGCTATGCTGTATCAAGGCGCCGCTTGGAAGGGTTGCGATCTTGGAAAAGCTTAAGAACGGCGGGATCTAATAAAATTTGTTGTGATATTGAAAATGCTTATTCTTTAAAGTTATTACAATACTTGCGTTATCTTGGATAAGCTGGGAAGCAATTTGTAATGCTTTCCTACAGAGGACAGTAAACACAGTTTTGGTTAGAGGATTCAATCATTGTATTTAACTGAAGTTATTCGTTATCAATATCAATATTAATCTGGGAGAGTATTAAAGTTTAGGTGAAGGATATTTAAAATATAACTCATTATATGAGTTGCCTCTGCTCATTTTTTATAATAGTTTCTTCAATAAAATGTCCTACTTCAATCCAGTCATAAGAGATAAAAAGGTAATAGTCAAGGAAAAAGCGTGAAAAAAGTGTCTTACTAACATCAAGCTAGAATTTAATCTAAATTTTGTTTCTGAATTTAAGCAATGTTTATCTTTTGCTGCTTTTTAATAATATGTGATCGGCTTAGTTCGTCTGCGGGATATAGCTTAGCCATAAGCTGTTCAAAAAAACAACAGACACGTTAAGCCCATTTTTGCGGTCAATGAGATTTTCAATGATCTTGAGTACAAAATTAGTTGTTTTTTTTTTTTAAACAAATTCTTTATTGGCATAAGTAACAAAAAAAAATATTTGTGTTTACCGGAGCCATAATGTTATTTTGAGAGGGGTTATTTTGTGCCTTTTGTTAATTTTGATATTTTGTAAGGGATTGGAACTTTTTGACAATTTTGGAGTATATATTTATTTATATATATATATATATATATATATATATATATATATATATATATATATATATATATATATATATATATATATATATATATATATATATATATATATATATATATTTATTATTTTTCTAAACGGAAATTTTTGATTGGATTTTTGTTAGGGCTGTTTGCAGGTATTTAAACGGGTATCATAGGCAGTCTGTGGACTGACTTAAGAGTGGACCAATCTGGCATTTGCCTAGTAAATTGAGGGAAACCACAGAAAACCTCAATTAGGTTGGGTGGACCCGAGTCCTTTCAAAATTCTTCCTATGTTTTCCCTAAGTAATTTTTATTTATTGATTTATTTTTATTTCGTTTGTGGGTTTCTGTTGATGAGTGGGTCTCCAGAATTTACAATTTTAGGCTAAGGGGAGTAATTTATTTCTTTTACGAATTTTAGTGTAAGTGTAATATTTTTTAATTTTGAGAAAAGTATGGTCTTGATTTTTTCTTTTTCATCTTGAATATCTTGAATTTTAAGTTCTTTGAATAATTTGGTACGTTCGGATTTGTACTTAGGACATTCCAATAGGATGTGAGTCATACTTTCTTCTTTATTTGGACATGTATAACATTGAGGCGAATCACTTAGTCCTATCATATAGTGGTATTGAATGCATCTTACATGGTAACTTCTCAATCTATTAATTTTGATTACATCCTTACGTGGTAATTTTGATTTCCAGAACCATGGTTTAATTGGAACTTTTTTGATAATTGATTTGAAATTTCTTGCTTTTTCTGGTTCTTCTTGGAGTTTCATATTCCATTTTTCAAACATTTTCTTTTTGGATACTGCTATTAGATCTCTTGTTGGTATTTTTTTGTCTGATTGTTGATTTTTTGTATTTTTTTGTCTGTTGATATAAGTTTTCATAAGTAATTTGATGAATTGGTAGCAATTTATGTTGGTATATAGTTTGATCTAAGTAAGGTAAAAGAGAATTGTAGCTATTGATTAGTAAGGGCGTAGGTTTATGTCGACAGTATCTATGTCCTCTGTTTATTTTATTTGATAGTTCTGTTACCGATGTGTATATGTCAGAGGTTTGAGTAAATAAATTTAACAGCAGTTTGTCAGTTAGATGTTGTCGTCGTAAGTCAAGTGGTTGTTCGCAACATTCAGTTAAGATTACGACTATTGGTGTTGATTTTAAATATCCCATGGATATTTTTAGGGCTCTGTATTGGATGCGGTCGAGTGTTGTTAGTAAGTATTGTCTGGCGTTTCCATAGAAAGGTGAGGCAAAGTCTAAACATGTTCTTATTGTAGCCACAAAATTAGTTAGTTGACCAAAAATCAAGTTTATGTTGATTTATCACATGATAGGTTACTTATTAAATATTTCTCCAAATCAAAGTGTTAATTTATTAAGTGACATGGCCGCTCTCAAACGGTCTGTTGTTGTTTCTTAACCGTTTATGGCTAAGCTATGTCCCGCAGGCGAACTAAGCCAATCACATATTCTTAACAGGCACCAAAAGATTAACTTACCCAAAATTCTAGCTTGATGTTAGTCTGACATTTTTCTTTCACGCTCTTAGGAACTATAATATCTGACCAAAAACCACTTGTGTGGTAAAAAAAAAAAAAAAAAAAAAAACACCCCGCCAAGTCTGTGTTCCAAAAAAGTTGTGAAATCAACTTTCTGTCCCGCCAAGTGATGTTGGCACTTTCTCCTGACCCAACACTGTCAACTTAGGTACTTATCAGCTTCTTCTCCTTGGTGGTGTGCCTTGCTATTTCCTGAAACTGGAATTTTAATATTCTTCAGACACCAATACAATTTCTTGTTACGGTTGGACTAGCCTATACGGGGCATCATGTATAGAAATGCAAAAACACTGGCACATATAATTAAAGTCTTTTCTAAATATTGATAAAAAATGCACCAATTATGGATTCTTCTTCATTTCATAAGTTTTTTCTTAATAAAATGTCCATCTTCAGTCCTCTATTTTGAGACACAGCTGTATACAGGTCGATCTTGGGAATCTTGGGCGTATGTAAATGTTGTAGATTACCTGGGCTTCGATGTAGCGTATCTGGTTTTTCAAGAGAGTATGGAATGAAAAAGAATACATAAATAATGCAATTTATATCAATATACAGGAAACACTTTAATTATGTTTGCATTATATTTGTTAGTTTTTGCATTTCTATACATGATTCCCCCATATAGGCTAGTCCAAACCTTGTTTCACCTTAACGTTTGCCAAATGAGGTTTGTGTGGAAAGATAGTTCATCTCATAGTCTTAGTTCTGGACAACTAGTTCTAATATGGAGAGGAAAGCCTTTTAACAGTGTTGTTGAAGGCTCTTCTCGATGCCACAATGATCATTATCATTGCTGTAAATCTTTCCCATTATCAAAAAGCAAATAAAATAGAAATAAGTAATATAAGCTTTCAAGGAATGACCCCATGCAACAACTACTTTCTTTGCAGAGGATGCGTGGAATACAACCAGTTAACTTTGGGTAGTACTGCAGGCACACCGCCAAGGAGAAGAAGCTGATAAGTATCTAAGTTGACAGTGTTGGGTCAGGAGAAACATCACTTGGCGGGACAGAAAGTTGATTTCACAATTTTTTGGACCACAGACTTAGCGGGGTGTTTTTTTTTACCACACAAGTGGTTTTTGGTCAGATTTCATGACTTTTTGTACGGTTCCTAAGGAAGGATTCTCTAAACTGTTTATTCCCACACATTAGAGTCAAATAAAAGTGAATTTATGAGCTTGACAAGGTCTATGGAGATTAGAGAACTACGAGACCTATGGCATTGAAAGAACTTAACATTCTGATAGTAGGAGCATATAAAGATTTAAAATAATAATAATAAAATAATTATAATAATAATAAAATAATAATAATAAAATAAAATCATAGAAAACAGAAATATGGATTAATAAATAAATTACTCCCCCTTGATCTCAAGAGAATAAGGTTGAACTAAACCTATAATACTAAGTTCAAAAGATGAACTCGTAAATAGAATTAATTAAACGTCATGTGACAAGCACGAGCACGAAACTACTACACAACACATTGGTGTATCTCCTTATAATTGTCAGGCTCACCACTTCGTATGACTCTTACTTGGTTTCTACCCATACTGTTCGCTAGCTTGGTTTCTCGCTCCACATTCAGCGTAGGGAATGAGTTGAGGGGTTGTGGGGGAGGGGGTTAGTTGAGAAGGGGGGGGGGGAATGCACTAGAGCCCTAGACGAATCCAAAAAGCCCTCATTTTTTGCATATGAATATGAATAAGAAGAAGAATTTTCAAAAACTACCATTTACAAACCTATTTTTCTCTAGTTCTACTTAACCGATTTTGACCTTCTTCTTTTTACTTTGATCTACAGGACACGGCCTTCAAAGATATTAAAAAAATATTTAGGTAGCTTGTATGTATTTCACGCTGCAGACCCTCAAAAACCCTAGTTTGTCACCTACACCTACAGTATATATACACTGGCAGCTTTTGTGAAATTTTGACTTTTTGTCTTGGCGGGGCGGAACGCTGCTGCGTTCCTAAATTAGTGTTAAAAAATAAAACGTGTATGAAGATAAAATGTTTTATAGACTGTAAAAAATATACTAATAATATCTAATATTATTCAATGTTTACACGCGTAGATATGTTTATTGTTGTGTATATATTTTAAATTTGACGATTGCTTGAGTAGTTATAACGTCTGTGGCTGATTGTACTTTGGAGTCTCCGTGTGTTGATAATATAGATAGGTGTTTACTTCCCACATACAAACAAACTGATTATATATTTCGATAAGGCATCTAAGGACTTAATGACAAATATATGTGTATGTGCTAAAGATTCTTTAGTGACATGCCCTCTCAGATCCGTGACTTGTTTTAATTTAATTTTTATGTATAAGATTATATGATTGCTTTTGTCTCAGGCTGTACACTTGCTTATCACTACTATTGAAAAACGTCTTAACGTTCCTATTGTACAAAAAGAACGAGACAGAGATTTGATTTAAGTCGAAGAACAATACAGTGATTGAAACATGACCGGTGATATAATTATCTGATCAAGGAATGAATCAATCATTCGTGGTGCTCGTCGTCCGTCCTTAACTAATGTCTAACAACTGAAATATCAAGTTAACTTGACATGCTTTCGTATGTAAGTACGAAATAAACAATAAAATAGTTGAGCCTAGATTATTATTAAATTCGTCGATATAATATTCTAAAGCTTAAATTCAAAATTCAACTCTTAGATTTTATTTTCTTATACAATATCAAGTACATTTTTAAACAATCGTGCTTTTGAAATTTTCATATCAATATTGGTTGTTAATTTTTTTCATTGAAACAATTGTTTCCTAGATTACCGAAGGTAACGGAAGCTACGTGATTGTTATGAAGAACGAAAATATTTTATGTCTCCGATTTCGAAAATTCCAAGATTAGAAATCCGATTCAAACATCAGGGAACATTTTTGGTTTCTTGACTTTCTGTTGGTCTGTCGATTTGTCGGTCCGTCGCTTAATATTTGTGAACCAACATGTCTTAAAAACTACACATCCAATTTTAATCAAATTTGGACGGTAGGTAATTAGCCCATTATTGGGCCCATATAAGTGTAAACCTTTTGCGCTCACTTCTTTCTCTTCCACATGCGTACAATCATACATTTATTTACAGCTATATCTTCAAAAGTACTCATCTGATTTTTATGAAATTTGAGTGGTTTATAGAAAGTAGCCAGCAGATAGCCCCAGATTAATTTCAACCGCCTGCGCTCTTTAAATATTGCTAAATTGATACTTTAATTCATGTAAAAAATATAAACAATTTTAAAAAATTTTGGGGGGAAATTTAATAAATGTGACAATAATGGCCTATAAAATAATAAAATCATTTAAGTATACGAAAAAGGACGCGAGGAACAACACTAATGGGCAGAGTATTTTTTTAAATGTTGGTTCTTCCTGAGGCAACCTTTTTAAATTTGGAAATAAATTTTAGTTACATATATATTAATAAATTAATATGTATGAAAATAAAATTTATTTTTACAGGGCTTAATGTAATGTAATACTCTTTATGATGCATATAATTGAAAAGCTATAAAAGAGTAATGCAATTGTTGTTATGCAGTCTTTTGTCATATTTGTATTTAAGTTTTGTTTTTTTAAATGGAAATATTTATTTAGGTGTTTTTACAAGTTGGCTTCATAGGTTATAAATAAAATGAAAAACTTATTTCATTTGTTACTAAACTTATCAAGAAATTTACAGCGATACCTCATTTGTAAAAATTTACAGGGGTTTGGCTTGGTCAAATTTTGAGAACAAAATTATTTCTTCTGATTTTTATTATAGATACTCTGCATGCATTTGAATGGCTCATCAATTGCAAGATAAGAAGATCATTTAAACTTTTTTATATAACTTATAGTATTCAAATAATGGGCAATAAAAGTTCAAAACGTTTAAAATTGGTCATCTTTGATCGAGCGTATCTTTCGGCTTGATCAGTCTTGAAGAGAAAATTAAAGCAGATTTGGCATATAATCGACGTCGACGACCTCTTTAAAATGACACATATTAAATTAATCTCTCCCGTAAAACACTCCGAAGCGAAGCTCGGGTATCTAGCTAGAAGTGATATATTTTGAAGCCTTTTTAATTTCTTTGATAATAAAACTAGTTTTATTATACCGTTATATTATAGTTTATTGTATGATATAATAGTTTTGTAATATCTATTTATTTATCAATTAGGGACAAAATAGAGTTACATTAATAAAAATCCTAATTTATTAATCAAAGGATGAAAACACAACTTTATTCCTATTTGATTATTTATAATAATTAGTATTAATTTAATTTTAAATAACATTGTGTTCAATCTCTTTATAATGACTTCAATTGACGCTTCAATTTCTTGTTATAGAAACGAGTTTTGTACATTATAAGATTGATTGATTTCTGGATTAGGTAAAGTTTAAGGAAGGCATTGGCAGTATTTACTGGATTAAAGTAAACAAGGTATATTGGCATCCGCATCCTCTAGACTCTAGACTGAATAAAGAAAATCATTAGACTAATATCACTTTCTTTACACATTTAATGGAGAATAATCAAAGGAATTAAGAATGTTTTAATATACATACCAACGAGAATATCAAAATTATTAAGTATAAAAAAAGAAATCAAGTTTAAGAAATTCACTTCCTTTCATGAACCAACATTTTTATTTGCTCATATGCCAAGTACATAGAGAGAGGAATCATTGTATCGGTGCATAAGGTTTATAATGAACATTTGAAAAAAAAAAAAAAAAAAACTGTGTGTAAATGTGTGAAGCCTAAACTACTGGACCGATTTTTATGACATTTGGTATGTAAATGTTCAGCAAAATCCCGAGGCAGATTAGAGAGCATTTTTATTAATATTTCCATTTATAAATTACATATTATACGGCTTAAATCCAGTTTCACAAGGCATAATATGAGAATGTTTTTTCGAGTTATTATCAAATTTGAGAATCATTTTTTAAATATATCACTACCATAACGGATCAATCATACATTAAAGCAAAAGATTTAAATTATTTTTCTTCTAAATCTAGGAGAGTTTTCCTCTTAAGAGGTTCCCTCCACCCTAAAAAGTTGTCATTTATGCTGTTTTCGCTCAACTAAAAACATTTTCCCTGATGATAATAGCGTTAAAAGTAAGAGGGGCGAGTAAAATGGAACTAACGATGTTAAAATGTTTGCTCTTGTTACCGTCTTTGACGAAATTTTATACCAATGTCGATAGTAACAAATAAAAAGACATATTTACAACATATGAGACTTATAGAACATGCAGGCATGTATACAGTATGAACCCAGTGTATATAAACACAGTATTAAGAACGGTATAGTACAGTATTGTATGAAACGTAGAGTATGAACAGTGCGAGTATCAACACAGTGAGACGTCGTATCTTAAACTATTTAAAGAGATTTTGATCAAACTATTCTGAAATATAATTCTACACATATATTATGCTTGTGTTCCCCCGTCATTTAGCTCTTAAAAACGTAGGAAGGTACACTACGTTAAACAATTTAAATTTGAAAAGTATAAATATTATTTGTATTTCTATATTCACGATTATTTTATTTTTCTGGCTAGTCTTTACAATATATTTTTGCTCTCGATCTTACTAACATAAGAGATAATATGTCAAAAAGAAAGCAATGAAGAATTATCTAAGACACATAGATATTTCAGAACGTAAATTTTAAATGGGGAAACCATAGAAGCATTATCTGTTGATCTTAAGAGCTTTTTTATTTTTATTTTTTTACACTTTTCTTTTTCTTTTTTCTAAGGTTGGTTGACCCTCTCCAATATTTCTTTTTTTAAGAGACAATTTACTAGTGTTAGTTAGTATTATGTTTATTTTAAGTCGATCAAGAGAATGGGAGGTGTACGATGCGAGGGAGTCAGTTTAAATAAAAAAACAACTAAACGAAGTGAGTCGGGTTTAGAAATTATGGATGGATTTAGATGGAAGTGCAGCTCTCTACACATTTATAGATTGAATTGGTGCGGCACGTTGCATCAACATTGGACCCAGTAGTTAAGGCTCTACGAGTCCACACAGACGACAAAAAACGGACAGGGATTATTTTTGGACTCAGAGGGTCCTAAAACGTGTAAATCTATCAAAATCCAATTTTCAACCTATCACAACATTTTCTCTTTATAAAAACTACAAATATGACAAACAACAACAAAATAAATACACAATAACCGGATAATTTAACCCGTCCTGTAAAGACCTAGGCTGTTGAACGGAACTAAAACCAAAAAAGAAATCACTATAATAATCTTCTATACAAATAATTAAATAACTTAATGGATTTTTACTTCGAACCATTTTTCCTAATACAATTTGAATTCATTAATCATTTAGAAGAAATATTTAAGACAAAATACCATAAAAGAATAGAACAACATAAAGAAAAATACCATGAACATAATATCTGACACTTTTATGATTAATTTAATTTTACATATTACATAGGAACATACATTTTAGACAAAGTGGTAATAAATCATTTAGTTATCAATGTCATTATATGTAACCGTAGCATTGTGACGAAACGTGACATTTAGCCATATCTAAGTAATAAGATTGAATGATCTAATAAAAAAGTGTTTTTTTGGCAAGTGTACTATAGGAAAGGATTTGGATGTAACTAAGGTTTTGATTTATTAACTTTAAAAGATTTCAAAAACGTTTCAAATTTGGCAACAATCGTTTTCTTCTTTTTTTTATATTATACTAATGCTTTGTTAATAGTCTTTTTGTATATTATTCATTTATTAAAAAAAACACTTAAGAGCGTAGGTAGAAATAAAGAATGTTTTATGAAGATACGTTCTATACTCTTTTCTGTACAAAAATATAGAGACAAAAAGTATGACGAATATTTCTCCAAAGTCAAATACGCAATTTCGACTGACAATGATTGCTCTGGATCCTTAATAAATTTTATGCAGTATATCTTCACTTTTTTATTTGTAATTTAGTAAATGTTTTTCTCAAGAGTTCATGTGTATTGCTTGTATATTTATTTTTATTTAGTGTGTTGTCACGTATATTATTGCAAATCAGAATCCTGGAAGAAAAAAGTATCTTTCTTGTTCTTTGATAATTCCGTGCTTTATTCTCTTTCTTTTTGTTTTAAAGTATAATTACTTTTATATTTGTTAAACTAAAAATCTTAGTTTAAATTTAGTTTAAGGGGGGGGGAGAGGAAGGAGATTAGTAAATCTTAATTAAGATTAAAATTGCGTGACAGTGTAACCAGTATCTTTCTATCAAAAGTAATTCCTCATAGACTTTCATTTATTTACCATCTGGTTCTTCATCCTGGCAGTCTCGCTTCCACGAATTGCTTCAATTTCCTTGCATCGTCTGCCATGACCAGGAGTCTGAATCACCTTAATTTTTTTTCTTCTAGCTTCTATGAACGACTCCAGGTCAGGTTTGATGTAGGTCATTGAGACATAGAGTCATTATGCAGACACGATTTCACTTTGTTTTCCAGTCAATCTAAAGATGATCTTATTGAGTAGCAATGATCTCGACCCTTCTTTCCCCACTTGGCTCCACCATTTTCATTTATCTTTCCACTTCTATTCGTCAGAAATGGTCCCAGTAAGATATAAACACTTCCAGTTTCACCTTGCCTGCACTTCATTAATCGAGAATAACTATTCTGGTTTACTTAATTTTAAGGATTTCGCCTTCCGCACAAGGTTAATAACTTAGACAGTTGTCGAGCTGTTTCTTATTTGAATATAACTATACTACTTGGACAAGACATTGTTCATATTACAAATCTGTCAAATTTTGCCTTGCGTAAAGGTGGGTTCATAGCTAGCGGATCCGTATTTACGGAGGCCCGGAGGGATTCATCTATGGCAACTCTTTTGCGGCACCGCAGAAAGTTGGTTCCAAACCATCTTTTTTGCGGTGCCGCTTTAAAACCTGTAGGAAAACTTCACTTCGTCCTCTTCTTATTTCCTTTTAGTTTTTATATTACAATTGTTTATTATATTATATTTTGTATCTGAATTTGTTCCTACATTATTTTTATTATAATCTGTATTGCATCTGTGTTTAATATACGTTTTTTATCAGTGTTTTATCTTCATCTGTGTATTATGTCCGTGTTTTTTTTTATATCTGTGCTTATTATATCTGTTCCTTGATTATTTTGATTATATACCTATTTCTTATTTATATAATAATAAAAGTCCTAATCTATAATCTTATTATATAAGTTTTTTTTAAGCAAGAGAACTAAATTCAAGTTGAAAAAACGGTGTTATAATTGGCTTTGTTTATAACCTGACCGACCGAAACAACGACTCCCGTCCTCTGTCTCGGCGGTTCTCCGAAGAATATATTGTTATCTATATAGCCCTCCGCAAATAAGTATCCGCTAGCTGTGAACCCACCTTAAGGCTACATTTTTCCAGCGTTTACTTGTTTTTAGCTCTGTAGTTTCCCCGTTATTATTTTATTCTTTGAATCTTCTCTTTACAGTTTTAACGTTATTGTCTTGTTCTTAGCACCTCCTATTTGTTGCGTTTAACGTTATTTTCAAGTCCTTGAGCCTTGAGCACCTCCCCTTCGAAACGCACAACGTCATTATCTTGCTCTTAAGAACCTTTTCATCGTGATAGTGACTTGCAATTCCTCGATCACATATACAAAAACACTTCTCTCATCTCATCTTACTAGAAAGTAATATTAAACCGGCTATTAAATACCATCGAAAGCATAATATACAATTTTATCAGAAACAAATCTAGTTTTCGTGAATATAGTATCCAAAAATAAGTTGCAAGAAACAGGGGTGAGTGTATGAGAAAGTGCATCTAAGTTGGCTCAGACCGAATTTATTTTTTTGTCTGACGAATTGAAAAGAAGAATGTTGTTACGATGTCCCAATTACCCGACAGTTTAGTTTATACTGATTACCTCTAGAGTACAGAGTGGATACAGATCTAGTAGATGCAGATATTGCAAGTATATTTATTTAAAATTTCAAGGGGATTCTCAGTCTGAGTCATTTGGTCTTGGCCACTGTTTCAATGCTATTTGAACTTTGTCCAAATTTTCCTCAAGACAATGAAACATGTTGAGCTTCCATTTACGGTAAACCTTGATGCTTTAGTTACATACGCTAAACGTTATCACAACGCAATTTGTAACTAATTACCTTCTACGTTGTTTATAACTATCCTCGCCATATTGTGTTCATAATGATAACTTTCCGTTTGACTTTAGCTTTTGTTAAAGTAAATCATATTGATGTAGCCGAAGCAGTGCATATTTCATTAAATAAATTATAAAATTAAATCTGTACTCGCACTAAACTTCCTCATAATTACAATATCTTCGTCCAGTGTTTTCCTTTCGTTTTCTGTTCCTGGATCCACTTAACTAACATCAAAAATTGTATTAATTACTTATTTTGTTATTGATATCATTATTTTATGTTTTGTGTTTCAGATTGTTCGAAAAGGTTGTGATTTACTGTGATACATTTATAAATTTAATCCCGTTGTCTTTCGTACTTGGATTTTACGTAGCTTACGTTGCAAATAGATGGTGGCAGCAGTTCATGGCCATTCCATGGCCCGACAAGTAAGTAAACACCATTTAAATAAATTACTTTTATTTATTTGATTTTGCTCCGAGCTTATCCGAAAGTAACGGAAACCTTGTAATCATTTTAATGAACGATTTTTTTGTCTTCGAATTCAAATGTTGCTAAATAGGGATACAGATCAGGGAACAGTTTTTATCTCGTATTTTCTGTCTGGAGGTCTGTCGATTAACATTTTTGTAAACCACTGTAATTATCTCAAAAACAACCTGTCCGAATTCTATGACAATCGCATATGGTCATATGGTAGGTCACAATTTAGCTTACTACTGGTCCCGTGTTAATTAACCATTCTTCAGCACCCACTGCTTCTGAATGCACTCAAACGTATGTTTATAATTTGGGCCCAAGCTAACCGAATGTAAGGAAAGGTGATCGCTCTGAAGAACAAAATTTCAAGACAGAAATCCGTTTCCGACATCAGGCAACATTTTAGCGAATCAATATATTTTAAAAACTACTCGTCAGATTTAAATGAAATTTCAGTGGTAGGTAATAATAGTTAGTCCAATATAAGTATCCTCCGCACTTGCACACAATAAGTTGTATTTTTGTTAACACCTTTATCTTTAAAAGCACTGATCTGATCTTTAAGAAATGTGGTTGTCAAAATGGTTTGTCAAAAGAAATCCATAGATTGTGCCATATTAATTTTAACCGTATGCTCACATTTAATTTTGCATAAAAAATAAGTGTGATCCCACACTGGGAATTTAAAAAAATAGGTCCAAACAAGCATAATTTCAATTCCCATGTGACCATTTGTTCAATAGTAGGATGTGAGGAATAAGGAAGCTATAAGTGCTCCTCTAACTGGCAGACGATTTAAAAAAAAAAATTAAATCAGATGTATAGGTATATTTATCTAAATATGAGCTTTCTAAAGTTTACATTAAAAGCTTTTGCAAAACTTAAATTTGTGAATGTGGCTGTTTAAACGATTTCTGACCGAGCTCAACGAGGTCTCTGTTGTAACTCGACTTCATTTATAGAAATCCGTTTCAGACTTGGGAACAATTTTGGTCTCGTGTCTGTCGTTCAAAATTTTTTTAAACCACCATAACTTAAAAAACATTTGTCCGATTTTAAATGGTAGGTCATACACATATTTTTAACATCTATATCCTTAAAAGTACTCATCCTGTTTTGATGGTGTTTGGATGATTTGTCAAAAGTAGTCCACAGATGGTTCCATATTAATTTTAGCCGTAAGCGCACATATAATATTGCAGGATGCGAGGAAGCTATGTGCTACACTAATTGTCAGACTATTTTAAAAATATTTGTTATTTAAATTTGATATATATTTGTCTGAAGATGCTTTTGCAAATCTTAATTTAATAAATTTGTATATTTATACAATTACTCTAAAAGTTCATAATATTCACACTTCCATATGACTGATGACTGATATTCCCACATGCTCTTATAATCACCTCTTGCTTTACCCACACACACATTTAGTCACAATTCTAAGTATAATTGCTTACATAATAATATGACTTAATAAGTACAAGTTTGTTGGTATTTTATATATTAATAAGTGCAGCAAAAAAAGTATGACCTCACTCTGAATTCATAATACAGGAAGCATTAATGTCTATATGATAAAAGAATAAAAGTAATAACTACAAAATCCAACAAAAATCAAGGAAATAGAATTAATTCGAAGGAATTGTTTATTTAAGGAGTTTGTATAGCTTCCAGTTCCAGGGTCGTGCAATGTCATCACAGTAATGTCATTCCTATGTTTAAAATAAAGAATTATGTCATTAATACAAAAAATTCTTTTATATTTTGTCTTCTTATAATTCTTTTAAGGAAACTTCCTTTTTTTAATACTTATTTTTTATTTAAAGTCTCAATGTTTCCGTGTTAATTCTCCGATGTATTTATAGTTTACACTGAGAAGATAATAGCATTAAGTCCAAAATGAATGAGAAAATAATATCCACACTATTGCACTTTTGTTTTTTCAGATTTTTTTTTTTTTTTTTTTTTTTTTTTTTTTTAACCCTCTAAGAGTAAAACCTTCTTTCCTGCTTTCCTGTTTTAATGTTTAATGTCTCTAGTAAACACGTTTTAAAGCTGTAAAATATTTATTTGATGATTTATGTTTCACCAAATCACGTTTTTTCTGTTTGTTTAGAGCAGTGTCCACAACTTTAGGAAGATTTTTACTTTCTCATATGAAGAGAAAGTATTGTAATGGTGGGAAAATTCGATTTTGATGGATTTACACGTTTTGAGGTCCCCTGTCCCCTGAGTCCAAAAAAGTGTTTTTTAAAAAATGTCTGTCTGTGCAGACGCCTGGAGCCTAAACTACTGAGCCGATTTTGACGAAATTTGGTAAACATGATCAGAAAAATTATACCTACCCCGAGGCGAAATCGAGAAATGAATTTTACCTCCCAATTTGAGGGTCCTAAAAACTCTGAAAAACGTGAAAAAAAATTATTTCTCGAAAATGATTTTGATTAAAGAATTCTAAAATGTAGTCCATTTAAATATGAATCTAACGATACAAGCCGTTTTTCCGGGAAAAATCATGTTCCTGAGAAAATTGCTTTAAACGCGGAGGGAGAGAGGCAGGGTTCGATTCCCCACCGAGGAGATGTTATTTTTATGATATATTTTGATAAAATGTTCAATAATAATAAAATGTACCAACGATAACTAATAAATGGAAAACACTGGGCTAAATAATTATGGACTCGTATATGAGAAAGTTTGTCTGAGTTGTCTCTGACCGATTTTTTTTTTTTTTTTTATTTCCTAATGGGGTGTGATTTTTCTGAAAATATAAACCGAATTTATACGAAATCGCTTTTTATTGCTTCCGAGCTTCCCGAAGGTAACGGAAGATATGTGATCGTTCTGAATAACGAAAATATTTTGTCTTCCATTTCAACAATTCCATGACAGAAATCCGTTTCAGGCATCAGGGAACATTTTTGGTTTCGTGTCTGTCTGTCGGTTTGTCGGTCAGCTGGTCTGTCGCTTAATTTTTGCGAAACAACATATCTTAAAAACTACTCGTCCGATTATATTGAAATTTGGATTGTAGGTCATAATTGGCCCATTGTTGGTCCCATATAAGTTTCAACCTTAAGCTTATACTTATCTGATTTATTAGGCCCTCCGCACAAGGGTCGTTTTGCAGTTGTCTCAAACTCGAAGCGTCACGTATGTTAGATGTCATGTGTGAACTACGCGTTACAAGAGGAGTGGCCTCCGCACACGGGTCGATGTGCAGTCGTCAACTTCTCATTCGTATCGCTGTCTCTAACCGGGAAGGTCAAAACAATTTTACTGCGAGACATTATTTAAGCAGTGCACTTGCATTTTAAGTTAAAGTTTTTCTTTACAATGAGCAGTTAAGTGAGGAAGACACTAGTAGGTTGTACTGGTACCGTCGGAAGAAAAGAACTGAGATATGGTTCATAGTACATATAGTACATACATATAGTATGGGTTCATCCGTACATAGAAAAGAACTTTCATTGTCTGCTATTTGTTGTGGCAAACGAACTGCAAGAGGGCAATGAAAAGAAAAAACAACAGTAATTGTAAAGGAAGGGATGTTTTCCAACTTCCCCCACGAATTTGACGTTAAACACTTCCATTGAGAATATTAAAAAAAATTATCCAAATCGTCTTAGGCGTCAAGGGGATTTTTCCCGTTCGCTGCAGGACGAGAGGTTCAAAGAACGATCGTGACGTTTACGCTTCGACAGACGACTGCTAAACGACTCGTTGGTGGACCCCCACCCATTTACATAGAAAGCCTTGTAGAGGTTTACAACGCTTCGAGTTCGAGACGACTGCGACTGCACAACGACCGTGTAGCTCTTATATATAGGAGAGCAGTTCCTCCTCTCAATAAAGTTAAGGCATCAGACGTGGTCACAACTTGGATAGGTACTAGAGATGGGCATAATCGACACTATTTTCATAGTCGAATATGAAATAATCGTATAAGGTCATAATCGATTAATAATCGAACAATAATCGTTACTTTTGGATCCCATTACAGTATACAATTCATTCGATCAGAGGTACGATTATATTCATATGAATGACCGATTATTCAACACTATTTTAACCGATTAATTTCGTTATTCTAAAGCAATTACGATTACGAGTTTTTTTTTAAACATTTATATTTTTAATTATCCAAATCTAATGCGAAATTCACATATTATTGATTAATGAATAAAAAAAATTAAACTAAAGATAAAATATTATTTATAAAAGGAATTTTCAGAAAATAAAACAAAAATAGAAGAATTAAAAAACATATGTATTTAAAATATATTTAGTCCAGGAGCCAGGTAGATTTACCTGGAAAGTATTTTGAACTTAATGGAATTTTTACAGGTAACTCAGAGGTCCTCTGGGATGCCAATACTGAGTTTTCGACCTCGTGGCCCTTGTGCTAACTTGGGGAGGGGGGAAAAACCCCAATTTTTCGGTTTTTCACCTCTAGCTGGAAAACTACGCGTCAAACAAAAAACTTTACCAGTAGAAAGTTAAAGAGCATAAAATTTCCTATAAAAATCACTGGTCATACGACTGTTTTCACCCATTAGGTACTGAGATACAGCATTTTGAAAAAATGCCAAATTTTAAAAAAGGTGGATTTTAGCGGAGAAAAGCATGTTTTTGGACTTATAAATTAGATTTATCATCATAAATTGAGTATTTAACATTTCTATGTATACTATAATAATATGTAACCCCTTCCCCCCCTCACTGCCCTCTACCCCCCTCCTCCCTCCAGAAACAAATTTGGTGACGAATAATGTGCGTGACTTATTGATTACGTAGTAAAAGAAGTTCTATCCTTCCCTTAATTTTTGACTTTTTATCTTTTAAAAAAATAAATATATCAATAGTCCAGGAAATGAAGCACTTTGGCTCGCAATTCTTTCGACATACATCGATTTACTTGAAAATTTAACAGTAGGTAGAGAATAGTCCAAGCATCAAAATCTATATCATCTATATCATCATTGCTATTACCCTGGGGGTGGTTGCCACCCCATCTCGGGGGTTGAAATTTTTTTTTATTTTAACCACAGAAATCGATGGAAAAGCTAATTCTAAGTCAAAAATGGTCTATACATTTTTTCTTTTAACTTAATATTTTTCGAGTTATTCGCGATTGTAAAAGTTGTTCGACCTTTTTGATCGGTTTTTCGCGAATAACTCGAAACATATGCATTTTATCAAACAAACTGTCAGACCAAAATTGTAGCCTATAAAAAAAGAAAGAAAATCCTTATTTTATAAATCATGTACGACCAATACGGACCGACCTACGGCTTGTTAATTGTTGGCTTTTGTTCGTCAAATGCTAAATTTGAGAGATTCAAAGTCAAATAGCGATAAAACTGTGCATTTCACGAGGAATACTAATAGAAGTTTTTTTAAAGTAGACAAAAAGAGCTTTCATTTTCAAAAAAATAGAAGTCGAAGGCATCAAAATTAAGCGAGTTACGATAAAAATGAAGTTAGTCCCTACATTTCTCTACGAACAAATCAGTGAATACAACCCCCTAATTACCACCCTAATTCAAATTGATCGTCGACCTTCTACGGTTTTGCGTGGATCACATTGGACACATGAGAACAGCTTAACTCCAACTTTTCGGGAATATCCAGACGCCGGAAGTATGGGGTACGGGGTACAAAAGTCAAAATAGTATAAACCCTTTATGATAAATGTCGTTGGATAGCTCTTTAAGAGAGCAGTAATTGTTGTTATAATCACTTGGTCATATTTTCATTTAAGAGGGGGATAAAATGGAAAAACAGAATAAATGATTTTAGCTAAAAATTAGTAATATTATTATTTTTGATCCGATATGAATGAAAATTGGCATACGTGCTTTATTTGATGTCAGAAAAAAGAATATGAAATAATTTGTGTGCATTTAGTACTTTGGGTACAAATCGTTGTAAGGGGGTTTTTAAGGGTTGAAAAATTGCAAAAAAATGAAATTGGTAATATTTTAGGCAACAACATTCTTAAATTAAGTCGATATGATAAATTAATCATATATTTAAGGATAAATATTTTTTGTACATTAAGGTCTAACAAGGGTTGATTTTTAAGGGTTGAAATATTTTGAAATTGTGTTCCAAAGTATAAAACAATCATTATTCAACTAATCCAAACGAAATTTCACCCACCTTAAGCTTTAAAATGTTACTTTATAAGTTTTGATAATTGGGGGTAGTTTTCACCCCTAAAAATAAACAGCGCCCATCGGCATAATGTAGATTTTAAAGTACTGTGTGGGCACCAGGTGCGAAAATTCCGCCGAGCCCAACGTCAACGAGGATGACACTGATGACGACGGCACCGACGACCTGCTCGACAACCTATACCAGGAAGGCATGGACGAAGAAGGGGCTGACAGGTCGCTTATGGAAGAGACTCGCGAAGATTTAATTTAATGTTTATTATTTGTTAATATTTTCATATTATTTTGTTAATTATTATATATGCATAATTATAGATAACTTGTTTACCTACAAGTAGTCAATAAGTTGCGCACATTATTATCGCTTCTTAACATTGCTTTGGGTTTTCAATTTAAAAATAAAATTAAGGCCTCCGTTTGAACGGGGCCTGAGGTGGACCGCCCCTCAGCCCCCCTGCCTTCGGTACGCTACTGATCAGCGGATCCTTTCCCCCTCCCCTCCACCCTAAAGTAAGATTGATAATAGGACCATGTTGAATGTTTCAGGGAAGAAGAGGTTTTATTTAACTTATTTTTCAAAGTTGGTTCTGGGGGGGGGGGGAGGGCAGTGAGGGGGGGAGGGGTTACATATTATTATGGTATACATAGAAATGTTGAATACTTAATTTATGATGATAAATCTATTTTATATGCCCAAAAACACGTTTTTTTCAGCTAAAATCCAATTTTTTTAAAAATTTGGCATTTTTTCACAATGCTGTATCACAGTACCTAATGGGTGAAAACAGTCGTATGTCCAGTGATTTTTATAGGAAATTTGATGCTCTTTAACATTGTACTGGTAACGTTTTTTCGTTTGACGCGTAGTTTTCGAGCTAGAAGCGAAAAACCAAAAAATTGGCGGAAAAATTGGGGTTTTTGCCCCCTCCCCAAGTTAGCACAAGGGCCACGAGGTCGAAAACTCAGCATTTGCATCCCAGAGGACCTCTGAGTTACCTGTAAAAATTCCATTAAGTTCAAAATACTTTCCAGCTCGACCTGGTTTTTTCGACCTGGCTCCTGGACTAATTTACTTATTTTCAATTTTTTTTCATTCTTTTTTAGATAATATAAAAATGTTTTAAGATCAAAGAAATAGTAGATAATAATAATCATAAATATCTTTGTTATTTGTAATAATTTGAAAGTATAATGTAATGTAATCGAATCCACAATCATTATGGAACTATACTACTTATAATCGTAAGCGTATATTTATAATTGAAGTCGTATTAAAGTAAAAAGTAAATCGCTCCTTCTTCGCAAAAAGAATAATCGATTAAAATACAACGATTATTTTCATATTCGATTATTCGATCGAATGCCCATAATCGATTATTAATCGAATCGTAATCGTAGAATCGACAACTTAGATCTCAACTTAGATGGGTACCTATTAGGTACCCATCTAAGTTGAGATAATAGTAATAATAATAGCAATAATCTGGGTTCCCATAGCATCACCATATAAATAAGTAGCTGCTTATGTGAAGTGGCGACAGGTAACATACTGGTTGCATATGCCAATTAAAATTATAATGTGATTTCCTTACCCAACTACTCCAGACTTGTAAACTACAAGGCACAACTTCTTATATGGTTTAACAGCGACACACTAACCCTGTGACATTTATTACATTTGTATAGTTGATTAAGTCCTTTGAAAAGCTAGGCACAGCACAGGCCGTTGCGCCACGGAGTTAATTAGTTAGTTGTTTCAGGTTTTCGTGGTAACATTCAATCATACCAGTATTATAAAATATAGAACATTTTATGAAAATTAACCATACAGATAATTGCTCCCCTGTATGGAAACATTATCGCTATTATCTCAGGTGCTAGATTTTTCCCGGGAAAATAATATTCATACTTAAATAGACTATATTTTTATTTTTATATATTTTTTTTTTTTATCAAAATCGTCGATACTGCTTTTCGAGAAATACTTTTGGGCCACGTTTTTTTCGGAATTTTTGGGAAGTAGCTCTCCAAATTTTAGAGCTAAAACTAATTTCTCGATTTCACTTAGGAGTCTGATTTTTCTGAATATGTCTTCGCTCGTTTGCACAGACTTGAGACAGCCATTTTCTAAAAAACATTTATTGTACTCAGTGAAAATATCAACATCGAATCGAGCTATCACAATACTTTTTCTCTATATATAATACTATACTTTAAAAAAGTAAAATAAACATTGAATTCATGTAAAAATGACGAGAATCAGTGAATGCATACTTTGAACATCTCTACGCTTCCCACAACATCACAATTCCCTTCTTAGCCGTCAATACCCACAACCTTCACAAACAAGAGCAATCTCCATCATACTCCAGCTACGCAACCGTTACCGCATCAGGATCCACTCACCCTCTATACCTCAAAGACATCTTCGATCTTCCTACTTTTATTCCTCCATCCACACACTATTGGCATTGGCTTCACTACTACCTTGCAAGCAACCCTTAACTCCTTCTTAACTGAACTTTAAGCCTTTATTGAACATCATTAGCATCTGTGCTTCCCGCTTTTTCTCAAAAATGACCTCTCTAACCCAAAATTCTCTTACCAACCTCTACTGGAACGCTAAAGGTGTAACCCAGCATAAACAAAACAACTTGATACTTTCCTACATGATGAAAGGATTGACATTACTCACATAAATGAAACACACTTCACATTACACTTTCACATACAGGACTACTGAACGTACAAGAACTGACCATCCAAATAACAGTGGACTGGGGGTAGTAGGATCCTTATTAGATATTCTTTCTACATCCTTCCAATCCTACAGAATCTATACAATCTATGACCAGAGCTTACCACTTGATTACAAAATTCCCTAATTTTTTATTGTCCTAGAAAACCTATCACTCATCAAGATTTTGTTCCCTTATTCCGATTTCTTGCTCCTTGGTTTATAGCCGGGGGTGATTATAATGCTAAACACCTCTGTTAAGTTAAGGGTGTAGAACCGGCAACCCACGTGGCACGAATTCCTAGCTTTTCTTAATTTCTCTGATTCTGATTTCTTGTTTCAAGATAACAAGTCCTTTCCCCTCCTGATTATACTTATTGGCCTTCTGATCTAAACAAACTACCAGATGTTGTCACCTCTCCGATCACCAACCTCCATCCTACTCCTATGAACCTTCGCGATCTCTCCTCGACCACAGTGCTGTTCTTTTGACCCTAGACCTTTGTCCCTCTCCCATCCCTCAAATCTTAATAAATGGACATGAAGACTGTACTATAATATTTCAGCAGTTAATAGAAAACAAACTTGACCTTAAAGAAGCACTAAAGACATCTCTAATAATGAAGTTTGGGGTTTTGATAAAAGTTGATATTTAATAGTTTTTAAATTATTTACTAGATTTAAATTTTTATAACTAGTGGATATTTACTAGTTTAAAAATAATATAATTTTTAACTTTGCAGGACGATGCATTCCTTAGCTCTGTATGTGAATGGAAACGACGAACAGAGCCGAATGATCAGAAGAACGCTAATGAGGTACCTGAACTTGAGTTTAATTCTTGTACTAAGGTCGATAAGTTCTGCAGTCAAGAGAAGACTTCCTACCATGGACCATCTCGTCGAGGCAGGTAAACATTGTATTTAATGTCAAGGTCATTATGAGGAGTAATATTAGATCTAAGATATGGAAAGGAAAGAGAGAAATGCGAGTAATATTATTGGTTTCCAAATTGAGTTTTTAGTGAGAAAAAGTGAACAAAATTTAACATTGTTAAATTTTTAAAACTGTTTTAAATTATTAAAACAGTTGTTTTTATGTAAACAAACAAGGATATTAGAGCAGGGCAAGAGTTCGCTCTAACAAGAACAGATTTCGAAAACATGCGCTAGAATTGAACACTAGTTACACATAACACGTATTTCTCATTCAATTAGATATTATGGGATTTAAATTTAGGGTTGCAATCTATCCGAGATTTGAATTTTTTGGACCGATATTTTAAACTTTTGTTTTTTAAAAAAAGTCTTTAATAGGACAAGGAAAGAAGTAAAAAAGGTATGTAAAAAGTTTACATATCACATACTTAGCTTTAAGTGAAACAGTGAAAATTCCATTGAATCTTACTCACTAAAAGAAACAAAAGGTGGTTATAGATTGATTAGTATCTCACTTTTAACACTGCACTCTCACGCTATTAACTCAACATGAAAAATAAAAAAATAAAAATCGCGGGAAATTTCTTTCTTGAGAAAAAAAGAAAATGTCTAAATATTTAGAGAATAATGAAAAATGAACTTGATAATAGATTTCTATTAACAATGCGAAGGAAAGAATATTTAATTTTTGAGTCTCACACCCTTGTTATTTTTCAATTTTTCTTTTTTTAAAAAATGCATTCTTCAAAACAGAACCCAAATACTGACCGCTGTCAAAATTCCTGAGATATGAATAGAAAAAATAAATATTAGTTTTTACGAAGAAAATACCTTTTATAAACATGTATACACGTTTAGAGGCACTAAAAGTAACAACAAAGTCACTTTTATCATAAAGTGTCCATGGCTTACGATAGTCATGGCGTCTTACCTCGACGTTTCACCTGCAATGCTTAAGTCATCTTCAGGGACTTTAAGAGTAACTCTATCTTGGACACTCTCACTTTGATAAAAGCAAGAGAAAAAATGAATTGTGTATGAACTAAAGTAAACAAAGTGACATATTTTTAGTTTAAATAACTTGTAGCTTAAATACGTTTATGTAATTTAATTAATCAAACTTAACCAAAATTTTAGAGTTACAAATTATTTCTTGATTTCTCCTTGAATGAGGGGGAGGGTAATTCCCCTATAAATTTCATTAAAATCGTTTAGGTTTAAAATAGTATTACCTTACCATCAATTCTGCATAAATTACCCTTATAAATTCTTAAAGCTAATAAAACATTCATCCCATTTTTAGGTGAAAATTAAGTGAACGGAACCACCTTATGGATTTTAATGAGTAGTTTCTGAATATACCGCCTTTTTTTAGTGAAATCCCCCATTATTAAACTCAAAACTGAGGTTAAATCTTTGCTGTGCCAGAAAGAACCGGTGATAGCACACAGTGGGTGGGAAAGAACCGGTGATATCACTAGGTGTGAGGAAAAGAACCGGTGATAGAGCACACAGTGTGTGGGAAAGAACCGGAGATAGCACACAGTGTGTGGGAATGAACCGGTGAAATAGCACGCGGTATGTTGGAAAAAACCGGTGATGGCTCGTGGTGGTGGGAAAGGTCATTCAATAGTTTTGAAATTATTTTTTTCACTCGTTAATTATACTTCATAATTACAATTATTTAAAAATTTGTTCGTATTTTTTTAAAAACCATTTTATTAATTTTAATCTGTGGAATAGGTAGTTGGAAAATAGCTTAAAAATTAATAACAAAGTTTATAATCTCAAAAAGAAGTGAAGTTAAATAGAAACGGGTAAAAACCGTATAAAGCAAACAATCAATTTCAATGCGGTAGAAAAGTACATACAACACAACAATAATTTACAATATTGATTTACATTTTTATACTTCGTTATTATCAACAAAATACATCACAATTTATTTAAAAACAGATTGTCTACAATACTATAATTATAAATTATGTATGTAAATAATATAATTTTATAGTGTCACGGCATATTAGAAAACAAAAAATTACTAGTTCCAGTAAATCAGGTTTTGTAACATATAACACAAGAAAAGTAAGCGACAAAAAAATAGAGTGATTAACAACATTCTTTTAAAGATTGATTTTATTCTATTAATTTTTAAATTTAAAATTATTCTGTCTTTTTTATCATAAAACTTCGTTTATTAGTCCAGTCAAATGGTAGTTTGAAGTGGAAAGTTCTGGTGTAATTGATTTTAGTGGTTTTATTTTATGTTTTGGGGGGTGCTGAACACGAATCTGAAGTTGTCCAACAAAATTTCCCCCCGCAAATATGATAAATCGTCAAAAACAATTTTTTTTGTGGTTTACCGCTTATAACTTGCAAAGAAATCTATTCACGCAAAAAGTGGTCCAGTAGTAAAATATAAATGAGAAAATAACCTTCAATTTATGTCTATAACATTTCTTTGTACGTCATATGGTTTTCACGGAAATGGGAGTTTAAATATCGGGAAAATCAGTAATTTATGAAAAAAAAAAAAAAAACCAGTTATGCACCATGATTTAACGAGCCAATTTTCAATGAAATCTACGTAATCATATACGAAAATTTTGGTTTAGAATTTGGGTGGGTGTTAAAAATAATTTGGTACACAGGGGTACGGGGTACAAAAGTCAAAATAGTATATTATACTCTTCAAGATTCATGTCATTGGAAAGCTCTTTATGAGTACACTAATTGTTGTTATGTACACTTTTGTCATATTTTTATATAAGAGGGGGGTAAAATGGAAAAAAAACCATATTTTTATGCTATTATTGCGTTTTTTCCCATTTTACCCCTCTCTCATATGAAAATATGACAAAATTGTACATAACAACAATTACAGTACTCTTAAAGAGCTTTCCAATCATATTGTTTGGGAGGGAGTCAACAAAGCATTTCGAATAGAGCAAAGCGGATTTATACAAATTTATTGGCGAATAAAGCAGTTACCAAAAAAGTTGTAACTGGCTGATTTTTACTTCCGAGTTTAATGAAGCTAAGGGAAGCATTTTGATCATTCTAAAGAACAAATTTATTTTTGACATTTTCATGTTTAGGCTATGGAACATACTCAAAAAGCGTTACGTTACTTTGAGCTTAAAAACTCAGAAAAGTATAACAGGGAGTTAAAAAGCTATAGGAGGTGTGTAATCCAGTCCCCAGCTGTTGGGCCTCCCTCCACCGCACGTCATGTCATAGGGCCGAAGAAAGTCGAAAAGATTTATACGTGTGACAGGGAGTTAGGAAAGTACAGGAGGTTGCCATCAACTCTTAGCCCTCTCGGCCTACCAAGTATGAAGGCATATTAACTATTCGTAGAAGGCGGGCCGGCGCCTTTGAATTCAGTCGTTTGTAATCAAGCCGCGGCAGTGCCGGTGTGGAGATAAGAATAAAAAATTATCTTCCATCTACTTTTATCAATTACTTGAATAAATTACCGATTTTATTTCATTTTATGCCGGTAGTTTACGCAGAGCGAAAACATGAAAATGTCTCACTGTCTTGCGGACTCGTTAAATTTAAGTCTGCTAAAACAGAAAAAACATTTTTGGTAACAAACGTATCTTCAAAACTACTTGTCCGATTTTAATGAAATTGAAAAACTAGTGTACGGTTGAAACCCATGGTTCCACTTTCTCATGCTTAATTTTTATAAACACCTTTATTGCTCCCTACTCTGATATAGATTTTAATGAATTTTGGATGGTAGGTCATAATTAGCTGATTGATGGCCAACAATGTAAATTTCAATCTTCTCCGCCCATTTGTTTCTTAAAATATATATACATTTATTTACTCCTATCTTCATAGGTACGTATTTTTATGAAATGTGGATGGTTTGTCGAAAGTAGCCAACATATAACCATGAAAACTTAAAAACAAAATAAACATTTATAATCTGTCTACTATTGTAGGTCAGTTACCATATGAAGTTAGTATACTTTTTAATATATTAGTATACTTTTTAATACTTTGTTAGAAAGTATACTTCTAATGTAATTAGGTGTAATTGAAAACTTCGAGTATCAGCAGCAATTAAGTTTTTACCAGTTATAATGTCTTCTTTATTAATTTTTGGAACGAAGTTCCTTATGGCACGCTATGGAGGAGCCCGGGAGTGAATAAAAAAAAACGACCGTCACAAAACTAAGCGTCACGAAATCTACCGACGACGATAACTTGAGTAAAAGATGATCGAGTTAGTTGAAATTTGGTACACATGTTCATTTTACCAATGCCCAGGCTGAGTTCATTGGACAACGTTATCCGCCCAAGCGTTCACGCACAACACTCGCGTAAACGTAAGCTTCAAATGTAAAATTGGAATTTTAGGACGGAAAAAAATTCTAACTTCATCTACTTAATGAGACAAATAACTTTTTATAAATATTTGTTTTTAGTAAAACAAACAACGACACTGCTATGAAGTGATAAAGATGGCTAAATTTATTAAAGCGGACCAAAATAAAGAAAACAACGTTTTTACCGATATCCTACATTCTATTGAAATTATTTTAATAAAACTTCTTACACATCATCTAAAGTACAATTGAAACAGGCATGTAAAATTTCAACCTGATATAAGCAGACGTTTTTGAGTAGGGACTGTCAGACAGTAGGAAACTGTCCTATTTGCTACCAACTACGAACATACTCTTTAACTCATCAAGATCAACTTTTTTCTCAATATTCCATACACATATTTATTGTAAGACGCTTGCTTTAATGATACAAAAATAATGTTTTTCTTTTATTTTGCCTTAACTCCGCTAGGTACAAACAGTTAGTTACTTTTAATTTTGTCTCTTTTCTAACTCCGCCATGTATAAGTAGTTAGCAACGTATACGTACTTATCAATGTGATTTTTTGATTTATATCCAATGAAAAAATGTAAGGAACTTCCTTGCTACCGGGTGTCCCCCGGCAGCACATGTAGTTTTTTTTTTTTTTTTTTTTTTTTTTTTTTTTTTTTTTTTTTTGACAAGTTTTTTTCAAAAAAGCAAGTGTTAAGAGTGTACCAACCTAATTAGAACTTCAATAATATAAGCATACAACAGGGCTGACGATGATGTTCCTAAATTCCTAAAGGACAAAGTATACCTAATTAAATTAAATAATATTTTCTATTTTTCTCCCTTTAACACAACTCACAAATTTTTAAGATAACCATGAAAACTTTTAAGAAATATAAAATATGACTAAGAGATCGTATAAATTGAAAATTTTAGTACGAGTAGAAAAGTACGAAAATACAGATGTTATGAAACGTAGAATTTTGCCTATTTAGGCGTTGTGTCGTCTTTAAAAAACGAAATTTGCATCGCATTTATTATTAGTTTATGCCGAGGGTCACAAATCACAATATTATTGTGTTAGCCACTATTTAGAGGTAGGGCGACCCCCTCCGCGAGAAGCTACATACTGCCTAAGTCTCTAGAAATAGACTATTATTTTTAAGATGCTCTTTGTTGTTTTTTCTTCATTATTATTTTTATTTATATTTTTTGTCTTAACAGGTGTTTAATTCCGTCGTATCATGCGTTTCTCTTACTCAAAGATTTCGAGGTGTCTTCTATCTTCCCTCTCCATAACGTAGGAAAATAAAAACAAAGAAAAACAAGACTCCGACTAGACGTATATTGTTTATTATTTTTCGTGTCCCTTATTATCTCTTTTATTTACGTGTTTATTTATAAAGTTAATTATCCGTTACACGCAGTCACCCGTTCAAAATAGATTAATCGTCTTGTTTATATTTTATTATTAAAGATTTGGTGGAATTTTCATTTTTGTCTTGTTTTTTTAGGTCAAAGGTTTTTATAACGTTGAAATTTTGATTCCGACGACCTTTGCAACCTGTTGAATTAATTCACTGGTATTATTAAAAATAGTTTGTCAATTATTAGGGTAAACAAGCTTACCCCAAAAATAGCTTCCTCCCCTAATTTATTTAATAATTTCCCTTTTTGCTTCCTAGCTTACCGAAGGTAGCGGATAAGAGCTATGAAGTCGTTCTGAAGAACGAACATTTATTTATGTCTCAATAGCTATACAATATATTCTATTTTATGTATTTTCATTTTTATATGAGATGAAATAAAATAAATTTACTCCCTCTATACGTATTTTATGCAGAGAAAGCAAACCTTACCTTGACTGCCTATATGCGGGTTTAGTATACCCCATAATTTATAATAAATTGCAATTTCTCCCCCTTTGAACACTCTAATTTCAATTTCTAACCTCATATTTAATAATATTAAAATCCTATGAGATAACACAAGACAACAAGTCTTGAGATACAGTAACCAAATTACCAATATTTCATAAACTAGGGCTTGCGATCATATAAAATGTATGCTAAATTAAAGCAAAAGAGTTAGTTTTTATCCTAAAAAAGTTACAGTTAAAAATTTATCCTAGAAACTATTAAAAAAAATAAAAAATATAAAATCTTACCTTTTTTGGAAGAATTCCTGAAGATTTTGATAACTTGTTTGAAAATATGATATTTTGAAGGTTATGAAATGGTTCTAGAAACCAGAAGTAAACACTGTAATAGACTCCAATAGAAAAATAATAACTAGTTTAAGATATAGGAATCTATAAAGAAAATATTATTTTTGGGGCTCCAAACTTTTGTATCTCGTAAGATACATTGTGCGTTTAAGGATTAATATTCTTTTTAGTGAAATGCTCGTGCTTGAGCTTCTAAAAATAAGGATGCTAGCTATACAATTCAATTGGTTCTTCAATATGAACATTATCCATGACCATATTTGAAATATTTTTATAAAACAACAAAGAGGCGCGTGAAATAAATTGAGCTTGGTAAAAATTCGCAGACAACATAGTAAACATTGGTCTGTCCGTGAGTGATGACAATGGAGACGTTTAAGGTTTACACGTTTTAAGACACCCTGAAAAAAAAAGTTGGTTTTTTTTGTAGTCTGTACAATCGCAATTATGACCTACCATCCATATTTCATTAAATTCGAGCGAGTATTAAGATAAGCGTCTACACTGCCACGAGCGACGAGCGCACACCACATTTAGTACACTCAGCCCGCACAACGGAAATGTTTAAGATAATATGTTGGTTCACAAAAAATTGTACTGAGACTGACTGACCAACACGGAACCAAAAATGTTCCCTGATGTTTGAAACGGCTCTCTGTCTCGGAATTTTTGAATTCCGAGATATTTTTGTGTTTCGTTTTTCATATAGCTATCTCATAGCTTCCTTTCGTTTTCTTCGGTAAGCTTGGAAGCAAAACTAATAGAGCACTTAAGCTGGGGCCAAGCAAAATTACCACCCACAGTCAATAAATATTAGTGTTGTGTGTGGGGGGGGGGGGAGTACTATCTTAAAACTAAAATAATATATTTTAACTTAACTCACAAAATACACCATGTTCACGTCCACACTGAAATTCTGTTCGCCGCAAATTCCTTTGACGTTCGCGAGAAAACCGACATCGTATGGTTTGTGTGCGTGATGAGCGGCGGAAATATTTGCTTGTGATCTTGTGTGTCAGAGCGTCTACAATGCCACGAGCGCACACCACATTTAGTACACTCGGCCCGCACAACGGAAATTTCTTTTGGTGATTTAATTTCGATGCAAACATTTGTTCGGAGACCGCAGTGAAAACTGAAATCTACATTAAGTCAAAGTCAACACTTATCAACCAATGTTTCCTCGTAATGATATTGACTGTAAATAAAAAATTTCCTAGAAATTTTCGACTTAAATATAAATTTCTAAACTAAGATCTAAAAACTTTCACTCACGTATTCGTTAACTCTTCAGAATAGCGCGGATGATAGACTATGTACCATTATGCATTGCTTCCACACAACAGCTGAGGAGTAATAATAAATGTTAAGAAAGCAGGTTCGTTCACAGTACAATCGCAGGTGTAATCAATGTTTTCACATTATGTCGCGTTTACCAGGATTGATAAAAAAGACTCACATTACACTCTTATGCGCAATTTGTTGATTGTAGACGCTGTTTATCCGGAGGTACTAACTAATTAAAGTAAAATGATAATGGCTACAATAGACACTGTTTAACTAACCTGAGTGGTAATAAATAAAAATTCCACAATTTCATGTTTCTTGATTTGATATAGAAATCTTTTCCTTATAGGTGGCGTATTTAGCAAGTACACTAATATCTCACCTTACCATCCCCTTCTTTAGCAGTTAAACATCTATAAGTATGGTTCCTCTCTACAGACAACTGTTAGTTAATAAATTATTAAACAATTTGAATCTGTAGATGTTACACTACACATAAAGCTAACTATGCCGGAAATGAACTAGTTGGGTACCTGCCCAAATACGTTTTTCTTTATATTATGTTGTCTGCAAAACCTCGTGGAAAGATCAGCTCGGAATAATAATCTGCTATCTGCTATACCCTCCCTCAACGTCTATTTGAACTAATCAAGATAATAATAAACTGAAGTATTGTACTAGAACATTCTCTAACTTGTTACTGTATACAAATATAGTAACCTCCCTCACGGAGTCTAAATAAACATTCAACAGCGCAGCGTCTAGGCCTAGAATCCCACACAAAATATCTTTCACTTATTTCCCTAACTCATTGCTTGCATTTCATAAAAGAAATTGGTCCAACGCATAATATACAAACTTTTTCTTACAGTAAAATATATATTTTCGTCGTTATAGTCCTCATTCTACGTTATAGTCGTGCTCTAACTAAACTAGATTTTTATAAGGAAAGCGTCGAATAAAGAATACAATAAGAAACCATGTCTCTTCACGTAGATCAATACTTGTTTGTTTATCAATGCAGCTTTCGGCTTTTATAAAGCCATCAGTGCCTATAAACAAACACTATGCGTTAAAAATTTTTATCATAAATATAAATATACCGGAATAAAACGTTAAACAAAAATAAATAAGAGATTAACAAATAATAAGCTAAGAAAGAGTTTAATGAGTAATAAGTAAGGTAATTAATGAAAATAGAATTAAATAAACAAAATACGAAATTGGTTCATATCACTTACTAGTAGGGGTAGTTAGCACCAATATTTTTTCTGTGATATTTTTGTCAGAGCGTAGCCTGGCAACACTATTTTATCAATCTTCCCGCCTTTACTAGCTCTCATATCAGTTATCAACGACAGTTGATTTTTCTAAATGTTCAAGGAAATGAAACCTCCTCTATAATACTCCTTGCAGATTTTTAACTGAATGCTAAGACCGAACTATTGATGAGTCACAAATTTTATAACACTTTATAACAGTTAAATTAAACAGAAAAAGTATAATAGACGGTTTGCAAAAAAAAGCTAATGGAGCTATTGTTTTGTATAGATAAAATTGTCTCTTTATCTCTATGGATTACTTGTTTTATTTAAGCAGTTATCTTAATAATTAATTAGTAAATTGATGTCCAAACTAATATAATGATAATGAACATTTGTGATTGTGTGTTGCAGGTTTCATGACCAAGTTGGAACTGGACATGTTTCAGAGTGTACCAAGTGAAGAGTTCAACACGTACTGGATACCTTGTACTTGGTTCGTAAACCTTCTTAAAGAGACTAAGAGGTCGAACCGTATCAACGACTCACAAGGTCTTAAAATTATCATGGAGGTACAGGTCTTCTGTATCTGTTGTTTTAGTGATAGATATTTTACGAAAAACCATGCAAGACCAGACGCTCAACCAAACTGTTTAACGCGTTTAAATAAATAAGAGGGATTTTTATTTCATCATTGTTTTTTATATCTTCTAGAAGTAGCTAGCAACTAGCAACAAGCAACTAATTCGAGAAATTATGTTTCTTACTGAAGAAATGAGACTTTAGTGAATGTTTATTATACAAGCTTTTATTTAACTTGCAATTTTTTATGACAATTATGACTGTGCAAGTTATGCCCTATATGGTCCCGTATGAATTTCATTGTAGTTGGATTTATAGCAGCCACTGTGCATGCGCAAGCGTACAAATCCGCCAAACATCAATTTCTCAACGTTTAACGAACCGATTTTGCTGACTGACCTATAGATAATCCCTCATGCATTTTTTGAGGAAGCTAAGGGCCACACTAATTGGCAGTCTATTTTTTAAAATTAATTATAAATATTAATTAATTTGTTAAGATGTTTTTGTGCCAAGTTTCAGCTCGATTGGATGACTGGAAGAGATAATTAATTAATTAGCTTCCAAAAATGTTGACAAACAAACACAATCAAAAGTGAAGTTAATATAAAGGATTTAAAAAAAAGAATCTAAATTTTGTCATAGAGCTATTATTGTTGATTTTTGAAACTCATCTGCTTAAAGATGAAATTCACTAATTAACAAATATCAAATTATACAGGACAGCTAAATAACCATTAAATTCAATATTAAAAATCATATATTATTAAATAATGTGAAAAATACTTTAACTATATCTTCTAGAGGCTACATATTAATATATCTACTAGTTTCAGAAGTTGATATGGTATAAACGTTTATTAAGTTCGCCATTTCAATGTCATACGATATTTTGCATAAAATTTGCGGCTTTTGAAAATGAATCGTATATTAATAATTGTTATATTTAAGTATCTTATTCATAGACTGTTCAAATAAAAACGTTTTGTGAGTATAGCTTGCATGGTTTTCAACAGTGTGTTAATTATAATTAAATTTTAATTTAAATCAAATTATAATTATTATTAACTACGGAAAACAGACAGAGACAAATAGACTCCAGCGCGGGGATTTGAACCACCGGCCTACTTAGTTACTAAGACTACGATTTTAGTTACTATATCGTAACTAAAATCGTAAAATATGAATGTATAATTAAATTGTGAATTAGTCATTTATTTAGGTTGGATAGTTGCCGCTGTTCTTTAAAAGTCTATCGACATAAAATTATGAAGTTACCTTATGCTCCACTATTATAAGTAAATTTAATGCGCTATTATCAAGTTTCGTAATTTATTAATTATTGTTTAAATAATTAATTAACCGTTTATTAACTAAAATCAGAGATAACTCGGACTGAAAGATTATCTGGAGTCTTCTTTCAGAGGAAGTATTAGATATTTATCACCGAACGTTCACTTTACTATACTAAATGATCCTTCACTTCATTACTAATAATCATTATGAGACTTAACTTGTAGTAGCAATATAGCATTAAAATGGCAGATTTACTAGGTTCTAAATGATTTCACTAGCGGTAACCAAGGAAGATAAAATATCATACTTTATTTAACCTTTTTAAACTATTTATTTTAATATATCATTCCGAAATATCCATTAAGCACTTTTTAGGCGCGTATCTTTAAATAAAAATGCGAAATCTTCAGGAGGTATTTTTGTTTGTTTATACTCATAATAAAATAAACAAAACATACCTACTTAGTAAACAATGCTAAGAGAACAAACAATCAAAAAATGCGAAGTTGAACTTTCAAAGTAGTGTCCTTCATTCTAACAAAACAATAATTATTATTAAAGGTTTTTGCATTTTAAAGCAAAATTAAGTAATTTAAAGATAAAAACATTAAACTAAGTTTAATCCATAATGTAAGGTATACCATTAACATAATTGGTTGAAGACTAAATAGAATTAAATAGTTAAACAAGAGAATAATATGCCATTGTTAGTGGCTTTATATGCCAACAACTTTTATTTGTTCAGTGGCACTTAAGTAGGGTTTTTATACACATGTGACATCTTTAGCTTTTATTTTTATTTATTAGACAATAATAAAATAAAAAAATTGTTAATGACCTAAATTCAAATGATCAATGTTTAATCTACCTCAATTGTTTTGCAGGAGTTCAATGAATTCAGATCAAAGTGTGGCTTACTTTGGAGTTATGACTGGATTTCTATACCCTTAGTATACACACAGGTATTATATTTTATCAATAAATAATTATTAATTCACAACATTTTGCTGGGACACCTTGATTAACATAAATGGACATGTCATAGCAACCTGTAATTGGTTTAGCTGAGGATCTTTTGGACCGCATACTAAACGTTATGAAATGTAGTACCCAGTCGGGTTGGGACTTCTTTTATACACTGCGTATGCCCGTAAAGTTCCCGCAGACTGTTCCCAGCTTGGAACAAACCTAGTATGAATGGTAAAAGTAACTTTGCCGCATCGCTCTAGTTCAGATAATCTTGCGGGAAGGTTATATTATGGTGTTATAAGCGGATTTCCATTTTTTAATTGGTTTTGAATTGATTTATTTATTTTTTTTACTTAAACCAGAGTCCGTAATGTACAGTACCTCGTGCCTAAGCCAAGCAGCATTTTATAGGCTCGAGGGAATTATAATTATAACACATCATACACGCCTATAAAAATCACTTTACACACTTGTTGCCGTATTGCATTATTTATCCTTAAGCTTTACTCACAATGAAATTTTGCCAAGGTGATCAAACTTAGATAAACGCCACTGGTCACTTTCAGAAGATATTAAGAATATTGTTTCATTTCTTTTCAGGTAGTGACCATAGCAACATACTCCTTCTTTTTAGCCGCTCTGATTGGTCGGCAGTATGTAGAAGAATCAAGAAAACAACTTCAAATGGAAATCGATATTTACTTACCTGTGTTTACCATACTTCAGTTTTTCTTCTTTATGGGTCTGTTAAAGGTAAATACAACCGTTATTAAATTCCACAATTTAACAAATAAATGTTTGTTTTGAATGACATTTTATGGTACCACTTTATAATTGAAGCGAGCGTAGCGAGCTTCCTACATTCAACGAAATATGCTCCATGTCTGTCTGTCTGTCTGTCTGTCTGTCTGTCTGTCTGTCAGTAACGTTTACGCGTGTGACGATAACTTGAGTAAAAGTTGACCGATTTAGTTGAAATTTGGTATACATGTTCCTCTTACTAATACTCAGGCTAAGTTCGTTGGACAGCGTGATCCGTCCATGAGTTCGCGCGCAACGCTCGCGTAAACGAGAGGTACAAAAATTAAATTGGAATTTCAGGACGGGAAAAGATTCTATCATCATCTACTCGATGAGACGAACATTTTTTTCAAATAACATTTTTTACTAAAACCAACAGCGACACCGCTATGACTTAATAAAGATCGCTAAAACAATTAAAGCGGACCTAAACGTTTATAATAGAGGAAACAACCTTTTTACCGATATCTTACGTTCTAACGAAACGATTTTAATAAAACTTCATATACACCATCTAATGCACAATTCAAACAGGTATGCAAAATTTCAACTTGATACAAGCAAAATTTTTTGCGTAGTGACGAGATACATTTATAATAATTGTTTAAAAGCTACCGCGGGTGGTGAAGATTGTTATAGTCGTATAGTGTATGGTTTGTTTAGGAAGTAAAGCTTTGTACCGAGTACCCCCACTCTTCCCTAACCCTCTTCCACTTATCTTCAACTATGACATTCATCATGATAAATAAATTTCAATATTCAGTATTTTATTGCAATACGCTCGCTTCAATGATAGAGCCACGCGATGCCTAGTTATGAAAGAGCGGTTAGTAAAATAAGCAACACTACGATATAGTTAACACAATTGTATACTAAAATTAACAAACACGTTTCGAACTTAAATCATCATAGTAAGATTAAGATCACTTGTTACTTGGTTTACTTACCTGTTCAGTCATAAGTCATAACATATTTTATCAATTTTTGTTAATTACGTATACACTAGCCGAATTGGCACGCTTCGCGTGCCTTATTGGTCTAGAAGTTGGCGCTAGGTGTAAAAAATAATTAAAACAATATAAGTAATATATCTTTTTTATTAAATAATTTTGTATTTTAGTGCAATTAGTTTATATTATTTTTTATTGCTTATTTTTAAACATTTTATCTCAATTAAATATATGACCTGCTTTTTTTTATATAAAATATATTTTTCATTATAAATGAATTTAACCATAAGTTTTTATATTTCCTACATATTTACTTGGCACTAACTATGTGGATTATGTATTTTGTTTAACAGTGTAATTTTTTTTTATTTAATAATATTATTGCATCAGAAATGAAATCTTAACTCATAAAACTGTTGTTGGTAAAAGTTTTGTATGTCTTAGTTTGTTAGTTCACCGCTAGAATGCTACCGTATGTACCAAAAGTACACATGTGTACAAATATGTTCAAGTATTAATTTTTTTCCGAGTTCCTAATATTAAATAAGGCATGCATACAAATTTTAAATCAAATCGAATCAATATTTCTCATATTTTTAATTTTTTATTAATTTCCCTATTTTTGGGCCCAGATTTTGAGCCGGAAAATTTGGGCAAAAAAAGTTGTCGACAACCCCATACAAACTATACGTTTTTTTAAAGCCCCCGTCGAGTAGATTACGAATATGCCGTCAGTTTACCATTTAGCACTTTTAAAGCCCAAAAAATGGCCAATCGAAAACCCCAAAAATTGCCAAATATGAACTTTGAGTGGCTTTTTCTCGGAAACTAAGAGTCTTGGAAAAAAAAGTCCAGGAGCACTTTCGTCTTGTATTTTTCATTTTTATAAGCGTGACAAATTTCATGAAGATAGTACAAACTTTATTTTTTACCAAAAAATCGTCAAGACACCCCTGTGATTTTTTTACCCGAAAAAGTCAAAATGAAGATAACAAAATAAATGAGGTATATTCGTAAACGTCTCGAAAAGGAGAGTAAAAAATAATAACAATGTTTTAAATTTCAACCAAAACCTAAGGAACCATTGTCAAAAAACAGCTATATAAGGACAATTTTACCCCCCTAAAAAGTAAAAATATCACAAAACACTACATAACTACATTAAAAGGCCTATTCAAGAGTTTTTCAACGATATACATGAAAGTAGGTTTTGTGTTTAAAAGCATATTTGTACCCGTGTACCCATAGGTACCAAAAATATATTTAAAAATCAAACCATGTATAAGATCATTATTTAGGCTAATGAATTCTAATAAATGTAAAAATAAAATTTAAAAAAATTATTTCACCTTCTTAACCTGAACCAAAAGTACAAATCGGTACAAATGTACCCGTACAAAAAATTTTAAAAATAAATAAATACCACAACATTAAAGTATTAATCAAGGCCTTTAAAACGATATACGACACATAAAAATATACACGTGTTTTAAAAATCCAATATGGCGGCTATAATTCAATATGGCGGCTATATATCGAAATCAAAACACCCGCACTTTTCTAGTATTGGTACACTCTACCTATGTACCAAATTTCAAATTTCTAGGTCAATGGGAAGTAGGAGAATTACTGATGAAAAAATCCAAGATGGCGGCTATAATTCAAAATGGCGGCTATATATCGAAATCAAAACACCTGAACTTTTCTATTTATGGTACACTCTACCTATGTACCAAATTTCAAATCTCTAGGTCAATGGGAAGTAGGAGAATTACTGATGAAAAAATCCAAGATGGCGGCTATAATTCAATATGGCGGACACATATCGAAATCAAAATGGCCGCACTTTCCTATTTATGGTACACTCTATCTATGTACCAAATTTCAAATCTCTAGGTCAATGGGAAGTAGGAGAATTTTTGATGATCAGTCACTGTCACTCTTAGTTTTATATATATAGATTAACAGTAAAAATTAAATAAATAACATTTTTTTCTAATTTACAAACTACATATTGAGGATTACGTGGAGTCCTACCAAGTCTTAGACCGGGCGAACATTGAGGCGCGCAGGGCAGGGAAGTTATTTGAAACGTAAAAATATACGAGACCACATGAATTGAGACGCTTGATCCACAAGTGTCTGGAAGGCCACGTGTGCCGAGTGACGCATTTACTGTCCTACCCTGCGTCGTCTACGTCTCAATGCGCGCCCGGCTTTATAAGTACCAATAATCTTCTCCAATATTGTCAGTATTTCATCGTATTTATCTTCTTACTTCTTACCCTCCTAAGATATCTCATAATTCTCATCTGAATTGAAAAAAACAGTTATCGGTGCATGGAAAAAATTAATATAGTTTAAACAATAATTGATGCATGCCCTGTGGGGATAGCCGAGGGAAAAACATAACATACGCTTAGCTTCACTCATAAAACAACAACGCTCTATATTTTAGTAGGTTGTCAACTGTTATGTGCTTTCAGTACCCACAAAGGGTCCTAAGGCAATTTAACAAATCGAGTTCGTTAATCAGCATAATCTGCCCGGCCTTTCAGTTTGTTTTAACTACAACTTCTGAACCATTTATTACAATAACGTGAAACAAACGCCTTCATATGCATTTTAATTAACAAACCAGCAGTAAAAACACACCGACATGTCTAAGCCCAATCCGTTATATCCGTCCTAAGATATAAGGCACAGAACTTCGATCAATCACTGTAGATGCATGTCACTAAAAATAAAAGTGTTGGTCACTATATCAACAAATGGCAAAAACTGTTGATAGTCTTCCACCAGTGACGTAACTATGGGCCCGCAGTGCTGCGGGCCCCCGGTGGCAGGGGGCCCCCAAATCCAAAGTACCAATGTTTATGAGGGCCCCATTAGAGCATAATAAAATGTAACTACTTAGAATCGGAACTTCTAAACCATCTGAACGCAATCTTTTTTTTTTTTTTTTGCTTATCAATTTATTCTTCCTAGGGCCCCCTAAAAAGTTATTAGTCTTGCGGGGGGGGGGCAATGCCCTAGCTACGCCACTGTTTAGTCACATATACTGTGATCACTCGTAGTACTGTGCCTCTTAAAAATATATATTAAGCGTGTTTTTATATCTATACCTATATATATTTTTTTAAATATAAGATTGTTTTATACTTTTTATTGTATTCGTCACAATAAATCTTGTAATCTATTTTATCGTCACGTAGCTGTCAGTAGTCGTCGTCGTTAAATTAATTTTCTTTTTGAATTTTACAAACTAAATGCATCCATGTAAATCAGGTAATTTATAACGATTTCGTTAAGCTGATGACTGATACTAACCAATCATCAGTTACCCGTAACGTAACGAGCCCCAATGTGTCTGCCAAATTTCCGATTGATTTCTGATTTTGAAGTAGGGTCAAATATAGATTACAGATTTTTCCCTCATAGGCAAGTAAAATTTAATAAAAGCGATTAATAATTGATGCATTAAAAATAGTAGCGTTGATAACGTCTTACAGTGACGTATTATATAATAATCGATCAATATAATATATTTATATTAAAATCGGTCTAGTATCTAGCAGTACCGGAGATAAACCGTAGCGAGATTCAAGGAGCGAAGGACCAGCGCTAGAGGTTGTTCTACCCTAGAGCAAATAGGAGGTAAACCTGTCTCCAATTCTATTTTAATAATTTTGATCTATTTAACATTTCATCTCTTCTTAACGTTACTGAAAATGACCACTACTGGTTGAAAGCCATATTTGTTCAGTAGAAGTATTACCAAATTTTAGTGGAGAGACGTCTTTCAAATTTAACCATTATTTTCTCCATATTTTGACTGATCTGGTAACCTACCTAATAGTTATTAGAAAACGGTAAACAAAATCTAAACACAGACTTAATAGCGTGGATAATTTTGTATTTTGAGGAAAATACACAGTAAAAGAAGACTACTAATCAAAATCATTGCAACGAACTCAATAAAAAGAAACTATAAATATAGACTGGTGCCAAAAATCACAGGAAAGCAAGTTTAATGTTAGGAAACTAGAGCGAGAGAAAAGATAATATTGTTGGAAGTCTTCCTTCTGTATAATTATTCTCATTTTAAATCTCTCAACTTATTCTCAAAATGTTTGAAAAATAAAGAAAGAATAACTCGAGTCAACTTCTAAATATATAAGAGAGGTATTTATTTTAGGTAATATATTCTGAACTGCAATAATAAGTCACAAAAATCTTTGTTTTCCCAGTCCCAGTGAAATCCACGTCTCCGAGGATTTTAAATCCGAACTTAAACTATTAGAAACACCATTAGGTACTTGTTGTTGCTACGAGTTTTATCATCACGATGTTTAATTCCTCTTGCTCGTAGAAAATGCTTCCAACAGTGGAAGCATAACGTCTGATTTTAAGTCAATCGTAACACAGATTTTACTGGAAAACATAGATTTATGACGAGTCAAACGGCTGAATTTAAGTTGAGTACCTTTTGTGGAACGGAGACCAAAACGATCCTTATCAATAAAAATGGTCTAATAAGGCTCCAATATATCGGGCTGCCAGGAAGGAGATAAATAAAATTCCTCCGAATCCGGATTAGATAATGCCAAATATAACATTTCCAACTAAAAAAATTGAACAGTACATGATAAGCATATGAAAACATTTCCCCTCACAACTAGGATACCTGCATATGACGTAATAGAAATGCACCTTTCAGTTTTGGAGTTTTGAGGTAGTCCTAGAAACCATTATGCTTTTGGTAGTTCATCCGTCTGTCCGTGGCATCTAAAATCACACCCCCGACCTATTGTAAGTAGAGATTTGAAATGTGGTATACAAGGTAAACTTTTTTGCCCAAAAGCAGGAAAATTGTTACAAACTTCACAACTAAAAATGTCTTCGACCAGCGAGCAACTGCTCGTTAATCGCAACATTTTAAATTTTGTAATTTTTAAGTGGGGTATCATAGTAAAGGTATTGAAATGTAGATTACAAATATATATCGCGTTTAAAAAATTGCGGCCATTTAATACCCGAAATACATCATTAAAAAAACATCCCCCAAAAAGGAAAGGTCCTAATAATGAGGAAAAAATACATAAATATACTTCTCTGTGGGCCAAAGATATTTCCGGGAATCAATATAAACATTCAAATTTTTGAAATTTTAGATGGCCCTAAGTATGGGGACCCAAAATTTTTATTTTTTGTTGTTTTTGAGAGGTGTATTATTTTAAAAGTATTGAAATGGAGATCGTTTCCAAAATTGCGGCCATTTTACCCTCAAAAGAACCAAATAAGTGCATACCTATGATGCTAAAGGATAATATGCACACCTTGTTCCTCCTAAGTGCAACTTTTTGTATACATGGTACATATTTAATAAGAAAAAAAATGTAGGAAACTTTAGGACCGAAGAAACCCTTTTAGTAGCTTGCTGACAAGTACTTGATGGAATTTTTCACTTTGCATTACATAATATGTCGAAGAAAATTTCTTAATTTAATTATGAATTATGTAAAGCAAAAAATACATATACATAATTGATGTACATACAATACATATACGTACAATACATATACGTACAAATACATATACATAATTATGTATAAAGCAAAAATTATAATGCACAAATTTCTTAATTTAATTTTGTATAAAGCAAAAATTGGTTTTAATTTGTTTCACAATTTTCGTCCTTTCTAGCAAATGTTTCTGCAGGAAACGCAAAATTAACATGAGATAAGAATGTATAATTTTTGCTTATCTACTAACAAAATAAAAATATAGCCAATAAAACTCGTAGACTTTCTCATACTCAAGCACATAATTACTTGGTCCAGTGTTTTCCATTTATTAGTTTTTTCTATTTTTTATAGTTACATTTTATTTGTTATTGAACATTTTATTAAAATTAACCAATAAAATAACTTCTACCCGGCGGCGCGTTTATAGCTATTTTGTCAGGAACTATATTTTTTTATTGGGATTCGATATGGTTTATATGGTTAGATTCGTATTAAAAAAAATAATAAGAATCAAATTTGTTGGATTTGTTTTCGAGAAATATTTTTGAAATATTTATTTCAGGGTTTTAGAGGACAACGTCTCCTATTTAGAGTTAAAATTAATTTCCAGCTTTTGACTCGAGATATGATGTCAAAAAGTTGGTGTTAGTGGAAACCAGTAATTTATTAAAATTAACTTGTTGTGGATAAGGTAGCCGAGCAGCTGATTAACCCATTCGGAGACGACGATGAAGATTTCGAGTTGAACTGGCTTATTGACAGACACACCAAGGTTTCATACTTAGGAGTTGACGTGCTCATGGCCAGAACGCCACCCTTGGTCAAGGATAAGTATTTTGATGACTTCGATGTCATCCTTCCTTACACCGGTGCGGCATTCGCTTACAAGAAGAAAACTTACAGAGGATCTGTACACGATATGATGTAAGTATTAATCAAGTTTTTGTTTATTATATAATTTATGTTTAACGTGTACTTTGTAGAGTTTAATTCGTACTTTGTTGGGCAGAGTTCCGGAGGACCAGCAGTCAATGTTTCTGCCGGAGACTGTACTAGAGTTAGATGAAGAAGAAGAGTATACACCACCCAAGACCCCTAAGAACTCCGTCTCCAGTATATTTACTACGAGTCCATCAGCAGGTATTTGGCGGTAAGACGTAATTACCTAACCCAGCTCAATCCTAACCTTATAATCCCCCTAACCTTAAACTGCATCAATCAAGTATCTCTTAGAACCTTTACTAATGGCGTTTTGGATATCAGGAAATATTTTTGGTCACGTCTCTGTCGTCCAACATATCATAAAAACCTCTCGTCCGATTTTGATGGAATTTAGATGGTAGGACACAATTAGGCCATTTTTGGTCATATATTAATTTCAACATTCTTCGCCCATACCTTTCTCTTCCGCATGCACACAAACCATTTTTTATAATAACAACTATATCTTATATACTCATCCGATATTAAAAAACTTGGGATTGTTTGTCTGAGTTGAAAAACTTTGAAAAGCTCACAGATTAATTGGCAGACTATTTAATCTAAGTAACGAATTGAATATTATGTTGAAGTACCTATGTTATAATATTTACATACTTAAATTTATTATTCTGACTGGATAAATTCACCAGATTCTTCTAGTATTAATTTTTACACCCGAGCTAACTGAAGCAGTGAAAGCATTCAGAAAAAAACTTTATTTGTTCATTTGCTCTTAAAATTGATGCTTTAGACATGAGAGAATATTTCTGTACTTTAGAGGTACTTATACGTAATTAATGAAATCACATTTTAGCAATTGCAGGAGAGCTATTTTCTCCGTGCTAAAACGTAAAATATTGCATCCTTTCTTCAAAATACGAGTATGCAACATTTTTACATTTATAGTCTAGTTGTTTAGTAACAAAGAATTTACAATTAATTATCTGCCAGAGTAATGCAAGTTCATGCCACAAAAAGTAAATTATTTTTTTTTTAAAAAAAAGACACTATTATATATCACTGATGTACAGATTTGGTCTGATCTCAGTCTGTTTTTAAATTAATTTTTTGAGAACGCCAATTTTGAAAAACTACTAGGTAATCCGATTTTGAAGAAATTTAGATGGTATATCAAAGTTAACCCCCAGATAGTCATATATTTATTTCATATTATTCGAACTAACGTATCTTAAAAAGGTATCTTCCGATTTTATTGAAATTTAGATGGTAGGTAATAATTAGCTCATTGTTTGTCCCATATAAGTTTCAACCTTCTACGCTCATTTATTTCACACTTATATCTTCAAAAGTTCTCATTCACTTTTTAAGAAATTTGGATGGTTTGTCGATGGTAGCCCCAGATTAATTTCATCCGCCTACGCACATTAAAAATTGCTAAATTGATAACTTTTATTTGTGTAATGAAACAAAACGACTTTAACCGATTTTTTTTTTAAAAAGGGGGAAAAATTAAAAAAAAAAAAATTGACAATATTGGGTTGTAAAAACATCATATCAATAAAGTATGTGGGTGTGTGTAATCTTAGAATCTAAAATTGGAACACAAATAAAATTCACTTTCCAGATTCGTGTCTGTAAACCCACTGAGTTTATTTGACATAAATAAATAATTAGGTAAAAAAACTAAACAACATGCTAACTCAAAATTATCCTAAAACTGGTACCCACATACTCCCCTCCTAGTGGCAACGTAATACTTAAGGGATTTTTTTTTTTTTTTTTTTTTTTTTTTTTTTTGTGAGTGTTTCTGTTCTTTTCTCACTGATTTAGAAGAAATGCTGGTTTCAAACGGTCAATACAAATATTCTGTTTTCCTCCTGGCATTTCGACTTCGAAGAACTTTTCTCCTCTTCTTACGACTTTGTATGGCCCATTATACACGGGCTGCAGAGGTTTCCTTACCGCATCAACTCTAATGAAAACAAATTCCGATGTCATCAATTCCGGATGTATAAAGATTACTTGTTTACTATTATGCTTTTCTCTAACCGGCTTGAGTGTTCTTAACTTTTCTCTAAGGCGGTGGAGCATGTTCGGAATGGAGTGATTGTTCTTTTCAGGTCCCTCTTCCAAAATATCTACTGGCAGTCGGATGTTCTCGCCATAAGTCAACTCTGCAGCGGTGGTTGAGTGTTCTGGGATGATGTAGGACCTAAGACCTAACATTACGAGAGGTAACTTAGCTACCCAGTCCTCTGTCATTTGGGCTTTTAGTGCTGCCTTAAGCTGCCGGTGCCATCGTTCAATCTTCCCATTTGCGGCCGGATGGTAGGCCGTTGTCATTATGTGTTGGATGCCAAGCATATGGTTAAGATATTTAAAAATTTGGCTGTCAAATTGCCGGCCTCTATCAGTGGTAATAAATTTCGGAACACCAAATCTTGCTATCCAGGTAGAGATTATAGCTTTAGCGACCGTTTCAGCTGTTATGTCGACGAGAGGTGTCGCTTCTGGCCATCTCGAAAATTGATCGATAAATGTTAATAAATATCGGTATCCCTCCGAAGGTGGTAAAGGGCCTACGATGTCCACGTTTACATGATTGAAACGTTTTTCAGGCTGTTGATAGTGGCTAATGGCGCTTCTGGTATGTCTTGTGACTTTAACTCGTTGACATGCGATGCATGCTCGCGCCCAATCGCGGACATCTCTTCTCATGCCATGCCAAACAAAACGTTTTTCGATGAGATTGATTGAACCTTTGATGCCCGGGTGTGATAGATTGTGTAATGAGTCAAACACAGTTTTTCGTAGTGATATCGGGATGTAGGGTCTTGAGATATCCGTTGATTTGTCGCAGATTAACTCCATTCCATTTGGGAGGTTTACCTTCTCCAATTTCAGTGAACACTTTTCTGATTCCCACAGATTTCTCAGTTCAGCATCGCCTTGTTGAGCTTTTACTAAGTCATCTGTTGAAATTTTGCCTGAAATAGAGAGTGCGTTAATTCTTGAACAAGCGTCAGCAGCGATGTTCTTATGTCCTGCGGTGTACCGTACGTCTGTCGAAAATTGTCCAATGAAATTTAGATGTCTAAGTTGCCGTGGAGTAGCATTGTCATTTCGTTGCTTAAATGCATAGGCCAGCGGTTTATGGTCAGTGTATATGGGGAATTCTCGTCCTTCTAACATGTGTTGGAAGTGTTTTACGGCTGTATAAATTGCCAGAAGTTCTCTGTCATATGTCGAGTAATTCTGTTGGGTAGAGGTTAATTTTTTGGACATGAAGCCTAATGGTTCAAGTTTGCCGTCACACACTTGATGAAGTGCGGCTCCCAACGCAAAGTCTGATGCGTCTGTCATCAGTACAAGTGGTAGGTGCGGGGATGGGTGAGCTAATAGGGTTGCCTCAGATAGTAATGTCTTAAGTACCTCAAATGCACTCTTTGTCTCGTCTGTCCACTTGAGTTCTCTTTTGTCCTTCTTCTGACAGTTTTTGGTCATGTCAAATAATTTGGCTTGTATTTTCGCGGCGTTTGGTAACGAGCGCCGATAAAAATTAACCAAACCCAAGAATCTTTTTAAATCCTGCACGGTTTTGGGTAACGGATGTTCGCGTATAGCTTTAACCTTTTCAGCCGTTGGTGTGATTCCTTTTGGTGATATTGTGTAGCCTAGGAAGTTAATTTCTGCTTCACCAAAAACACATTTGCTTACGTTGATGTTGACTTGTAACTCTTCTAGTCTCTTAAACAGCATTCTTAGGTGGTGTACGTGTTGTTCTTCGTTCTCGGATGCTATCAGGATATCGTCAATATAGGCAAAGCAAAAGTCCAAGTCCCTTAGGCTGGAATCAATATAACGTTGGAAGGATTGAGCTGCGTTCCTAAGTCCAAATGGTAGCCTTAAGAACTCAAATAACCCGAACGGTGTTATGACCGCTGTCTTCGGAACATCCTCTGGAGCTACGGCTATGTGGTGATACGCTCTTACCAGGTCGACCTTAGAAAAGATGGATTTTCCTGCCAGTTGACTGTTGAAGTCTTGGATGTGAGGTATTGGGTATTTGTCTGGCAGGGTGGCTGCGTTGAGAGCGCGGTAGTCCCCACACGGCCTCCAGCTACCACATTTTTTTGGGACAAGATGTAGAGGACTAGCCCAACAACTGCTGGAGGGACGACAAATGCCCATGTTAATCATGGTCTGAAATTCCATTTTAGCTACGGCCAACTTGTCGGGAGAAAGTCGACGAGCTTTGGCCGTAACTGGCGGACCAGATGTAACGATGACATGCTGTACGTCACTATTCTTTGGTTTGTAAACAGGATCCTCTTGATGTAATTTAGGAAATTCTTTTAATATGTTTCCGTACTTTTGGTCTGGTGAGAGGATGTGTATGGATTCAAATTTGGTAGAAGCTTTGAAACAAGCAGCCGAAATGGATGTGATAGAATCTAAAAGTTTTCTATTTTTGAGGTCTATAAGCAGATTGAAATGGCGTATAAAATCCGCACCGATGATTGCTGTCTGAACATCAGCCAAAACAAATGGCCAACAGAATTCTCTACGTAACCCTAGATCTAGTTTGAGCATGCGCTCACCATATGTTCTTATTGTAGAGCCATTTGCCGCGAAAAGTACCCGCTTTGATTCGTTTTGTCTGTCTCTATGAGTTGGAGGTATAACACTAATATCTGCCCCCGAGTCAATTAAAAAACGCTTACCTGTTCCAGGATCTTCTATGAATAGGCGGCTTGAATTAAATGAGCCAGTAGCGCTTGCCGCGTCCAGCGTGTGGCTCCTTAGTTTTCCGACTTCTTATTGTTATAGTTGCATGGCTTCACGCACTTAAAAGCTTCTTTTCCAAATTTCCAATGATAGTAGCAAGTGGGATGTTTTTGTGTACTCCTTGATCTTGTCCTGCGTCGTGGTTGAAATGTTGAAGTACTTCTGTCTCGGCGGTCAGCTTTGAGCTCTTCAATTGCCTCGATAATGTCTGCCATTTGTTTTTCTACCTTAGAGATGGAAGACTGGTCGCTAGGTTTTGAGCCCTGTTGTTTTGACTTATCTTCCTTTGAATCGATTGTATTCACCGCAGAAGAGTACATGTCCCTAATCTTGTCTGCCATACTCGCTAAGTTATCTAGTGTACCTTCATTACACGCGAGTATGGGTCTAATGTGTGCAGGAAGTCTTTCTATAAATATATTTTTTAAAAATTCTTCACTAACTTTATTCTCGGATAAGCTTCGCATTTCTCGAAGAAGTGTTGTCGGTTTCTTGTCACCAAGTTCAATTTCTGTCAGTAATTTCTTTATCTGTTTTCCGTATGAATCCTGAAATTCCGTAATGAGTCGCTTTTTTAAGTCCGTATAAGGTGTCTTTGTCAAAGGTTTGTTGATTATGTCTTCTAAGAGTTCTGCAATTTCAGTATCTAATGAAGCTAGTACATGGTAAAATTTTGTGATTTCTGCGGTTATATTGCTGATTATGAATTGTGCTTCAACTTGTCGAAACCATACTTGGGGGTTGCGACGGAAAAACGTTGGCAATTTTATTCCGACCCGCGCTATTTCAACTCTTGGAGAAATATCTTGGGGTGTAAGGATGTCTTGGTTTTCAGTCTGGCACTTTGATGAAGTTTGTTCAGTCATATTATTGTTTTTTATTCAAATTCTAATACTTTCCGAATTTTTGACAGATTATAATTTTGATTTCGATACACGTAAAAAATTTACTTTTTGACGAATGTATAAAAAAATGATAACTGTTGAAAAAGAAATGAAACCAACTTACGCGAGTCACTGTTCGGGGTCACCACTTGTGGGTGTGTGTAATCTTAGAATCTAAAATTGGAACACAAATAAAATTCACTTTCCAGATTCGTGTCTGTAAACCCACTGAGTTTATTTGACATAAATAAATAATTAGGTAAAAAAACTAAACAACATGCTAACTCAAAATTATCCTAAAACTGGTACCCACAAGTACATGATAGGGAGCTTTTTTTACAGACAATTTTAATGACTATTATACATAGACTGAATGAAGAAATAGGTGTTAAGTACTAAAGTATCATTGAATTGTCATAGTAGAAAGGCAAATGATCGTTGTTTGTTGTTTATAAGTATATGTGGTTAGAAAATTATGTATTATTTTAGATTAATCAACCCATGTATTTTATTCAAGTGTTAATTATTGTCATTATGTTTGATTACCACAAAATATCGGTCAATGCAACTCAATTTATAAAGACAATTATTTTGATTTCTTAAAAAAAAGCATTAAACAAAAGATTTCTCTTGACAAATGGCATTAGGAATCATTCAGGGTTTTTTCGTTTTAATAACAATAGTTTTTTTTTTTAACCTAAAAAAAAAATCTTACATTTTGCATCTAGTAAACGAAATAACAGTGTTACTAAAGAAACAAAGAACCACTTATAATTCAAGTGAAACTGTATGCCAACAAGACAAAACTTGGAGGAAATGGGAATAAAGTATTTGAAATAATCTTTTGAAATCTACAAAAGGAGAGGTCGCTTAGTAGATAACAATCAACCTTATATGCTTCATAAAGAACTACATCACTGACCTTATTAGAATTCTATTATAGTCGTAAATGGTACTCTTTCATTTATTATGTCATATTTGTATACTCTTAATTATTCATTTTGTCTTTTATATTCATCAATTACACTTCATGGACTTATATTGTGTTATTTTAGAACAGTTTTTAATAAGGAAACAGAAATAACATTTAATCCATTATAATTTCCTTAACGAATTACTTACTTCTAGAAAGAAAGTCTAAACTTTAATATATTATATTTGAATAATCCTTTTTACACGCTTTTATTTGATTACTTGTTTGTGAGGTAATACATTTTGAACCCTCTTTCCGACTACCTAAAAACCTGAAACTTTCAATGCAAATAAATATTTTTAAGTACAAATTTTGTTACCAATGTTAAAGCATCAAATAATAGCGTGTTTTTAATTTTGCTTTCAATCTGCCGAAAGTAAAGGATGTATTGTTATTGTTCTGGAGGACGACATTTTTAAGGGTTTCGAGGTCATCCTAGAAACCCTTATGCTTTTGGTAGTTCATCCATCCGTCCGTCGCATCTTGGAGTATATCTCCTGACCTACTGTAGCTAGAGATTTGAAATTTGGTATACAAGTAAAACTTTTTTGCCCAAAAACAGAAAAACTATTGCGGACTCAAACACTCAAAATTTCAGCGATCAATTGCGAATTGATCCCAATATTTTATATTTCTTTGTAATTTTTAAGTTGGGTATCATTTTAAAGGTATTAAAATTTGGGTTACAAAAATAAATCACGTTTCCAAAATGGCGGTCATTTTAACCCCGAAAAAATTCAAACAAACCGCTAAAAAATTGTCTGCGCTACCCCATTAGGACAGGTATAAATACAAAAAAGGCAAAAATACAAAAATATACATCTCTGTGGTCCAATGATATTTCAGGGACTTGATATAAAAAAGTAAAATTTAGAAATTTTAGGGGCCGTAACTATGGAGACTCAACATTTTTATTTTTCAAAAATTTGAAGTAGGGTATAATTTTAAAGGTATTGAAATTTGGTTCTCAAATGTATATAGCGTTTCTAAAATGGCGGCCATTTTACCCCTAAAAGAACCAAATAAGTGCATACCCAAGATACTAAAAGATAATATATGCACACCTTGCTTCTCAAAATTGAAATTTTTATACATATTTTAGTTTAAATTTTTTTAAAAAAATAAAGTTCTATGTATGAAGTTTTATGACCGAAGAAACCCATTTAGTAACTTGCTAGCAAGTGCTTGACGAGATTTTTTTATGTCTTCGACTCCTAACTAGCTACGGTAATATTTTAAGCTTCTGAAAATTTTCTTATTTTATAAGATATTAAAAATAACATATCAAAGCTTTAGTTTATGTTATATATTTGTTCTCATTTAGAGACTAATTACACCTTTTTAACAGGCAGAATGGGGGTAGCTGTGATGTCGAGAGTGGTATGCCGCCTACTGAAGAGATTCCTCGGAGACAAGAAGGCGCAGGATCAATGAACCTAAACGTCATCAAAGACAAGGTAACCAACAGTTCGGAAATCAAACGCTGGGATAGCAACACGACAATAGACAGCTTCTGTTCAGTCAGAGAACCAGAGCCGATTGACCACGAAGATGAAAGAGTCAAGAGTGAAGTTGAAAGACTCAGAAGGTTGAATGAACTAAGTCTGGCTAAAATGTCTCCTTTCATTCAAATGAGGAAAAATAGTTCAGGATCGTGTCAATGGAAAGGTGTTAGGTGGAAACCTGTTCATCCCGTCGAATTGGCAGGAGCAACATGGTTGAAAAAAGCGGCTAGGAGGCACAGTATGGCACAATACGCTGCCACATCTAAACCTCTCACACTTCCACAACTTAGATCGGTTTCGGAATCTGAACGAGAAACCCCTCCCTTAAAAGAACCTCCAGCAGCCCAATCTTCTCCATCCCTCCAATCAGTAGAAATTGGGGAGACTAACCCTGCCTACAACCACATAGACTCTACAATAAGTCTTCCTAACATAGCGGTAAAACTAGACCCGGATCCCTGATCAAAGACAGCCGGGTTTTAATGCGGATAACAAAGACATGTCCTAAATTATAATTACTATTCTTTTTTTACAATAAAAATAAAAAGAATCAAACTAAAAGGACTTTCAATCAAGAATATTAAAAAAAAAAACTAAGTATATTTTAATCAACTAACTTATCTTAATTAATTAACGTAATTCAATTATAGTCCTAAAAGTAACCATCTATTTTTTTATACAACATATGTCTTCTTAAACAGGATATGTTTGCCTGTGGTAACAGATAGAGAAGCTTTCACTGTTTTTTTTTATTGTTTATTTTTAAAATCAGGGAGAGAAATTTTAAAGGACAAAAATGTCAATTTAAAAGAAAATTTTTTTGTTGGCTAATCATATAAAAATGGCTGATTCCTACTGTGATTCCGATAAAATAAAAGCCTTTGATTATAATATAGAAAATAATTAGTCAATGTCCTTGCCATTGTAGGTACACTAGTTCTCTGTAGTTAGGCAGACTAATCGAGGCTAACACTTAGATAGGTGACAGCCAGTTAAAAATAAAAACATTATATTGATTTGTTCCTTAAAGTGTCAGTTTGGAGTATGACAAAGCAACGCTATTATTATCCAAATTGTAACGTAAAGAAATTGGATTTGGATAGGGAAAACAAATGCAAACAAAGAATGTTGGAAGTCTTGTAATGACGACTATTGATAAAACTTAAAAAAAATAACGTTATTAAAATAGTGGAGATACAAATATATTAGGGATAGGTCTGTTTAAGATGCTTAAGGAAACCAATTCTGCCCATGGACCAAAGTTATTTAAGCTTCCCTGGAACCAAAAGATGCTTTCGTATCCCAAGCTTCTCTGGATCCAGAGAGGTTTAAGAAAAGAATTACTGTAAAGAGAAGTTTGAGGTACCTCAAGATTCCTTTTATCAAAATGATGCTTGAGGTATCCCAAGCTTCCTGGGAACCAAAAGATGTTTGGAGTATCTCAATTAAAATTGGTCTGATAGGGTTGTGAAGGGGTCCCATGAGCCTGTGGGTCAAGAGATAGGTCTCTTTCCCTAATATCCCTAGAACCAAGATTTATTTAGGGTATACCAAGCTTTCTTAAAGCCAAAAGATGTTTGCGAAATCTTAAGCATAATGCATCTGATAATTCTTTGGATCCAGAGATGTTAAAGTATCCCAATCAACTTTGGAAACAATAGATGCTTAAGGTATCCCAAGCTTCCTTGGAACTCAGAAATTCTTGTGGTATCTCAAGCTTGATGGGTCTGATGATTCAAGGGAACAAAGAGATGCTTCAGGTGTTCCATGACCCTATTAGTCAAGACTTCTAAAATTCCAATCATCTCTGTAACCAAGTTATCCCAAACTTCACTGGAACCAAAAGGAATATTTAAAAGTATCTTTTAAGATTTCTAAATTTTGATGGGTGTATCATTCTCAAGAATCAAGAGAAGGATGTTTATAAGGATCAAGAGACCCATGCTATAGGTGTTCTACCCAAGCATCTGTAAAACCAAGATTTTTTAAAAGTGACCCAAGCTTCTTTAGAACGAAAGGATGATTGATCATTTGCTTGAACAAATAGAGCTCCTGAGCACCTCTCAAACCAAGAGAGATGATTGAGGGGCCTCATATTGATGTGAAGGTAGCTTCCTTGAAACCAGAAATGCACTCCATAGAAGAAGATTGTATTGGTACAATTTAGAATTATGTCGAAGAATAAAACGCTATACATTTACCCAACCTAATTATCAGTGTTAAATTTCCATTAAGGATTTGAGGAAAGGATATATTAGGCCAGGTGGGTATACAGATACCACTGGTAACGTATTCTTGCATTGCCAATGCTTTAACATTAAAAATTACAATCCAACCTCGGCAGGCAAAATATCGATTTTCTATAAATTCTTAAAGTAGATGGTTCTTTTAGAAAACTATAAAAAACAAAAATATTACTTTTAATGATAATTTATTCCTTATTTTAAATATTCTTTACTATTTATAAATAATATATTTATATACCTACTTATTTTTACAATGCATAATTATTAAGAAATTTTAATTTTTTTCCATTTTAAGTTGTGTTTATGTTATTTTTAGTTATTCAATAATAAATCGCCAATAGGCCATGCCAATTTTTATAAAAATTTAACTTAATCAAAACAAAAAAATAAAACAATAATAGAAATAAAATTATGATTACTCTAAATTATTATGATGACCTTTTCTCTAAAGAACTTTTAGCATTTTTATATTTAAAAAAAAAAAATATTATTCAGGCTATTGTCCAAATCAAATCTTAAAATCAATTTTCAATTCAAAAATAAAATTTAGATTGGAAATGTAATGTCTTATATGAAATTCAATAATAAAGTATATTCTAGCAAGTTTTGGTTAAAAAATATAAGTCTGAATTTTTAAGATAAAAAAAAGTAGTTAGATTAATATCAGATAGTTAAAAAAATAATTTTAACATCAAATTAAAGTTGATTCAATATTTCAATTTAGCATTTCTAATTAACTTAGATACGTATTAATATATATATATATATATATATATATATATATATATATATATATATATATATATATATATATATATATATATATATATATATATATATATTTAAATAGTCTAAAAAAAAAAAGTTATATTAAAAATTTGGACACATGTAATTATTATATCCATCCAAAGCCCCCAGACCATAAGATTGTCAAGTTCACAAAACACCTCATCAAATAAATGTCAATTATTATTATCAAATTATTTTAACTTAAACATCCGAAATTCTCTTATTTTTAACTTTTTATGGTTATCATTACAAGACTGGAGAACAAATTATATTATATACATTTTTTATTTTACCAATTAAAGACGAATTTTCAATGTATCAAATTAACTTGAACAATAATAAAAATAAAAAGAGATAAGGTATTTAAAGATAGAAATGCTTATCATTTCATAAATGACAAGGGAATATGTATAATTGTCAGAAAACAGTACAATTGATACAGAAGAAAGAGAGAGAGAGAGAGAGAAACATTATTTATAATTAAAAATAAAACATTATGTGGTTTGGTCCAGAAATAAAAGATTTGAAAATAGACTGTCAAACAGTTATAACTAGACGGACTGGCCCCCCTTACTAGATATAAATATACCTTGTCACCCAACACAAGACAAATATTTGTCTTTCTTAACATCTTTAAAGAATATTTTATAATTAAATTTAGAATAGAATGTTATTTTTCTTGAACTACAGAAAAATAAATATACACATATTTGAAAATAAAAGGGAATTAGGGTAGGCCAAACTCAAAAATCGTCAAAGATAGTGCACAATGCTTATTGATAAATATTTAAAGAATCAATAAAATTCAAAGAGACAAAAACACCATAACTAATATTTAGGTTTGAAACTATACATCTTCAACAGAGGTCATATTTTTGCAATTTCACAGAAAAGATACTTTTACTTTCTCTTAACCAGCTTTTGAACCCTTTTTTCAATTCTAATTAAATAAAAACACTATTATAAATATATTTTCTGGGATTATTCAGGGTTTTATTTGGTTTGGTCGATAAATAATTTAAAACATTTCCATCTTCTTTTACTCTTAAATCCTAGCTATATTTCGTCCTAACACCTTGGGCTTCTTTAGGCTTCAAATTAACAAACATTTTATAAACCTATTTTTCCAAACCAATTACTTAAACATATTTTTAATAGGACATTTAACATTATCATATTAAAATTGCATTTAAAAACAATAAAACATTAAATTTAATAAATACCTTATTTTTTAATTCTTAGTCATATGAGTCATTCAGTAAAATGGAATTTCATACATTTTATTTGCATAAAACTTGTCACTATAAGAAACTCGTTAAAATTATAAAAGAGGGAGATTCTAGTATTTTATCATTTTAACAAGTTTTTTATACATAGACTGACAAGTTTTATGTAAATAAAATGTATGTAAAACCATTTTATTGAATGAATCATACCACTGAGGATTAACAAATTAAGGTAGGAATTTACTAAATTTAATGTTTTATTGTTTTTTAAATGCAATGTTAATATGATATAGTTAATGTCCTATTAAAAATATGTTTAAGTAATTTGTTTGAAAACATATGTTTAAAAAATGTTTGTTGTAGCCTGAAGAAGCCCAAGTTGTTAGGGAAAAATATAGCAAGGATTTAAAAGTAACAGAAGATGGAAACGTCCAAAATGATTTATCAACCAAACCAAATAAAACTCTAGATAGACCCAGAAAACATATTCATAATTTAGTGGTTTTATTTAATTAGCACTTTTCCATTCTAAAAACAGAAAATATACATTTTTACAAACAAAAGCGTTACAGTACTTTAGCACAATAACTTGAATTAACATTACCACAATTATTTGCCTACGTAATGAAGCAAACCACAAAAATTAAATTAAAACAAACTTTTCGAGATACTGATCTTGAACCTACAAAGAATGTGCTTTTGCTTAACTCACTATTTACTTATAGTTAGTGAAAGACTAGAATGAAGTAACAACTAAACATTAGTCAAAGAATGGCATGATAGAAAATGTTTAAATTATTTTTTTTTTTACATAATGATAAGTAACATAATCTATTATCGCTTAATTAACTACAGTAAAAGTTATTAAATAATTTAACAAAAGAATGCAGTGGATAAGTGATAGAATATTTCAATATGAACCAATAACAAATGCCCACTCTAAGAATGCATGCATGATATTGGCCAATTATCAAATGAAGGGTTATATGCCATTTATTACATGGCCCAGTTGGATTATTAAGTTAATAGTGAGGATCAAGATTTTATTCATAATGAAGGTAGTAAAAAGTAAAGTTGATAAATAATAAACCCTATTATAAGTTCAAATAATCAGTTTCAACTACACACAGTAAAGACTGTGTATTTCTGGCTTATGGCAATATACTGATTAATCTTTCAATTGTTTTTTTTGAACTAGTAATAGTGTTTGTTATTTACTACAATTACTTGGAGACCTTCATCCTGTTGGATTACTACCCTTTCTAAAACTCAGTAAAAAAATCTCAAAAACGGTTTCGACGATTTTGATTTATTAAAAAGTTCTAAAATGCAGTCCATTTTAAAACAAATATAATGTTTCCCCAGGAAAAAAATAGTTTCTGATGAAAATAAATCTGATTTTGTTAAAAATCAAAAACAAAAAGTTAACAACCTGTTGAACTCTTTTTATTTATGTATTTTTTTTTTTTTTTAATCAATTAAATGAGAATTACAGAATTTAAATACTGTTTCAATTATATGAGAAAGTTTGTCTGAGTAGTCTCGGACTGATTTTATAATTTCTGTTTATTTAATTTTTTTTTTTTTTTTTTTTATCAGATTACTAAATAACAAAATGATTATTTTACAGGTTCGATTTTAAATCCTGAATTATAAGGAGTTTTATTACTACTAAATAAATTGGACTAAGATTCTGTGGTTCAAACGGGGCTGGAAAAGAAGATGGTTAGAACAAACTTATTCTTTTGAACCTCATAAACAAGCTCAGCAAGTGTTTCATTATTTATTGTATTCGCTGTTACTTTGTTGACACAAAATGCATGTTACCAACCTGCAAATTTGATTTGTTTAAAAACAGTCTTCGCACAACTAGAATCGACGCGTTGACAGCGCGGGAAAAACTAGCAAAAGGGGGGATGAGCCAATGAGAGCTTGAGATTTTCCCGGACAAAAGGTCGGGCCAACTAGGCAAAGATAAATGTCTCTAGTGGAGGGGAGAGGCCCTCTGGATAACAGTATAAGAAGGCTTCGTAGTGGCTTTATTTTTTCCCCCAGAGAGGTTGGCCAATCTGTGTGTCACTCAATTTCCCGCGCTGTCAACGCGTCGATTCTAGTTGTGCGAAGACTGTAAAACTCATTTGGTGATTACTATAACTTAAATTATCCTGGGTGGCTCTATAACTAATTTTTAGAGCTTGGTGTTTTGAATTGAGATTTGTTGCAAATAAAACAACAAAAAACAGTAACAATGAACAAAAAAAATTTTTTTAAAAAGAAACTACAAATAAGATCCCTGATCCACACCTGAGGACAAACAATATGCTAAGTCTGTATAAAAAAAATAAGCTTGGAAAAATTGACTAAATTAAAACTTATAATAAAGATTAAACATGTCATCAATCTAAAAAAGAACAAACAATACTTTTGAACAAGAATTTGAAATGAAAAAGTAAACTTTTTATCAGGATTGGTGTGGTTGAGTGGTTAGCTCACCTAAAACCAAGTTCAATCGCCAATGATAATTAAGTGGATGTATGAAGTGCAACCACTAACAGTAATAACTGTATCAATTTCCTCTTATTTACCTCCCTCAGTCATGGAGTTAATTATAACAGAGTGGTTGTTTATCTCCACAATCAGTAATAGCATAAATAATTGTCACAATTAGCTAATTATCATATATCTCCAGCTTGAACCACAGAATTAAAGTAAAACTATGTATATTATAGATAAACTGTGCAATTTCTATAAAGATCTGCAACACAAAGCATACATTTTATTATAACTAAATTATCTTATCGATTTGTTGTGTTTAAATTTAAAATTTCATGTTCAACTTTAAAGTTCTAAAAACACTTCAAAATATTTGAACTAATTAACTAATGAGACAGTATTTCAGTTTCAGGATTCAACCACAACCAGAGCACAATTAAATACAAGTTAAATCTTACAGTATTAATACATTTACCTATTGTTTAGGAACTGACAGGGAAAAGGTTGTTTCATAGAAAAAAATCGGTCAGAGACAACTCAGACAAACTTTCTCAGATACGAGTCCATAATTACTTAGCCCAGTGCTTTCCATTTATTAGTTATCGTAGGTGCATTTAATTATTATTGAACATTTTATCAAAATATATCATAAAAATAACTTCTCCTCGGCAGGGAATCAAACCACCCGGTCTCTCTACCTCTGTGTTTAAAGCTATTTTCTCAGGAACTAGATTTTTTTCCGGGAAAACAGCTTATATCGTTAGATTCTTATTTAAATGGACTACATTTTAGAATTTTTTAATCAAAATAGTGAGGACCGTTTTTTCAGAGTTTTTGGGGGGTAGTGCCCTCAAATTAGGAGGTAAAATTCATTTCTCGATTTCACCTCGGGGTATGTTTTTTCTGAACTTGTTTACCAAATTTCGTCAAAATCGGCCCAGTAATTTAGGCTCCAGGCGTCTACACAGACAAGACATTTTTTAAAAGCCACTTTTTTTGGACTCAGGACCTCAAAACATGTAAATCTATCAAAATCTCAAAATCGAATTTACGCCATCACAATATTTTCTCTATATATGAGAAAGTAAATTTTTGGAGTAGAAAAAAATCAGTTTTGAGAACAATTAAGAAGCAGATACACTATTTTTCATGAAAAATTGATTTTCCAAGTCATTGACATAGAAAATGACCTTAATTATAAATATCTATAACGATAAATAAATTTATCAACCTGCATTTAAAATTTTTAAAAAAATTTGTGAGTTTATTTTATTTAATTTTACTTAAAACTCTATTTTAACAATTATTATTATCCTGCATGTAAAGTTTTTAATAAAAAAAAAATTGTTGACCATTAAAATGTTTAATACCTATCTTATCCCAATATCAATATTACCTATCAATCCCAAATAAATGTGTAGTGTCTAACTGGACCATTTACCTTTATCATAAGATACAGTAAACAAACAAAACACACATTTATATAATAAAGTTAATGTAATAATTTGTTAACTATAACTTAAATTTCAAGTACTTTTAATTAAAATTGTCAGACTGTAGAAATAACGTACATCCTGAGGATGGGACGGATTTCCAAGATTGGGTAAATTCCATCTCAGTTTCTTATTATTTTTAGATAATAGATGTTTGGCCTGTGGTTCCAAAGTTCTAGTTATTAATAGTGTGAAAAAGTTTCCGCGAGAATGAATATTAATATTGGATTGAAACAAATGTATTCAACTAATTTCAGAAAATTGTTATTCCTTGGGAAGAACTAACATCAATCATTAATCTTAGATTTGTCTCAATCTATGAGACCTTCAAAAGATTCAAGAACTATTGAAATCTGGTTGTAGCATCTTCTTAATTTTTTTTAAAAAATGTATAACAATCCATAATTTTATGTTTTAGATTCTTGATATGCCTATTTATTTATTTTAATTATTCAAATATAAAATGTTTATTCTTTTCTATTTATCAAATCTATTATAGAGCATTTAACCAAGAAATTAGGATTGATGTTTCTGTGAGGCTTAAAGCACTTTTCTTAGAACCCAAAGTCTAAACACCAGTAAAACTAGATTCAATTCTTAGATAAGACATACTTCATGTATTGTAAAGTGGTTGTTTTCAACCATCCTGAATATGAATCATGAAAATTCAAATCCATTGGTATCACAATTAAAAAAGACCCAAAGAGGAGTATTAGTATCTAAGATATTTAAAAATAACGAGATTTAATTTCCTTATAAGACATGTTCCTCTTTAATGATTGAACCTATAAATATGTAAAGTAGCTGATATATAATCTTTAAATAACCCGTTGCTGTCGATCAGGACCAATTACCAATAAATAATAAAAATGATTGTATTACATTATGTTTTAGTAATAATAATATTGTATGAAACTAAATGTAAACAAATTTTTAATATTTTTGTAATAATGTTGTATGACTCGAAACTGTAAAATTATTGGACAATTTTTCAAACTTTAAATATTTTTTGTACAAATGTTCAAATTTTTAAATCTTTTTGAATTTTTTTTAAATAAATGATATAACTTAAGGCTCTACCGCTCTTTGAGGTTAGAAAAATCATTAAATTGAATATTTTATTGGTTCTAAGCAAGATATCAAACATCTAATCACAGGCTTCATTCCTAATTTTAATTCTGCACAATTTGAGCCCTATTGCAACTTTCTATGATAAATAGTACAGGCACCATTTCAATACAACGATAAAACTCGTTAACACAACGAGTTTTATCGTTGTATTGAAATGGTGCCTGTACTATTTATCATAGAAAGTTGCAATAGGGCTCAAATTGTGCAGAATTAAAATTAGGAATGAAGCCTGTGATTAGATTTTTTATATCTTGCTTAGAACCAGTATAATTTTAATTTTACTGTTTTTCCTAACCTCAAAGGGCGGTAGAGCCTTAAGGCCAGGAGATAACGTGCTAAAAAATGTCAAACTAAAATCAAGCTAGAATTTTCTGAATAAGTTAATTGTTTAGTGCCTTTTAAGAATGTGTGGTAGGCTATGTTTGTCTGCGGGACATAGCTTGGCAATAGGCATTTGAAAAAAAAAAAAAAAAAAACTTGAGAGCAGCCATGTCCTACCCATTTTGGTGGACAATGTGATTTTCATGATCCTGAGTTCAAAATTAGACCAAAAAAAAGTTGATATTAGTTTGTCACTTGATAGGTGACTCCTTTAATTTGGAGTATAATATTTGACTAACTAACCCATAATGTAAAAGGCGCCAAAAGATAACTAATACACAAAATTCTAGCTTGATGTTAGTCAGACACTTTTTGCTATCTCCTGAAGTACTATTAGAATTTGACAACAATTTAAATTTAACAACATATTTTTTAAAACTTCAAAGTTTCCTAAAAAGAACAAAATAATAATTAAAAAATCTACACACTTTATTTATTTTAAAAAATAAATTGACAATAATAATTAATTGATTTATTTTTTATTTGTAAATCAGGTAATTAATTATATAAATATAAGAAATATATATATTGATTGTGCCCCAGTGTACCTTAAAATTTGGGTTGTGAGATATTATAGTTGAATTATTCATGAACCCTCATAGTTCATTGTTGTATTTATTTATTTGTTTTTCAATTTAATATCTCAAAAACACCAATTTTGAAGATACAAGATCACACTGAACCAATTGTATTAATTAATTTCTTAATAATATCTATTAATTTAAGAATATTTTAATTTTCCATATATTAAAAACCATGTCTGTTAGTCAAAAAAGGGAAGAGAAAAAACAAAAACATTTTTGTTTATTTCTGTACCTGAAAGGAAAAACTATTGCTACTATCATTTTAAAAATTTGTCATGTATAGAGAGTGGAATGTAGTTGAAAAAGTGTCCATAGTTACTTACATAAACATGGGTGTTGCTTGTATAAACATCTCAGACTGGCAAGGTGGAAAGGGCACTTTTCGGTCCTTTTCGGAGACTTAAAGGACTTCCAACATTAAAAGGGGAGCCAAAATTCACTTGCATTTCTATGAGTTATTTGAAGTATTAACATAAAATAACATAGTATTCAAATAATTATTATTCAAAGTGGAAGAAACACAGATGAAAATGTTATTTTTCCAGAGGTAGGATGAATTTTCGTTTCTCTTTTCCTATAATCTTTTATAGAGAAAGAGTTTTCTTGCATCGATTACAGTTCAACTTAGGTTTTCTTAACAAAGTACGATTAAAGCTATCTTATTTTACTTCTGTAAAATAACGGTTAGAACATTTAATCAAAAGACAAATCTAAATAAATGGAAATCTACAGAAAAAAAACTCAAATTAAAACAAAAATTCATCCCAACCTCTGCAACTAAAAATAAATCATAAAAGAGGTGCAGTTCAATAACCAAACAACACCTTCACACAGAATGAATGTATTTATTTCAATTGAGCAACACCTTCACACAGAATGATTGTATTTATTTCAATTGAGCAACACCTTCACACAGAATGATTATATTTATTTCAATTGAGCAACACCTTCACACAGAATGAATGTATGTATTACAATTGACCGGAACGGTTTATTAGGCTGTTCTAATGAAGCCTTTTTTTTTTTTTTTTAGATAATTTGATAGTTATGGTGTGTGTGATTCAAAATAGCAAGTCTTAGCATACATTAAAACAGCCGAAACTGGTTAATTGTAATAAATACAATCATTCTGTGAAGACATAGTTTGGTTTTTCAACTGCACCTCTTTTACGATGAGTTGCTATCACACAAAGGAGAAAAACACAGTCGAGGATCTAAAAATAAATGCATCTGTCAATTTAAACAAATAACCTCAAATTGGATAATTTTGTACTTAAATTTGTACTTAAAATTGATAAACCTCTCAAGAACAGGTTTGTTAAAAAAATTAAATTGTGAACGGAAATTTTGCTAAACCCTACGTTTGAATTTTTAAATTATTTTTGGCTAGAGTTCGAGGAAAGAATAAAAGAAAAATGTTGGTATGGGGGATTAGATTAAATCTAGATATCAAGTCAAATTTAATTTTGACTTCAGTTTTGCGGTAATTAGTTCCTCAATGTGAAAGTGTTTTAGTCGTTTTTTTATTTTACTATAGTTACATAATTAAGTAAAAAAAAGAAAATTTAACTAATAAAAAATATATATTATTTTTTTAATGACACATGTATATTTGATTATCATTCAAGTAACAAATCTTTGATCCATGGCATATATGCATAAAATACTTAAAAAATGAAGATCTTAATTACTTTAACATTAAATATAATTGATGGAATCTCTAATTCCACAGAATTTTAAATTTAATAAAATAAGCACTTCTCAAATATATATTAAGTGTCATTAATAGCCAACATAATAATGTAATATGTGCAAAATTGTTCATAAAGCAAAAAAAAAAAAATTGAAATGTTATTGTATTTTTAAATTTTAACACAATTTTTTTTAATTAAATTAAAAATTTGAAATTTTAACAATCAAAAATAAAGAAAAAATTAAATATTGTGAAAAATTTGTGTATTGTTATTTTTAAATGTTGTATCGTAAAGATGATTTTATCAATGATTTTTTAGCCATAATATAATGATGTATATATGTTTTTTTATAAATTTAATAAACATTTTTATTTAAAATGTATGGTTTTATTTTATTTATTTATTTTTTCTTTATCTCTTTAAATATTGTTTTGAAGAACGGGGAAGGGAGGATAACAATGCACACATATCTCTGGGAATTGATCTTCAGATCTCTCACTTGATATGTGACTTCTTTAACCATGGATCCACACTGTGTGTGGCCAAATACCTCACCACTGGATTGCTTTCTTTTAGCCCAATATTTAAGTGCTGTGTAGAGTGGTTAAAAACTAACCTTGCCCCTGAAGAATAGCTCATTTATAAATAAACTAATTTGTTACAAATCTTTTTGAAGTGAAACTTCTGTAGCTCGCAACATCATTGGAACTTAAAAAGAATAAATGGAATACAGAAAGAAAACTTAGTATAATAATGGACTTAATGAAATAAAATATGTATGTTTTATGTCATATCAGAACAGAGATTTAAAATGTTTTTCTTGGTTTTTACTTAAGAAATAAACCTACTGAATAAGTATACCAAATATAATTAAATTCTATTCACTAGTTTAGTCTCCACACTTCTGCACAGACAGACATTTAAAAAAAACAGTTTTATAGGCTTTCTCAAAATATTTTTTATTAGGCTGCCACAATATTTTTTTTTTTATTTACATATAAACAAAGTGTATGAGGTAGTTCACAAATATGTAAGTAAATTTAGGAGGTAATATCTCTCTTAAACCATCTCACAAAATCGGAACGCCCATATTTCATATGTCTAAAGGATGTGACAAATAATATGCTCATAGGGAAGGATGAAAACCAAATTAGAAATAAAATAATTAATAAAAAATAATATAATAATAGTCCAAATTAGAATCCTTAAATGAAGTTATACAGTCTATAAAAAGAAATTACTATCCAATCCATTGATTTGTTATTTTCACAGAGATCATATACTTGTAATGACAAATGATAAAACAAAACCTGAATCCTTTTTTAAGATCTTAATGTTGATTTTATATCTTTTTTAAATCTTATAAAAACTTTAAATTATTATAATGGATTTATCATAAAGTGAATTTATCGAACTTGTCAAATTACTTAACACATTAAACAAAGAATATGAAAAAAAATAATAATAATTAGAAAAAGGAAATTAACGAGAGTTCATAATAAGAATAAATGACGGAGTTTTGTCATAGCCAAGGTATTGAAATTTGCACGACTATCTCTGCTGAGTGCTCTTTGCTATCTGTTCTTTTAGGACAATGATACTTTGTCTCTGTTCAGGTGGCAGCATTGCAATCTGATCATCTGATAACTGAAGTACTTGCATAATAAGAGCAGCCTGTAACAATTAACAAAAATATTACATCAATTATTTCACACTTTTTGCAAGGAAAAATTTTGTCTGATCAAATTTTTCTTGTACATCATTTCTTTATCCAGTGTTTTCACGGTTACATTTATTTATTATTCAACATTTTATCAAAATTTATTATACAAATTGTTGCTTAAAGCAAAAATATTTCCTATGTGTAAAAAGTTGAGGGCACGGCAGTGCGTCCAGGCCAAGTTGCAAGCATGCAGAAATTTTTCATTTAAAAAAATAAAAAATAAAATGGTGGACGCAACATTAAAGTGTTAACTGATAGCTCAAACACTTATTGATATTGAAAGATCTACAAAATTGGTTCTATGACTTATTTTGTACCTCCAACGGTAGTACCTAAGTTGGAGCTAGATTCGATAATTTTTTTTTTAGAACATGAGAAAAACATTTTCCCGAGTACCGCGTCACGTGATCACTTTTTTAAATTTTGTTATTGTGTTGCATATAATTTAAAAAACCTTAATTTTTAATTTAGGGCTTTGTCATTTGTTTATTTTTTTTTTAAAAAAAGTGGGAGCTCCACATGGTATCACTAATATTTAAGCAACTTTTTGAAGTCAGGGTTTTAGAATATGCTCATGCTCCTTCGTCCTTCTAAGCTCTTTGCCATTTTTCCATAGAGTATCAAATGACAATCCCTAGAAATCAATATTATTTAAACCATATTTCTTTCCGAATGGGTGCTTCATATTTCTTTTTATAGCTAAGAATGTAAATAGAATGAAAAAGAACAAACCTTTTCTTGGTCAGAAGCAGAGGTAGACTGTGAAGGAGATTGGGCAGCGGCTGCTACAGCACTTGCAGCAGGGAACACTGGCTTTGGAGCTGTCACTTGAGGTGGAGGTATTGCTGGTCCCGGAGGCTTCACCCCAGCTAATAACAAATATACATATTATATATGAGAATAGTTTGGTGCATTGTTAGTATATTATTCAGGCCAATTATTGAGAAGAGAAAAATATTGCATTAGAAAATCTAACCATCAAGGATAACAGCTTCAGAAATTTATATTAAATCTAACCTTGAGAAAATTAAATAATAATATTAATTTAAGTATTAGTAGATGGTCCTAGTACTCAGTGAAATTACATATTTATTACTAGCTGGCTGGATACCCTTGCTTAGCTACAGAGTATGTTATTTATAATTTGATGGGTTTATAAACTACCATCAAGAAACTTTTAAATTATTTTACTTAAGAGAATATCTAGATTAATTGCACTACTGATAAAAAAATTCTTAATATTAACTTTGAGGGGAAAGCAGCGGTATTTTCCTTATGTATCCCTCCGTGTCTCTACACATACCTGAGTTTAAATTGGAATTGTCTTTTATTAATCTTAAATATATATAAGATTGGAGTGGTGTCTGTACATTTATCCAATTGTGCTCAAATTTTGTACTTCCACTAAATGAGTAGTCCTGATAACGAATTTAAGTTTAGAAAATTTTATGACTGTTTGTCTGTGCGTCAATCACGTCCAAACGGCTGAACAGATTTTGTTGGTTTTTGGGTAAAATGTTAAGCAAGATTCTGGAGGTGATATAGGCTACAAACATTTTTGGTAGCTCAATATGGGGTGGAGAATGGGGCTTCCAAATAGAATTCAAAATTCTTATTTTATTTTTTATAAAAAATGTATATAATCTAATTTGTAAAAAAGCAGCAGACAATATTTGATGTTTTGTGAAAATTTTTGTAGGAAGTGTTTGCAACTAATGGGACCTAGGGATAGGGCCTTGATCAGCATACACAAGAAACAAGTTGATACACATGAAAAAGAAAATTCTATTCTTATTAATAATTATAAGACTGTAAAACATCTAGTCCAGGAGATAGCGTGCAAAAAAGTGTCTGACTAACATCAAGCTAGAATTTTGTATATAAGTCAATCTTTTAGTGCCTTTTAAGAATATCTGGTTGGCTAAGTTTGTCTGCGGGACATAGCTTGGCAATAGGCGTTTGAAAAAAACAAACCGGTGGAGAGCGGCCATATCTCACCAATTATGGTGGACAATGTGATTTTCATGATCCTGAGTACAGAATTAGTTAGTAGACCAAAAATCAAGTCGATGTTATTTTCACACTTGATAGGTTAGTTATTCAAATATTACTAAAAATCAACATGGTAACCTGTCAACGGACAAACTAACATCGACTTGATTTTTGGTCTACTAACTAATTCTGTACTCAGGATCATGAAAATCACATTGTCCACCATAATTGGTGAGACATGGCCGCTCTCCAACAGTTTGTTTTTTTCAAACGCCTATTGCCAAGCTATGTCCCGCAAACGAACTTAGCCGACCACATATTCTTAAAAGGCGCTAAAAGATTGACTTATATACAAAATTCTAGCTTGATGTTAGTCAGACACTTTTTTGCACGCTATCTCCTGGACTAATATATTATAGTCCAATTTAAATAAAAAACTTAATTTTCTTGTAGATTAGATACACATAATTAAATAAAGTAATATCCTCAAAGTACAATAATAAAGTAAATAACACATATATAGGCCCGTGGAAGATTAATTTTAATGTCTAAAAAAGAAGGTAATTAATAAAGAAAAAACATCCAGAGTTCAATGTGAGGTGTATGTATCCTGGATAAATAGTAGAAGGTTCCAAAGTGATTGAGAGCCCTAGATGATTTTAAACTTGAACTATCTCACCCAGCTGATACATTGAAGAAAGAGGTAGACTGGGGGGGGGGGGGGGGGGAAGAAATCCTCATGTAGCTTAAACTGCACATAAACTGAACCTTAATAATTAAGGAAAATAAACTGAAGCTACATATGCATCATAGTAATGTGAGACATCAAACATCATGAGAGCTTAAACTGAACTGCACATTGTGAGTGATTAGACATAACTGAACTGAAGATAAAAGCATTGCCTGCAGATAATGAAAAAGAGAAGTTAGAGATAACAAAAACAATAAAGACAAATGCCTACTACAAGACTACTATAAGCCACTACTACTATGCCTACTATAAGAGTGTGTCAAAATAAACAAAGAATCTTTTATATTAATCAATTGAATGAAAGAGTAGAATGTAAATGTAAACAAACAATAGAGTCCAAAAGATAAACCCTATCTGATCTGACCTTTCCAAACAAAAATACAAATTAAAACTAACTGTTTATAGATAAATAACATCATACAATATTAAATTAAAATTAAGTGGCCTCAACAGGAAGAACTGTTCAATCGCTGTCAAAAAATATTTAGATTCATTTTTTAAACAAATGTCACTTATTAGTGCTTTAATTAATTTATAAATCATCAAGAAGACAATTTTTTATAAATCACACCTTATACATGCCTAAACCTTTACTAACATAATTATCATCAATCCTTTAAACACTAAAATATTATTAACTTCCTAACTTTAGGAGATCGGTCTGGGCTCAATTCCCCTTCTGTTCTTACTTTTCCCTATGTTTCCCTTAGGAATAAATTTTTTTACAATCCCTGTTGGCAGATATCAATATAATTTAGAAATTATTATACTACGTATGCACTCAAAGATTTTATATTAGCGTTTTAAAGAAGTGGTGATAATTATGTTATAAAGGTTTAGACATGGTAAGGTGTGATTTATAAAAAAAGTCTTCTTGATGATGTATAAACTATTTAAATAATATATGTTTAAAAAATGAATCTGAATATTTTTTGACAGTGATCGAACAGTTCTTCCTACAGAAATTTTCACAAAAACATAAAATATTGTCAGAAGATTCTTCTGCGACTTTGGTTAAATATATTTTTTTATAAAAAATAAAATTAGAATTTTGAAATCTATTTAGAAGCCCCGTTCTCCACCCCTTATTGAGCTGCCAAAAAGTTTTATATCACCTGCAGAATTGAGCTTTACATTGTACCTAAAAACCAACAAAATCTGTTTAGCAGTTTGGACATGATTTACACACAGACAAACCATTTTCTAAACTTAAATTCATTATTAGGACTACTCATTTAGTGGAAATACAAAATTTGAACCCAATCGGATAAACGTACAGACACCACTCCAATCTTATATGTGGTGTGATCAAAAAGTATCCAACCTTAATTTTTATTGGTTAAACAAAGGAAGCTGTGGCGGGGCTTGGTGTGCAGTTTCAGGCATGCCTATGGTGAATGCTCATTTTTTGGTAGGCTATTAATTAGTGTGCCAGTGCGAGTGAGTGTTGTTGGACTTTTCTTTCTGACAAAATGACAGAAAAAGTTGAACAGCGTTCAATCAACAGCATCAAATTTTGTTTTAGGCTAGGCGATTCTCAAATGGAAGCAATCCGCAAGATTTAAAAAGTGTTTGGGAATGAAGTGATGGGCACCACACAAATTAAGGAATGGTACAACCACTTCAAAGATGGCCGCTTATCCATGGAGAGTGAAGCACGGTCTGGCAGCATTCCCAAATGAGGCCGTTATTGAACAAGTAAGGAACTTGGTGATTAGAATCGCCGAATGACGATCAGAGAACTTGTAGACGAGGAGAGCATTAGTTTTGGGTCCATTCAATCCATTTTGACTGACGACTTGGCCTTCAGGAGGGTCTCAGCAAAGTTTGTGCCAAAATTTCTAACAATTGAGCGGCCATCTTTGAAGCGGTTGTACCACTCCTTTATTTGTGTGGCGCCCATCGCTTCGTTCCCAAACACTTTTTAAATCTTGCGGATTGTTTCCATTTGAGAATCGCCAAGCTTAAAACAAAATTTGATGCAGTAACGCTGTTCGACTTTTTCTGTCATTTTGTCAGAAAGAAAAATCCGACAACACTCACTACCGCCAACTGACTTGCGTTGCAGACGTACAAAAAAAATGAGCATTCACACTAGGCATGCCTGCAACCGTACACCAAGCCCCACCCCCACAGCTTCCTTTGTTTGACCAAAGAAAATTAAGGTTGGATACTTTTTGATCACACCATGTATATATTTAAGATTTAATGCTCAGTTGTTTTTGTTTTGACCTAGAGGAGAACAAAGAATACGTTCCAATAAAAACATTCTCTACAGTAGTAGTAGGTTCTAGTACTAGTAATAGACAGGTAGGACAAACCTAGCAATTAGGTCTTATTGAGGCAGTTTTACTAGCCCCATGGTAGAAAGTTCCAGGCACATCATACCATGTACAATGTACCACCAGAGCGAGTTTGGTGTGATCATTAGTGAGCCATGTAAATCAGAATGACAATGTTCCATAACACTGCAGTAATAAAGTAATTAATTTATTATAATTTTATAACTTAAATAATTTAAAAAGATAATAAATCTTTAACCTTCCAAATCAGCCGCTGGGTTTGGATAATTATAATAGTATTATGGATAGTTTAAGTATATTAGTTAACAAATAATTTAAAAAATTAGGACCCAGTCAGATTCAACTTGATCCCATTTATGCTGCATCAAAAATCTCTTGGGAACGGTGAAAATGTGCTCTAATCAAGGAACGACAGTCAATTAAAATTGATAACTAATAAACACCAATGCTCATAGAGGCTCTGGATGCCACTTATTTCTACAAAGCTATATTTTTTCTGATTCGGCACATCTGATATCCGTAGCCATATTGCAATCAGCTGAACTTCTCTCTAGCCAACTCCTTGAACATATTTTTGTCAAGTTTTTTAATTTTTTTTAATTCCCAGAGCTGTGTGCAATTGATTCAGATCTGTAACTCTTAATGTAGTCCTAATAAAGTAGGAAAAGCAAATAAGTAAATTCAATATTTAAGGAGAGAGACATTATTTAATGATGAATTTCATTCTTATTCCCAAAATTATTAGATTAACTATCCAAATTTTATAAATACTACAGACACAATGTGGCATATTATTATTATAAATTAAATTAAAAACTCACCTCTTGGATCTCGTGGATAAACTCCTCTAGGATCTCTAGCAGTACTGAAACACAACAGAATAATATTAATTACGTGCAATATCTAATTTGTTTTTCAAAACATTATATTTACGTTATGTATGTAATAGCATTAATATACTACATTATTGTAGAGTGAGATTTATATAAAGAGTATTATAACATTACTATAGAGTATAATAACATTTCTATACAGTATGTTATCATTGCTGGAGCCACAGAATAGCAGCTGTTATAAGAAAAAATAAAACTACTGTAAAGAAAAAGAAATCAACAAATACATAAATTGTATTTATCTTTAATAAATGGCAATTAAATTAAATAACATTAATCACTGCATAGCTATAAATGTATTGTATTTTCTTTCTACATTTACCTCTCAACTGGCTTTTCCACAGGAAGTGGGCTAAATAAATAAGAAGAAAACATATAATAACAACAAGAAAAAATTTATCACTCAAATTTTAAAAGTAAGTAAATTGAAAAATAAAAATAAATGGTTTAAAATATATACATAGTAATAATAAAAATAAAATTTTGAAACTATATATTTTAAATTAAATTCTTATAGTCCAGGGGATAGCATGCATAAAAGGGTCTAACTAACACCAAGGTAGTATTTTGTGTCATATAATTTTTTGGTTACATAAAAGAATAATCGACAGTTGGGTGCGTAATGGACATAAGTAAAATTTTCTGCAAAAATGAGATAAAATACTTCTTATGATTCAGATGTATTTTCTCATTCAGCTGGGAAGGCATAGAACCAAACCTATACACATTAAAACTTATTTTCTTTTTCCTGTAAAAAAATTTGCAAAATTAAGCCCATTTCGCACACAACCATTGAAATGGTTGGCAAAGTTTGTCAGCAGGGAAATAGCTTGCCTATAAGCTGTTAAATAATACTAGCCCATAGAAACAACATTTTATTATAAATCCATAAAGAATTGCATGGATAAAAAATCCATGTATTTTGGTTGAGTGAGGATCAATATTGGTATTAATTCATTTTAATTCAAAAAACTAGTGGAGTTGCCATGTTCCATCCATAATGGTGGAAAATGTTATTTTCATGATCCTGAGTACAAAATTAGTCATAGACCAAAATTCAAGTTGATAATAGTATGTTACTTGATAGGTGACCACTTTGATTCGGAGAAACATTTGACTAACTAATATAGTCACTTTTACGCACACAATCTTCTGGACTATAGGCTAACATTTATAGTTTTACAAAAAATAAAAAATAGGTACCATTCTGGTTTTAGTTCCGGCAAAATTCTGCATGAAACATTAAACATGTTATATAATAAACACAAATCAAACTTGATGTGGTTTTTACGGTCCTTAGCCAAAAATGAGGACTCTTAAACATTCCTGCGCTTGTTTGTCTATCTGTCTGTAATGAAAGTAACTAACAAATTAAAAATCACCCCTTAAAAACTAGGGGTTGAAATTTAGCTTGCCCTATTAGTTAAATTAGTGAGCTGAAAGCACGTTCTTGGCCAATTGATCTTTTCATAATCCAACAAAAAATGAAAAAATCTTGTGACATATCTTATTGTAACAGGCCTATGATTGGATAATTAATAAAATGAGACATGTGATTACTTGTTTAACTGAACTATAATTGATATTTTAAAACTAGGAGGGCCGGACACAGAGTGAACTCCAGGCAGCTTCGTGAGCTTGTCACCACATGGTTGTTATGAACCCCCGTCAGCACTTCCTCTTAGAACGTTACATTAGTTTGAAGAAACCACCTTATGAAAAACTTATTATTGAATGCTATCATTTTAAATCTTGATTATAGTTTTGTTGAAATAACTTGTAAAATATAAACAAAGAATAGTGAATTTAACTCAGAGCATTAGAGGTCAAATACAAAACAAACAGATTTCAACCACTTTCATTATTTATAATCAGTAAATTAATATTGAAGTGATAAGGTGTAGTGAACTAAATATGTTCTCAAGAGTCTAGTACACTTTCATGTTTATTCCCATGAAAATAAAATCAGAATGCTAAACATATTCAATTTGTTAACATATCAGACAAGGAAATAAAGATGTAACCTGTTAAAAAAGTGGTTATTGTAATTGTTGGTTTACATGACTAGAGTCAATAAAGCAATCTATTAATAAAAGGTCAGATCAAAACGTTCCAGGAATGTTTAAAATGCCTGCCAATGATGGTTTGAGAGCATGACCTTCTGGAATGACAATAACCTTTAAAGTTGCAAATCTGCAGCTGATTTAGTTACTTTCAAAGATTTTGCAGAGCAACAAGCAACAAGTGTGTGTGAGGTGGGGAAAAATGTTCACGGAAACTTTTCAAATATTAGAAGAAGCTTTTGGGGATGAATGTTTTGGTCGTTCATAGTGTCATGATTGGAAATCATGTGAAAACCATCCTTGATGGACGACACTCATGTCAAGTGAACACCTAGAGTGGTCAAATCGCAGTTTAACCATCCGAGAAATAGATGAGTAGTGCAGAAAATAATTTGGCTCATGGCAGGAAAATGTAATTGATAAACAACACGACATGCTCTGACTTACTGCAAAGTTTGAACTGTGGCAATGCAGTGAATGATGCATCACGACAATGCACTCTCTCATTCTACCTTCCCCATTTGCGATTTTTGCACTAAAAACAGCATTTCAGTAATCCCCCCCCCCCTACTCACCTGATCATTTGACAGGTGTAGATTAAAAAAAAGCCTGAACACGCACATAGAAACACTGCGGGTAGAAAACACATTGTTACACCCAACCTGCTTACTAAAAGCAACTCAAACTAGAGTTGGACTCTACTCTGTTATTACTAATACCCCTAAGTTTCTAGCAAGCACTTGACTCACACTAGAGCATCTTCAACTCAAAGATCCTTTCTTTCTTGGCATTTGTACCTTTTTAACCCTTAATAGTCTGCTGAGGTTTGATCGTCAACACCCTGTGGCTAGTTTTTTTTAACTATTAATTACATACACTGCCAAGTGGACTTAGATATGCCAGCCCCTAGTGTATGTATTAATTTAACTGCTTCTGATAAAAGAAATTAAAAATATATATATACATTAAAAAATAAAATGAATAAACTAACAGGTCAACAGAAGGAGGAGGAATGGCTGAGGGTGGTATTCTCATATCTTGATCAGCAGGTAGTGGTGGAGCTTGAGGCAGTGGCCCAGTAGGTCCTGGCCCCATTGGTCCACTAGATCCTGGTCCCATCGGTCCACCAGATCCTGGTCCCATTGGTCCACCCATAGGACCTCCAAGCAGTGGACTTGGACCCATAGTAGGTAAAGGCTGGTTCATAACTCCACGAGGAGGCACCATCCTGTTCAAAGTACGTAAATCCATGTCTTGTCCTGGAACTAAGCAAATACATTATTCATATTGAATATTTGTAAAGTAATGTTACTTTTTTTTCTATCCTCAGCATTTGGCATAGTGGCCATTATTTATGCTTCTGACACTCAAATAGAAAGATGATAGCCGCTTTTGAGACATTTGTTCTTCTTTGCTGTATCAGTCCAGAGCAAGATGTCAGGTGTTCAATGTTCAGGTTTCCTTGATTACAATTTTGGCAGGTAGGGGTTGTTATTAAAACGATAGGATATACTCTGCTAGGTAGTCATGACTAATGGCTAATCTAAAGTTGGTAGTGAACGGGGCAGGATTGCCATAATTGACACCTCACTTAAATTTTGAGGAAAGCCTTTAGGAAACCTTCCTTTTTTTTAAGATTTAGGTTAATCAGTCTCATTTCTTTTATAAATAGGTACGTTGAAAATCCATATATTTAATTTACTTTGTGATCTTTACTATTAATATTGGTAAAAAAATGTTATCAATGCTGCTAAGCGTTTACTGACAAATTTTGTACAATATTGTTTATAATTCATTGATATTCAAACTACAAGGCTTTATTTTTTTCAAATAATTAGTTAATATTTTCATAGATAATTTATTTAAATTTATACTATGGTCTTGATTGTCTAGTTTTATATCCTAGAAGTTCTTATTAATAGTTCTACATTATATACATTTTTCACTGCAGACTAATCAAATAAAGCATGTTCCATGCTAATCGGAAGGATCGGCAGCTGGGAAACACGGCACTAATCTATCCTCAACATTAATAGTTGTTATACTTTTAACTTTCATCAAAAACATCCTGCAAATACTAGTTCTAAATAAGATGTAACTGTATGCTGCTCCATTGTCAGATATTAACTCATTTTTATTTTATTTTTTATTCCTCTTTAAATGTTAGTTTGATTTTTTAGCCTTGCATTAATAAACTATGTAAATTATAATAATTTTCAATCTCTCAAAGCCCTAAGCATAATATTTTATTTTCAATCAAATATTCAACACTATTAAAAACAAAAATTGCTTACTCTGAGGAGGAAGAAGTGGCTGAGGGCCGGGTACAGGCATGACAGAAGGATGGTTGGGCATCCTAGGCTGGGGTGCTATCCCAATATCCATAGGTTTAGGAGGCATTGGCTGAGGAGGCATCGGTTGGGGTGGCATCATCGGCTGAGAAGGCAAAGGACCTGTTTGCATCAGCGGTGGGGCCATAGCTTGAGTAATCGGTGGCTGCTGGGGCAGGGAGACAGGAGCAGGAGGTGTAGGTGCTGTATTGCTCGGTGGATTCACTTTGTGCAGCATGGTCTGCCAACAACAATTAAACATTATTATGACTAGAGAGGATAGTAAAAAGTAACACAACAATGTTAAATTATATAAAATTGTGGTGACAATATTGTTGTGTTACTTCCTATTAATCTCTTTAGTCATAATTATGAAATAGTACCACAAAATCTCAGTCAAATCAACCAATCATTAATCAAACATTTGTCTAATTCTCAACTGATTTACATTTGACCAATAATAAATACAATAAAAAAAAAGATCAACAGAAATAATGGAGGAAAAAAATCAAAATTATTTGTTTCAACCAAGATTAACCAAAACTCTAAGAGCTAATTGATAAGTAAGTTTTCATCCACATGTTTATAATTTCAAAAAATATATTATCTTAGACACTATATTATATCTAGACGTAGAGAACTAGATTAGCTTAGAAACAATCATAGAGTAATAAGTCTGAATTATCTAGAAGTAGAAGTGCAAAAAAAAAAATCACAGTTCTAGCTTTAATAGTACGAGTATGGGATAATCTTTCATGTTAAAGATTTCAATTTGTAAATATATTCATATTAGTTTTTTTGTACTATTAATAAATATATGTACTTACAATAGCAACTTGTGGATCAACTATTCTCATAACAACTTGTGCTTGAAGAAGAGCATAGGCTAACTGTGGATTCTGGAGAAGCATCTGACGCCCTTCAGTTGGATTATTCTAAAGCAAATTAACACATATGTAATTAGTATACAGTATATTTGGGGTTCAGAGTAATTGTCGCTTTTGACAGGCATTCTTACTGGATACTGTTGACTGAATAGAATCTACAATTGCTTGGTTTCTTGAAGAACAAAGGTTACTTCTCCTAAGCTATGTACTTACTTTCTGTGGGTCTGTCAGCCTGCTTACTGTGTAGGGTTCTATAAGGTTTTTATTACACCTTGAAAGCGGTGAGGTCTTATTAATTGGGACTTAATCTCTTAAGTAAAAAAAGTATGGAGTTCAGCTCCTTCACACTAATGTACCGCAGAAGCGAATATGATGTGATCAATGTAAATCAAAAAAGTAGGCATAGAATCAAACTCAATTCATAGACAACCGCAGAAGAGAATAAGCAGAAGTGACCATTGACAATAGTTTTTTTAAGTGAAATCAGTGACCTGATAAGATCCTGAGATGGTTCCTGGATTATAATTATAGATGCCGCACACAGTGCATCAGGTGATATTCTATGGGGATCTAAATTCATGAAAGATCGTCGTAGGGTCGGTCAAACTGGAACCCTTTTTGGCTAACTGGTCTGCAATCTTACTAAGTAGGGCCCAAATAAGTAGTCTAATTCAGGTCCAAACAAGTGGTTTGTACGAGCATCTTGTTCATTTGAACAAGTGTTCTTAATGATTTTATATGGTCCTAAGAAAAAGGTAGAAATCCTCACTTCAAATTTTCATCCAAAGTCAGAATTGAACTTGATATGGCAGATATCAAAACATGGCATATTTATGTATTGAAATTATTAAGTAAGATGTAATAACCTGAATGCAAAGCTTCATCTGCTTCATAAGTTCAAACATCTGTTCAGGTGGAAGTGAAGCTACAGCTTTACTGATAGCCTCAGGAGCTTTTTCTGAATCAATCGGCTCTCCGTATGTATTATCAATAGGTGGTCCAGCCAACAAACCTTAACAAAAAAATTTCAAATTATTGATAAAATCATCTTTTCACTAACAATTAGTTTCAATGAAACTATTTCATTTTAAAATAATTTTAAGTGTAAAGCTTTGTAGAGAACTGAAAGAATAAAAATTAGACACATACTTTGCATTTCAAGGCGGGATTTTTCAGTACAGGCATTGTCAACTCGTAGGGATCTGCCAGCAATTTCATATCCGTTAAGATTCCTCATAGCACTAAGTGCTGTCTCCTGATCCTTGTATTCACAGAATCCATATCCTTTAGGCTTCCCATTTTCTCGATCAAACACCAATCTGTAAATATAAGAGAAATGTACAAATATTTTACTACTAATAAGAATACTTACTTATCTTAAGATGTTTCAATTCTTGAAAGGGCCTTTCTTGGCATTATCTTTCCTTTCATCTTAAGTCACCTTTGGGCTCACAATCTTCTTAAATCTTCCACACACTACTTTTAAGGTCTTCCACATCTTCCCTGAATCTTCTTCTTTCCTTGGAGTACCAATATAACGAGAAAACTCCGGCAAGGATTAAGAAAAATTGAGAGACCAAGAAAGTTGTGGAGACAAAGGATTAACAAAGCAGTAAGGCACAGATTCTAGACCTAATAAAGTGGTGTGAATTTGTAAAAGCCCTTAACTTCAACACAGAGTGTAAAAGAAATAATTCAAGACATATTCCCTGTCATTTGGATGATCATCTGTAATCTTCCTAAGATTAACTTTAATACTCAACCAACTCAATCCTCCAGTTTTATTCTCAGATTATGGCTTTTAAGTTGGTAATTTAGTATAAATAACGACATAGTATATTATTGTCATGAAAACACCAACCAACATGTAACAACATAGGATGAATTACAACTGCTAATAATGCAGCTATCCAACCATAGTTGAGGATGAAAGCTTTCCAGATCATCTAATAAATGAATGTCTGAAGTAAATCTGATCTAGGTACTTACTTGAATGAAAGAACAGGTCCAACAGCACTGAAAATATCCTTCAATTTCTCCTCTGTGGTTTCGTAAGGAATGTTCCCCACTGAAAAATACAAAGAACTAACATTAATACAAGCATAACTAATTATTGAACACTTTTTCAGAAATGTAAACGAGATTACGCTAGTTTATCACAGAAAGAGAGAGTAAATAGTGGAGCTACTAGTTTATCTCGGTAGGTAAGCCAGGTGGCTAAACAATGTTATTTTTCTAATCAATATTTTCATATTTCTCAAACATTTTTAACATTAAAGTTAGAGTATTTATTTTATAAAGAAGAGGACATCATCAAAACATAATTCAACAATCCTGGATAAATAGACAATGTTGGCTCCAGGCGTTGAGTGCAATCTCATCATAGAGATAAGTAAAGAGGCCGGATCTAACACAGTAATGTTAATATGATAAATTAATAAAGGTATATAAATATAATGATATATAAATTGTCCTCTCTCTCTCTTGTATAGTGAATTTTCAGAATACAAGAGAGATAACAATAATTGAGTAAGAAGGCTTATATACAGAGATAGTAAATCATAATAAATATAAAAATGTAATACCTCATAAAGTATCAACAACAGCAATTGCTAAAGGCTATATAATAAAAACAGTAACGATACACAAAAAAATAAATAGTTAGGTAACATATTACTTTTAAGGAATGCTTGGATTGGTAACAACATTAGTATAATACCAGCTTCTCCAAGATAAGACAAAGACTATTATAGGTAGATATAATTGCAGGATTTAGCGGATGAAAGGGTAGAGAATTGAGGACAGCAACAAGACAAACAAGAGGAGACGAGGAAGAGAGTTTTGAAGATGTTCTAAAATAGTTTTTAATAATATAAAAAGACACAGATAAAAAAATATTGCAAGTAAATCGGACTATTAGAAATAGAAGGGCCAAATAGTGCAGATACTGGAGTTACTCTAGGAAGTACATGTGGAAAGTTAACATAATTTGATATTTTGATTGCACAAAAACTGGCTAAACTACAGTGTACCCTTCTTATAGTGCCACCTCACAAGCGATATTCCTTTGTCCAAAAGTTATTTAGAAAAAGGTATATTATCTCGGCAGTGAATAGAAATAATAAATATTATCTCTAAAGAATATAGAAGGAAATTTGTCCTTAAAAAATTAGTCTAATAATAAATTTCGGGCAGGGGGGCATCGTACTGTAGTTCTACCCAAAAACTATTATCTATATGATAAGACAGAAGCTATATAATAATATAAAGGTAAGGTTGATTAAGTGAATGGTAATGAATTGTCAAGGTGTATTAAACTATTATAATGGTTAGACTAGAATTGAGTTGTTAAAATTATATAGTTATTTTGTTAAAACATTCAAAATGTGGCTTGTTTAAGGTTCTGGGTACATCTTCTGAATACACTTCATACATTGTGAGTACTAAAAGCTGTTAAGTCCCGGTTTCGGCTAATCTGCAGTTATCCATACAGTCGAGAATCGCTTGGCGGCCCAATTTCACACTTAAGAGATTATATCCCTTTGTCAAAAGAGTTCATTTTTTAAGAGTTATACATTTGAAAGATTATATCTATATAATTAATACATTTTAGAGGTGGTTTTCCTTGTTCCTTTGGTGATATACATTCGATTTAGGGAACATTAATTTTCTAACCTCTTTTCCTAGGTGGCTGGATAACTGCAGATTTACCCCGGTTTCTAATATTACTTAATATTAGTTCAATCCATCTCAGCAATATATTGGAACTGCTTCAACAGCTTGAGGCAACATATTGTAAACATAAAATGTATGTTTCATGTTTGATACCAATAAAAATATATTCAGATTTTCTAATTAATCAAATATATCTATGGATCTAGTTCGGCTTTGTTTTAAGTGTTTACCCCTACAATATATACTAATAGAAAATAGCTCCTTCTTGAAAAAATCTTATCTTTCAGAATTAGATCCTCAAACGACAAATAAACCACAGAACCAATCGAATGTCAAAAATTTAACAAAATTAACTTATATTTCCAAATATATTTTGGAATGTGTCTCTATCTTTCGATAATCGATAATGTTATAAAAATTTTAACTTACCGAAAACCGATCGCATAGATTTATCCAAAACACTTGTATCAACCATTGTTTAAAGTTTAAAACCAACTACTTGAAAATAGTTATTTCCAGTCGGGAAATAAGCAATAGAATGAAGAAAATAATCAGTACGATGGAAAATATGACGAATAAGCACAAAGAAAAAACAATACCGGATTAACTAAATCTAAAAACAAAACATTCGAGACAAAACTCAACGCGGCATTTAAGAAAACAGCGACAGCGAACAGCGAACCAAAAAAAAACTTTCGTATTCCACGTACAAATTCAGAATCATTCACTTGTCATTTCTATTCATATTGCAACAATCCCTGAATTATTCTTCTATAACACATTTCCCTATTATTTGAAACATAACTAATTATACAATATATACATAAATAATAATTGTATTTAATTAAATCTAAAACAGTTTAAGTTTAAAATTAGGTACATTTAAGTAAATTCTGCGTTGCCGGTTAGTCTATTTGTAGCACGTAAAATAAATTATTAAACATAATAAAGGAGGCCATTTTAAAATTTTAACCAATGGCATTTCGTTATTATATAATAGTTAGTTTCTATTGGCCGGCCGTCACATATGTTTCTCATAATTGAGTAAAATGATTTGTTGTTTAAACTACGTGCTGTTTGACCTTGATAAGGGACGTCTAGTTTTTTAGACGTTGAGGGAAGGGATAGAAGATACCTATTATGCGGGTGTTAATTGGCCTAGGGTAGGAAAAATTCTGTTGTGGGGTGTAGGGTTATGTCTGTGTCTGTTAATATATAAATAGTGATGTAGGTTTAAAAAATAAGTCAATTATAATGTAGAATTTCGATTATTTAGCCTCGGAAGATTATTTGTCTACAAATAAAGTAAGTGTTTGTATTTTGTTTTTATCTTTCTTTAATTTGTCTGTTGTATTTATCATGTAGAAGACTTCTTTTAGCCCATAGTTCAATTATAGGTATTTTTCGCGTTGGTAAAATACTACATGGTCTTCTATAAGTTAATTAAATTATTATTTCATATTTATTTTTCTTTCTTTTCTTTAATTAGTAGCCTATTAATTTTTCTTACGACCTTTCACAATAGTAAGTGTAAATTGTAAATTATACTACATTTGGCTTTATTTTTTTCCCCCCACATCCGGTTTCATTTACCTACATAGTTATAAATAAGATTTTCCTTTTATATTCTAATAAGTTATCAATTAAATATAGATTTATTTCTCCGTCTGTTAGTCGATTTGAAATAAGGAACGACCTGTCGTATTTTTTTTTTTTTTTTTTTTTTAATTTTTGATTTGATTTTTTGTCATGAGACAAATTGAAAAAAAAAAAAATTGATTTGCCTCTTTTGCCATTGTTAATATGTAAGTGGACTTCTTCTGTAGGAAGAATTCCTAAAGTCTCCTGGCTTAGCCGAACTAAGGGTTACACGATCCTAGTATACTTGGACCAAGTAATTTTGATTGGTCCAGGGTGGACTTGGATACCCTGTTGAAGGGTACACTTGGACATCCAAGATGAAGTTTTTTGATCACAGTAGAGATTTGATGAAAACAAAAATGGCCCCAACGAAGAATAACTCTGCACTTGGACTTGGCTTATTACTTATTAAAGTTCTACAACTTAAACCGAGTATACTTGGAACATGTAAACCATGCTTCAAAAGTTCCACAACTACTTGGACCAAGTAGATTTAATCATACAGTCTGTCCCAAACAAGAGTTAGTGCGTTGACAGCGCGGGAAAAACTAGCAAATAGGGTGGGGAGCTCAACTAGCAAATGAGAACTCGAGATTTTTCCGGACAAAAGGTCGGTCCAACTAGGCAAAGATAAATGTCTCTAGCGGAGGGGAGAGACCCTCTGCCCCACCCCTACCCACAGAATTCGTGGCTTTATTTTTACCTCAGAGAGGTTGGCCAATCAGTGTGTCACTCAATTTCCTGCGCTGTCAACGCACTGACTCTCGTTTGGGATAGACCGTAGTTTCTTGGACCAAGTATACAGTGGATTATGTAAACCAGGCTTAAAGGCCCAATGGTAACCAAATGTAATCAATGGTAATAGCTGTGGCTCCAGAAAAAGCCAAATAAATTGACTCTTCCTTATTTAATTATTACCTAACTTAATTTGATGATATGTTTTACCGTCTGTATGAGATGAGTTTTAATTTTCGATAGCATGGGAAAATTGAGGGAGAGCCAATCAGTGCTTAAGATTAATAGCTGACCATCTTCTTCAAAATTTTGAGCTCTTGTTGGCTCCCCAACCCTTTTCGATTTTCCCTCGCTATTAAACTTTATTGTACTTTAATACTACTAATTTTGTAGGAGTTGTGCCGTAGTGAATTATTTTGAGAGGGGAATGAGCTGTAAAGTGGAAACATGTCAACTGAGTTTGCGGGAAGCTTCAGTGAATCAGAATTTAATGACATCATTCATCTCTATGAAATCAATGTCCAGGTAAATTATAAATGATAATGATAATGGCTTATCTAAAAGGCATGCTATGTTCAAGAATTGCTTGGCCTTTGAGGTGGTCAGGGCTAGGCAGCAGCTTTTTGTATGATTCATACATTTGATTGATTATATTCTTTGGCAAAAACACTACATTCAAAGGCCCTGCCCACTTTTCTAAGCCCCTCCTCAAAACATGGCATTGACCATAACCATAATAAAAACCATTCATTGAAAACATTATAACTTTTCATATTTGTGTAACACATCATTTCCATATCAGCTATAGAAAGTTTTTTGTAATAATACAATACTTAATACATTTGTAATTGTGATTATCAAAGAAAAATTGCTAAAATGTATTTTAATTTATTACAGGATGATTTCGACTTTGATTTTGAGGATATGGTGGAAGTGGATTTATCGATATTACCTTTGAAATTTGATCCAGGTCATCAATCGCAAAATTTAAAGTCAGATGGTAAGTAATCTAACATAACTGTAGCTGTGTTTTCATGGAAGGTTGAAAACTTAATCCGAATTAAAAACTTATTGAGGATCAATCTGGATTTAAAACTTTCTACATTTTGAAAAGAGGGTTTTCAATCCAGATTGAGTTCTCATGAAGTTTTCTAAATGTTTTGAATCCAAGATCAATAAAGCTTTTTTCTGAGATTTAATTGTATTTCTTCTTAAAAACATTGTCTTTATGAAAACATTTTCAATCCTTCATGAAAACATAAGTTCAGTCTGTTCTAAGATGATGAGTTAATTCTAACACCTCAGATTGGGCTGTTATAACTTATGAGGGTAAGAATTAAGCCACTGTTATCCTATGGGCCACACTCCTCCACCAGTGACTTTTTGTTTGCCTTGTTGCCTCGACCTTATTCATGTCAAAATCTAGAGCTCTCACTGGCTCTCCTCCCCATTCCCCCCCCCCCCCCCCCCCCCCCACACTGTCAGATGAGACTCTTTTCTTGGGCATCCTAATTCAAGACAAAAGGGTCCAGCCAGGATCAAGCCGATGTTACAATCAACTACCCATTTTGTAGAAATGGATAATTATATCAAGAGAATCTGTAGTGAGACTTCTGGAGACAAGATTTATTATGATAGTCTTGACTTGTTATATTGTCTCCTCTGGTGTCTACCTGCCTAAAGTGGTTGTAACATTTCTATTATAATATCTGATCTGTGGTAATTTATATTTGGTGGAATTTTTGTGTTATGTACTGAATTATGCAGGCAGATAATTGTGGTGAAGTATTGTAACTCCTTTGTTAGTAAATATAGACATAATCTTTATAAAAATGTTTTATAATTTGAAGAAAGACTACTCCATTTCCTTTTTTCAACAAGTAGAAACTAAATCTCCTTCAGTGCTCGGTCGGGGTAATTTTGTCACAACCTTGGCAGAAATGAGCATGTGTAGAACTGATAAGAGTTAGAATTTTGATGGTGTAAGTAATCTTTGACTATATTCTTAGCTTTATAACCGTATAAGGGCCATTTTTTTTTCTCCAAGTTGCTATCAAAAAATAAAATAAAATATAATATAAAATTATAAAAGTATTTTGTTTTAAGTATTAGTTATTAATTAAACTCAGAGTTTTTAATTTTGTTTCAGACCCTGAAAATAAGGAGAATTTAGGCTTGGGTAATTTTCCTTTGCAACCTAACTCATAAGTGTGCATTTAGACGGTTAAATTTCATTGCTTAGTATGATTGAAACATGACTGAATCAATGAAATTGAAACATATTCCAATTCAATGAAATTTGCTCATTCACAATGGAAGAACTGGTCCAACTTTTTAAGCAATCTGATTGAATGGCTCTATTGAAAAATCAAATTTTAACTGTGTAAAGAGGTCCTTCAATGTTGTTTCCTTTGTGATGAAATAGAAGGTTTCAGCTGCATAGGTTTTGTTTGCAGTTTTTACAAGGTTTTGATTACACAGATTCAATTTGATAGCTTCATATAAACAGTACAGAAGTGTTCAATTAGATTGAAAGTGTGTTGTTCAATAATTTTGAACAATGAAATTGAACTGTCTAAATGCACCTTAAGAAAACAAAGCATGAGCACTGAAGGGTTAAATTACTAAAATTAACACAATCATTTTCCTTTGAGGTATAGGTGTTATATTGACAATAATTTTATTTACTAATATAGTTAATTTTGAATATGTTATTGTTTCAGAATCTAACCTGCTAAGTGAAAAGGAAGTCAACTCAAATGGACCTTTTAATGATATAGCTTGTTTTAAAGGTTGTCAAAGTTTTTATTCGTTTATCTATTTTAAGTTTTTTATGTATTTATTATACTAATTGAAAATCTATTCACCAAGCATCTTGTGGCTCTAACATTAAAGCGAGCGAAATGAAATACTTATTGAATTCTCAGAAAATAGTAAATCATGATAAGTGTCATATTTAAAGATGAGTGGAATAGAGAGTAGTGGAGTGGGGATGCCAGGTGCCTTCTTACCCTTAACCTAAGACCTAGCTCAATTCAACTAATAAAAATGTATCACATCAATACTCATAAACTGCTTTTATTGAGATGAAATTTTACACTTGTTTATTTTGGCCTTTAGACAAAGTGTATGAAATTTTATTAAAATTAATACTTTAGAACGTAAGATATTGATAATAGTATCATTATTTTCTCTTATTAGACTCTTAGATCCAATTTAAAATATTTAGCGATCTTTATAACTTTAGAGTGGTGTTGGTGTTTTATTAAAAAAAGGTTTTCTTACCGAATTGATGAAGTTAGAAATGTTTCCTGTTCTAAAATTTTAAATGCTTAGACGGTTATCACTGTCCAACAAATTTAGTCTGAGCATTAGTAAATGGAACATGTATACTTAATTTAAATTAAATCAGTAAACTTTTACTCAAGTTATCGTCAAATGTGTAAACGTTACTGACAGACAGACAAACAGGATGCATATTTTGCTAAATATTAGAAGCTCACTTATGTTCGCATAATTGATGTGAATATAAGTTAATTAAGCAGAGTGGTAAAGGTAGGGTAATTTGACTCCTCTACTACTATCCTTCTTTGAAAGATTGGAATTGTTTTGGCCTTTGTTTGCCTCTGAGGTTTTCACTTTACCTCAAAGAAAGAGATGATATTGAAAAAAGTCTCCTTAGCTAAAATGTGTCTGGTTTCATATATCTACATTACTAATGTTGATATATTTTTGATCTAAAAGGGATCAGTAGGCTTGTCGAACTTTCAATATTTTTGTACAAAAGAGTGGGCCAAAAGTTCCTTACACCAAAAAACAAAGAACAAAATTTTTAAATTTATAAGATTTTTCTTATTGATGTGCTTGGAATTAAGGATAAAAATCCATAGTACAGTAAAATATTGTAGTAATACTGGAAAATATTTATATAACTGCTAAAGTGAAGAAAACAAAGTTTTTGCTGACATTCACTGTCGTAGTCAAACTGGAGGTCATTTTGTTCAATAAAGAGCAGGTACAGTTATGTACGTTGAACTTGCCCCAGCACAATTTTAGAAATAGAGGCATTTTTGTCTGAGGTACTAATTTCCAGAGTGGAGTATGGTTAGGAAATGTAAAGATATTGATTTATCGGTAACAACAGATGCTGATCTGAAGAAATGATAAAATCGGTAGGTTACGACAACGGAGATAAACTTTTGGAAGTCCAGCTACATTTTTTTTTTTTTTTTTTTTTCATTATTATTATTTGCTCGTCGGGTTAGGAGGTCGATGTCAGTGTACAACAAACATCGATGTTGGTTCTGTTTGATGTCGAACATCGAAAATATCGATGCCCCAACTCTAGAGTGAAGAATGGCAACACTATTATAGCAACCTTCTTGCCTTCACCAGCTACCATATCAGTGTTATCTATCAGTTATAGTTGATTGTTTCTAAGGCCCAATGCACACAAAAGAGGCACTGTAGGTAAGGCGAAAAGCTAGACACTTCTACGTCACCTCTATGTAAACCTATGGGGCAACACTCGCCTGCTCATCTCTTCCCCACTTCTTCCTCAACTCTCAATTAAGGCGTTCAAAACCAGAATGGGCCATCCTGAGATGAGATACCTTTGCGGGCCTAGACACATGGCCCGTTCTGGTTGTAGATTTATAACTCTTTAAGCAGCTGGAACCAACCCAACACATGCTGATATCTGTTGAGAAATAAGATAACTTAATATAGACCACTATGATGGCACTCAAATATAAGCTAAAACGAAGTGTAAGGACCACTCAGCCTGTTTTGTGGGTTGGCCTGTTCTGGTTTTGAACGAAGTTGAAAAAGAATGGAGTTTTATAGTACCTAGAAATAACTTTTTTCTATAAATAGAATGTATCTTACAAGATAATAAGCAAATTAATTGAAGTTTTGTGTTACTTTGTTTCAGGTCATGATTTAGATTCTATTGATGCCAAATCCCTAGAAAAGTTGTTCAATGAAAACCCTAAAGTTGATCTAGAAGAGTATTACGATGATGAGTGGATTGACCTGACAGACAGTGGTCTGCTAGGCATCAGCTGTAACCATTGTAGATCAGAGTTTGGCAGTAGACAGGAGTTCCTGTCTCATGCAGTTGACTGTTTCAAGAGGGACATTGTTGAATACACGTGCAGGACATGTAACCAGAGTTTCACCAGGTTCAGTGCATTCAGGAAACATACTTTGAGACACAATCCTGAGAAATATAAGTTAGTTCTTTGTTACATTAGATAAGTTTTTATCTTCTTCAATAGGAGTCTAAAAGAAATATGTAGGCTTACCTTTGCCATATTTTACCCATACCTTGAGGGTGCAACAAAATAGTTGAAGGACTGATAATATTTTCGAATATTTACTAAAAGTAATATTGTCTAAAAATTTCCCACATAATAATTTATTATTATCAACAATGAAACATACAGACACAGCTCAAATATTTACCATTTTCTCAGTCCACTACTGACGTCTGTCATCTAACTGACATCTGACATCAATCTGTCCTCTAACCAATCCGCAATCAAAATGGTTTTGATTCTTGTGTGATAAGTGGTGGTACCATGTGCCACTTTATTTACCTGCTTTTAACTGTTTAGTTTTTATATCCATAAATCTATTAAGATGAGTGATCTTTCACCTGCTTTACTTTGCATATTAATTTAAGAGTAACACATGACAAAGAGGTGAAGGCGCAAGTGCAGATCATGGTATACTGGATGTGCAGGCCACAGTAGAGGTGCTGCTTGCTTTCTCCCATTCGATGCAATGGTTTTGCTTTACCTACTTATGTCATACCCTAACACTTTTGCTCAAAAATGCTATGATTTACACGATCTGCACTAATGTTTTCACAGCTTATATACTATTTTGTTATTGTGTAGGTGCCTGTACTGCGATGCTGAGTTTGATGTGCAGAGTGGACTTGTTGGTCATATATCAGCAGCCCATAGTTCCATCTACCCTTATGTCTGCTCTGAGTGTGGTCTACTCTGTCCAAATGAATCTGTCTTCTCTCTGCATCAGAAGAAATTCCATCCATACAACAAAGGCTATGCTTGTAAAATATGCAACAGAGTGTAAATATATTTTTTTCGTACTTATTACGCAACTATTTCATGTTATTATCTGTACCTCTAGAGGTAAACTACACCATGTCCAATTTTTATGAATATTAACATATTGGCAACATTATTTTTTATGGCATCCTTTTCCTCCACCTGCTTTAAACTTAATTTTATACTATTGGCGCTAAAGTTAACTGCACTGTCAACATGTGAAATGTCAATATTCCTAAAATTTAGTTACGGTTTAGTTTACCACTGAAATATACATATATTGTTAAGACAGTCATATTCCATCCTCTGCCTCCTCTCCTAAACTGACTCTTTTTCTCTTACACATATTTTATTAATTTGTCCTTATTGTATTAATTAAATTAAAGATCATTGTCAGCTGTGAAAATAATCAATCTAAAATACACAATAAAAAAAAGTTCTTTTGGCTGTTGCCCTTCACTTAAATTTAAAAATAGGGTGAGAACTCCTGGAGATAACATTGTAGCTTTATTTTTTTATTTACTTATATATTGGGTGTGTTAATTTGTTTTCTAGACTTTTCCTGAAGAAGAATTTGATAAGGCACGTGAGAGTACATAACGCTGGAAAGGTTTACATGTGTGATGCTTGTGGTAAACTATTCCTTTACAAACCTGATCTCATGAGACATTTAGCTAGCATTCATGCTAAGAAGAGACCCTATCCGTGTGATGAATGTGGCAAGAGGTATTCTTCAAACTTGTTATGTTTAAGAATTAACTTATTGATTTCTTACTTAGGCTTCTGCAGTTAGAGCCATAATGAAGTTATAGGTAAAATAAACAGTTAATACTGTCAACTTATACTGACACTAAGGACAGGCCTGAAAATTATTCTATTATTAGGAGCAAAACATCAGGACGCACACTCTACCACCACCAGAAGAGTAAAAATTACTTGAGTCTGCAATAACACATTAACCATGATATTCTTTCTGTGTGTATACTGTTGTATTATTCTTCCACTGACTACCAGATCTACTGCACTCTTACGTTTATCCTCATTTCTAGTGTAATTAATATTTGTTGTTTGTATATGTTTTGCAGGTTTCCAGATGAGAACCTTCTGAAGAGACACCGAAAAATGCACACTACAGAAAGGCCATTTGTTTGTACAATATGTACAAAGTCTTTTAAAACACGAGCTGCTCTTAACACCCACTCTCTCACCCACGATTTCACCAAACGATTCTCCTGTTCGAAATGTAACAAAGGCTTCAACAAGAGTAGTAAACTTAAGGTAATCATTTTATTTATTTTTTTAGATTATTGATTTCACTTGTTCAAAGTGAAAAATTGTGATTTTTTTTTCAAAACCAATTTTCTTTACCATTATGTGCATTTGTTGGCACACAGTCCAGTACAGAGCTAATCGTCTAGTGTCATGTTTTGGAAGGGATAGAAGGTGCTGTGAAAATTATACATTCTTTAGTTGGATTTACACATTTTAAGATTTCTAGGTTAATTGATGGAGCTTGGATATAAATAATGGGGACCATTACAATTATTTTTTTATTTTTTTTTTTTTTTCCATGGGAAAAGAAGCTGCAGAATTGTGGTGACTTCCACATTAAAAATGGATATATATGGGAAAGTTTTTTTTTTTTTTAGTTTTCTCGTTTCCAATAGACTGTCTCAAATGTTTTGTCTCCTGATTATTTTGATTGTGTGTCTCCTATTTGTTTTTTGTTTTTTTTTAAAATTCACCTTGCTTTTGTTTCTAACACTGCACATTATTAAAAAGATAAAATTTAAAAAACACAACAGTAAAAAGAAAAACTAGATAAATATATAAGGGACAAGCTAGTATAATAACACAGAAAAAGAGCAAATTGAATAATCAAATGCAAAATTTAAAAAGAATAGATTTAAGGTATCAAGTCTCAGTAAATCACATGCACTTTTGCCTTGCAATTGAGGTATAGGTAGTTTTTTTATTTTGTTTGGGATATTTAACCCTTCAGTGCTAGGGCGGGGTAATTTTGTATTCGAACATTGTAAAAATGACCATGCGCGTTCCTGATAAGAGTTTTAAAGGTGTAGGTAATCTTTGACTATAGTCTTAGCTTTGTAACCATGTGAGGGTCATTTACATTCTCTGCGTTGTTATCAGTTAATTAGATATTGTTTATGCTTGCAATACAATTTATTAACAAACCCCCAAATTTTAAATTAAATTATACTGTTGAATTTAATTTAAGAATTTTTTGATTTTTTTATTTATTTTACAGTTATTTTTGTTTACATTAAAATTATTATAAGAACACATGAAAAAAGATTATAATACATGTAATTACAATTACTAATCATGAGACAATTGTTTTCTTTAAGTATTGGGTTATATGAAGGGTGATTTGGGGTGACCTGCAGCCAAATGATTTCTTAAGGATTGTTCTTTGATAATTTAATGTTTAATTTTTTTAATTAATAAATTATTATTTAAATTTCCTTTGAATTTATGCTCAAAATTAGTAATTTAGGCTTGAATTCTGGCTATAACTGCTGGTATTTTTACCTTAACCAAAGCAAATATGGATTATACAAAATTATTTTCATTCTAAATATGATTATAGGAGCATGAATACATCCATACAGGTGAGAGGCCTTACCAATGTCAGTTCTGTCCACGATCGTTCACAAACAGCCCAAACCTGCTGAAGCACACTCGTAGAATCCACTCAAATGAACCAGACTCGAAAACAACAGCTAATAATAAACATATAATCGATAATACGTCCTCTCAACAAATATCTAATTTTAATTAACTTTACTTGTCATCATTTTAATTAGTAAAAGACTGATAGATTCTTAAATTATTAATTTCTACTCTTAATGTAAGTTTATTATTTAGTATAGGGATGGTCAATCTAAATTACCCTTGCAGTTTTCACTATGGCTATTATGCTATTATGCTATTGGTTCACAAAAAATGTCTTTTAAGCCTAGTTAGTATGTGTTTTAGCACGTTTGAACCAATGTTAAAAACATTTATCCTTGTAAAATTGTTTAAAGCATTTGTTCGTACAGACTAAAACAAACTGAACATTTTTGTCCGAATTCACATCAACACTAGATTGTTTGTGAATTACTACTCTAGTTGTTTGTTTAAACATTTGTTTTCTATCCTCTATGGGTAACAAACAAAGAATGCCCTTTGGGCAACAAAGAATACTTGTGTTTGTTACAAATATTTTAAACTAATGTTTGTGAACAAATTTTAAACATCTTTTAAACACATTTTGTACAAGTTTTAAACATCTTGAGAATATGTTTTAAACAATTGTATGTTGTTGTTGGCTAGGCTTTAGAATATTAATGTTTGGGTGTAATGTAAGTATCACCCAAAATTGACAAATGCCTCTAAATCAAACAGTTCCATTTTGGAGATAAGAAATTCTCCAACCTACATAATTCCATTTTTTTGATCTGTTTAAACCAATGCAGTCATTTAGATTGGCTTTCCTCGTTATAGCTTTTATTTTACTCTTACTCGTATAATGTTTTAAATATAATATATATAAACAGTGAAACTTCCCTATGGCCCTCTAGACAGCTATGGGGGATAAAATTGTGCCCTCTATTTTGTTTTATTTGAAATGATTAAAGAAGACGGTGGTACTAGTATTCATTCAGTTCTAGTATTTTTATGAAGATGAGGCACTTTTGGGAAATAATGAAGAAAACCATCCTTAATGATAATAAACTTGTCTTGTTTCAGATGTGAATTTCGAAGTATTTGAAATATACAATAAAATATTTCTCAGACAATGATGTCTGTATTGATAAGTGTCCAATGAGAGAAGTTTTACTGTGTATGTATATATATATTATATTGTATATGAAACAATTGGGTACTTTTAGATTTTTCTGTAGTAGTTACAGATTTAATTAAATTTTAAGGAATTATATGTCAATCATTAAATTTTAATTGAGAATGAGGCCAATTAGAATTGGTCTATAACAGTAATGTAATAAAGTATTTTTAAATAATGTAAGATTCTAAACTTACATAGGAATTATAATAATTTTACTTCAAATTGACTGAATAAATTTAGTATGTGCAATAAGTTATATAAAAAAAAATAAAAGGAAAACTAAGTACTATGAAAATATGGAAGTATAAAATATAAGGGGGAAAAATTGCATTAACCACTTAATCAAAATTTTGTTTTTAAAGGAAAAACTTAATATAAGTTTACAAGATAAAAGTTGTATTTTGAAGCTTTTGACCTCTTGGCAATGACCCGTGCTAAAGAAAAGAAATAGGAAATTACTGACCCTGTCAGAAAATGAATCTACTCTTATTATTTTAAACTTTTCAAGCCACTTTAAAGAAAACTCGCCTCTTTCAGCTATATTCTTAATCTTGTATTACACTGATGAAGAAAATAATGAAATTATGTGTTTAGAGCATATAGTAAAAGTTATTTCTTTCTTAGAAATTTTGCATATCTTTTTCATTGCTTTATGTCTAATTTCTGTCACTGATAAAGAAAATTATGCCAAGATGAGTTAGAGTTAGAATTTCCTTTATCTTTTTTTATGACACTGGTGATGGCTGATAGACCAAAAGTTGATTTTTTAAAATTATAGTTAACAATTTTAAACTATAATTTTAAATTAAAATAATGTATTTTTTTAACTTTTATCGTATGATTAAATTTCTAATGGTAGTAACTAAATTCTAATTTAGTGATTTTTATAGATGAAATTTCGTTTGAATAATAACAATGATTATTATTATTTTAGTAGAATATATATAATTGTCTTTAACGCACTATGTAATTGGTCCGTACTAAACTAATTTGACCAAATTATTCTTTATTAATAGATTATCTACTTTAATTTTATAATACAATCAGCAATTAAACTATAAACAAATCTGTTTATATGTTTGTATTGAACATCTAATAAATATTAACTAGTCAATTATGAACTTGTCATCATTAAATACAAACATAATTGTATAAAAAAATGTACGATCTCTTGACAATTGTATAAGTTTCTTTAAAAAAACAAAAATGAGTACAATGTAAATTGGTGTTGACACAATAAGTTCTAGGCATTTCTACAGTGCAAATATATTTATAAGTACATTATACAAGTTTTAAGGGTCCCTGTTAGGTCATTCCTATAATAAGTGCATATCACGAAAGAGGTTCCTGGTTCAATTCACCCTGGTAAGGGGCCCACTTAGTGTTCATCCCGTATCAATAAATAGCTACTTAAGTGAAGTGAGTCTATCCAGTTACAAATGTCAATTATACAGCTGATGGGGTGACACACTAACCCTGTGTCATTTATTACATTTATAGTTGTATATACTCTTTGGAAGGCCAAAGCCCCCCCCCCCCCCCCCCCCAACAGTCTCGTATCAGTGATTATCATTATTATTGTTATTACATGTAGTACAGTAATCCCTCAATATAAACATATATTTTTATCCTTGGTTTTGAGTATCCATGGCAAAATATATACACCCAAAGTGTCATGGAAATACCCACATTACTGTTAAAATGTGTTTCGAACACCAGGAAGTTAGATTGGATAGAATTTAGAACTTGTGATGAGACTAGGGAAAAGGTTTCTTTGAGCTCGCTAATTATCCGAGAAAAGGCAAAATCATTTCACCATCAGTTAGTTATCCGCATTTCCCTATATGCGGGAAACTATGGAATGTAACCTCTTGGATATCAAGGGATTACTGTACTTTATTTTGTACACACTAGTGTAGCTCCCAGTCTATATGTTGGGTCCTTCACTTGTTGAAGCGAGATTACCTAAAACAGAAGTGCCTAACTCAATTTCATCAAGAGCCGTATTAAACAATGCATATGTTTCCCTTTTACAACTTCTATATCAGCATATCCTTAATATTTCTATGATACTGAACAAAGAAAACAATGCAATGTCGAGTTCAGTAGTATCCCTGCACAACTGGATGCCAACACGGAAATTCCCCGGGCCAGTAAATGAGAAAATTACAAACCTTAGAACTCTTACCCCACTTGGCACGGATAATGATACAAATTCACACATATCCCCATACACAGTTCAGACATGTTGTACAACAGAGTCCAGTAACACAGTCATCTACAGTATACTAGTCTATGTACGGCGTTTTGATTTTGTAAACAAGTTTGTCAAACCTAAAACTTAGTTTTAAGACCGGCCCATACTTGTTGTACAACCGAACCAAGTTGTGCAACATGCATGGCGCCCTTTGGTCTCAAGGGCCATATGTTGGACAATAGTGACCTAGAACATTGTGTTGCTTTTAATTTTCAGAACCTATACAATTGTTTAAGGTGCAGAAACATTTGTATGCTAATGAACAAACTACATATTGCAAGTAAATCTATATTACTTAAGCGTTCATTACTACAATTTATTTTTATTAAAATGTACAAACATAATAAATTGCTTGTATTATGTTTGAAATTAATTATTATAAAAAAGAACATGCCTATTTTATTTTGTTTTTAAAGCTTTTTCAAGATTCTGTTGGCTTAATTTTATTTTGTTAGTGTATTCAATAAAATAGTGAATGCCAATGGCCAAAAAGATACCAAATATATATTAAATGAACTCAAGTGCCTATGATTAAAAATATTGCTACTGTGCCTTTTCTTTCCACTTGTGTCTTATTATGTGTTTTACAGCACAATGTTGTGTTAGTATTTTAGAATTTATTGATTTCATCTTCAAAATTTCTATTACATTTGTTAGCTAAAATAAATTTAGTTTTAGGAAAATGCACTATCTTTGTTCTTTTTTTTTTAATTTTAAAACAACAAAATTGTTTTATTATTATAATTTTTCTTTATTTTATCATTTGTATTTATCTTGTCAATTCTACATTTTATGAGACTGATTTAATCTTAAAGATTTTAGAGACTGATTTGAAAATATTTTTTAAAACTTTATTTTAATAATTTTATATATTTTAAGTATTAATAATTTTATATATTTTAAGTTTTAATCATTTTTAAAAATTATGTTTTTAACAAGACTGATTATTTTATTAATAAAGGCCGATTTAGACAAAAAGAGTTATTCGCCCTCTGCAATCGACAAACTCGCCTTCAATCATCGAATCCAGATTTCCTTTCTCAGAGTCGCCTAATGATGGTTTACATTATAATGAAAACTCACCCTTTGGTTCCGAGAATGCCAGGCAAGTCTTGAAAGGCGATAAACTCGGCCTTTGGTTGTTTACACAAGTTGAGATTATTAAGTGCAATACTCACTTCTAAAATATCACATAATGTAAACAGTCTTTCTTTATGGTTTGAACGTTGTATTAATTGACATTCCAGTCTCGTATGAAACGGTTCAAACAGATTTTTGAATTCAAGTTTATATATTTAATAATTAGGCCAAGCAAATTAGACTTTTGCCTTTTAAAAAACGGGTGGAGTTCTGGAAACTGTTTTGATCACTCAAGTAGAACTTTGATATGAATAATCTGAGTTTTCTGTAGACGATTGTTTGAAAAACCTCAAAATCTTTGGACTTTTTTGGGGGAGCCTTGACAGGCATAGTTTCTCAAAAGGAAAGGATATGTATGAGAAGCTCTCCCTATCTAAATAGCCCTAAGTAATTTCCCTTGAGCTTTAAATTGTGCGATAAGTTCACATGTAACTATTTTCTTGACAGGGACAGTTTCTTGAGGGCTGTGTACGAGAAACTTTCTTTGTCTAAATCGGCCTTAAGAGACTGATTTTATTTTTAAATTGTATTAAGATTATTAAGGTTATTATTAATTGTGAATTTTGCTTTTTTTAGTTGATAAAGTAAAACATGTCAATTTACATTACTAAAATTTTGCTGTTAACATTTTTTTTATTTGTTTTGTTTACTTAAGACTTGTAAAGCATTCTTTAATTGATCCTGGTATAGAAGGTAGAACTGATATTTCATATTATTGTGGTAATGTGTTTCTTAGATATTGTGTTCTAAAAATTGGCAATTCCACTCTTAAAGTCTCCGGTGAAGGTTCTCAAGTAGAAAGCTTATAATTTACTTGTTTTAGTCCATAAATGATATAGCAAAACATGATTTGTTGGAAATAAAAATATATAAAACAGAAGTTTTGTCTATTGCATGAAATAGTTATTGGTTCTCATGATTAAATCATTTAATGAACTACTTGCTAAACAAACCACTGGCTTAACAAATAACTTGCTAAGTAAACCACTCCCTAAACAAACCAATTGCAAAGTAAACCACTCCCTAAACAAACCACTTGCTAAGTAAACCACTTACTAAACAAACCACTAAGTGTGTTGAGCTAATTTTTCTTTATTTATTATATTTTGTATCTATTTTTTTATCCACCAAGTCAAATGTTTTCCATGGCAAACATACTTGCTTATACCAACAATTGTTATAGCAATAGGCTCTGTTCAGGAAAACTAATGTCAATTGAATAAAAATGCAATAAACAAACACAACTACTATTTTATAAATGGTAATTTTATTTTTAAACTTGAGTATCGATTATTTAAAGTAAGTGGACCAATTTTTTTAGTTATTTACTTTTTGGGATAATTGATTTGGAAATCAATTATCCAAAAAAGTTAATAACTAAAAAAAAATAATTGGGTCACTAACCCAATAATTTCTACTTGAAAATAGAAATTATTTATCGCAGTAATCTAGACCGATAATAAACATTGTAAGTAAAATCCAACGTGTAACTAGAATCTCCCTCACTGATATTAGTTTGTCACTTGATAGGCTAGTTATTCAAATAAGTGGTCACATAGCTTGTGAGAAACTAACATCAACTTGATTTTTGGCCTACTAACTAATTTTGTTCTCAGAATCATGAAAGTTGTAGTGTCCGCCAAAATGTATAGGACCACTCTCCACAGGTCTGTTTTTTTTTACCAAGCCCAGCTATATCCAGTAGACGAACTTTGCCAACCATATATACTTAAAAAGGACCAACAGATTATTATACACAATATTCTAGCTTGATGTTAGTCAGTCACTTTTATGCATGCTATCTGCTGGACTTCAATAATAATTACAAATTAGTACCAAAAATTGTTTAGCTATCTATAAGAATGACTTATAACCGATGCTCTACTGCGGCTATGTAGTATATTGTGTTCATTCTTTTATTCCTTAATACAAATTTATACATGTTACTATTCAAAACTTAAATGAGTAATTTGGATCAATAAAACTTTCCATTAACTTATTTTATGTTTTAAATATATATATATATTAGTTTTATTTTTTTTATTTTAATTAGTTTTTAAGCAAAAATGTAGTTCTTAAAGTTTTTGATTCACTGCACGTGCCTTATGTCCTAATTTTGTTATGCACCAATCAAAGAATTTGTTTGTTTCGCACATTGTGCACCATTTATATATATATATATATATATATATATATATATATATATATATATATATATATATATATATATATATATATATATATATATATATATATTTGTATTTAGATGTTTTTTAATGTATGTTGAAATTTTTAAGACTGATTACAAAATGTAATATTAATCACTGTTAATTAATCTTTTCTTTTTTTTTAATTGTGAAGTTAATTTTTTTTTTTGGAACAATAATGTGCAATTAAATGAAAATCATAACAAAAATTGAAATGTATTTGATGTTTAGAGGTGTTTACATTTTTTTTAGGTGTTTGTACTCCCTCTACAACAAGAGGTAGAAGCAGATCAGAAATTAGTTGTTTAACAGAAATTTAGTAAACATTTTTGATTTTGGTTAGAAAATAATTATAGATCGTTAATTCAACTCCGAGTAAAATTCAAGAATTTATTTTCAATAAAATACCCTACAACAGATAATATTTTATACAGACCTGTTCTAAACACTTTATAAATAATTAGTTGCTTATACAGAAATTAATGTGGAACTTGCTCATAAAAACCACATTAGGAAATTATTAATATAGACGGGGACTTACAACTTGATTGAAACAGGTCTAAAAACCAAAATATCTGGTTCAAATCTCAGAGAGGTGAGACATGTTTCACACTCAAGATCACATCAAGTAGCTAAGTAAAGTGGGTGGTACCTCAAACTGTAACAACCTAATGATGTGTTGATCGGGATGTAAACTTTAAAAAATACAATTGTGATATTTATTCGGAAGTAAATTCCAAGCCTTTCTTATTAGGAAGGCTCACTTTTTTGATATTTCGACCTCGCCTTGGGTTATCTTCAAGTTGATTGACGAAAAGATTAAACTTTGTTAGTATTTAAAAAATCCTTATATTTGAATCTTACCGATTCTCTTAGAAAAAAATGTATATGTGCCTAAGAAGAGACAATAGTTTCATAAGGATGTAAAAAAAAGAAAACTAAGAAAATGGGTAAGATAAAATATTTTTAATAAAAAGAAGAAGAATCCAAGAGGAGGTCAAAATATTTCAAAAGTGAACCATTTCAATTCCTTGCAAACTACTTTTGAATTTAAACTCACAAGAAACAATTCACACATTTAATTTAAGCATTTCATTAACATTTTTTTACTTAGAGAAAATCCTTCTATAGAACTTCAAATTTGCAAGCCTGTAGAGAACTCGTTAATATAAAGTATTTACTGGACAGCTTACCTTTTATATTATAATCCTAATTCCTGAAGCAGATTTGTGAAGTTTTACTCTATAACATGTATATTTATATGTTAACAAATTTTAAATCTTTTGAATTAAAATAATTAATTTTACTGTGCAATAATAATGTTAACCTTTTTGTACGTACTTTTTTTTTTTTTAGCTCTAAACATCTTTTTTGTGAAATTTAGTTAAATGAAATTATTATTTGTATACAATCTTATTTTTGGGTACTATTCTTATTGCAATTTTGAACAATTATTAAATGTTTTTTATTCTTACAATAAAATGATTGTGTCTTAATTTTCTTCAGCTTTAGAATCCCAAGGAGGATTTGAAAAGTGAGCCTTTTTTTTAATTCCTTATTATCCCAACTACTCAAGAATTGGAATTTACAGAAACTTACTCTCATTATTTCAATAATGGGGTCCAGTGGTATCTTTCTCCCTTTGTTTAATTATTTGTATGACATGAATTACCATGAATTTAAACTTATTTAATTTAAAAATGTCAACACTGTATTATGTATTATTCTGTACTCCAGCAGAATATTACCCCATGTTGTTTGCACTAATTATTGTAGCTTACAATTGGTTAGCTTGGCCCTTCGTGCTGCCTGTTATCATCCTCATTACAGGTATATATATATATATATATATATATATATATATATATATATATATATATATATATATATATATATATATATATCTTCCAATTAATCCAATATGAAATATGTGATAATTAAATATTACTCATAACATTGTTTTATTTTATTTTATTTATTTTATTTCATTATTATTATTTCACTATATTTACTGCTAACGAAGTGTAGTCACTGGACTACTTCTTCTTCATGTTTTTTCCCGCCACATAACCAATGTATCATCACTATCACTTGTTGCAATTTAAATTTGTAGTTGTGTTATCCAATAAAAAAAAAAAAAAAAAAAAAAAAAAAAAAAAAAAAACATTGTTTTATTATTTTTTTATTTATTTTAAACCTTAAATTATTTATAGCCTTAAGATAAATAACATGAGCACCAAGAAAAGAATAATTTGGCCACCTGAAACAGGAGAAGCATTCATATTAATTTACCAAAATAAGTAAAACAAACATTATTAGAAAGATTGAAATCTTCCACTCTAAGGGCAAGACCACATTTTACCCCTTTTTTTTCGAGGGACTTTATAAATAAAGCCCACACCAGAAAGACCTCATATGCACCTTGGGTCCAAGGTGCAAAGCTGGTTATATAAACCTAATAGTACTCTACTCACTAAGCAAGCTGACAGATCCACAGAGAGTGAATACCTTGCTTAGGGGAATTAACATTAGTTGTTCAGTTGGCAGAATGGCCGAGCCAAAGGATTCCCATCTCATAATTATATGGCATTATTAATCAAATTGCTTATAATTAAAGATGATTACTGTTACCTTTATGGACTACACCTGAACTCAATATTTTACATTCGTTGTTCCAATCTTGAGGTATGTACGGAGCTATAATTGAATTAAATGTTTCTAAAGGACAAATATCTTGACATCCATCAGCTCTCATTAAATATGGTTCACCTGTAGAATTCTTATAGAATATCTGCAAACAAAAATAATATATATATGATTGATAAGAAAACTGAAGAGGAAAAATTTGTTTATTTCTGGGCTTTCGACAAAAAGGTCCATCATAAAAACTGCTTGTTCTTAAAATTATAAAAAATTACATTATTTGTCTGATTTTTTTGATCAATTTTTTTAAAACTAAAAAAAAATACCAAAACTAAAGTACCATTATATTTGATGATAACGAAAAATATATTTTCTGTTACTATGTGGGTCGTTTAAGGGTAAATTAAATAAATTCACAACTGCTCAATATTAGTCATGGCTATATTTCGCCCCCCTCCGGGGCATATTCATGCCTATCACAAGGAAAGCGTTGTCTGTTTTCAATTTAAAGTTAAAATAATTTTACCATAATCAATGGTTTCGTCAATATATGCCCCGGAGGGGGGCGAAATATAGCCATGACTAATATTGAGCAGTTGTGAATTTATTTAATTTACCCTTAAACGACCCACATAGCAACAGAAGATAAATAATAAAAGGGACAAATAGACAAAATTTATGAAAAATATATTAAGGAATTCAGAATTGCATGAAACACATAGATATTAAATTTTAGTTTTTTTAAAAAAAAATATAAAAATTTGATTTATTTTATGGAAATAAATAATAAGCTAGATACCAACAAATACTTCGCAATGGATTTTAATAATAATAATTTAAAAAAAAAAAAAAATGTTATGGGCATATCTAAAAAAGAAAGTTTATGCAGAATGCCTGGATAATAGCGTATATGAGCTGATGGACAGAATGTGGCTTTGCCAATATTCTTCTTCAGCGCTATATAATAGATAGATATAAAGATTCAAAATTCAGTGTAACATTTTCTTCCTACTTCTATGAAACATTTGTACAGAAGTAGGGGTCAATATATAATGATTTTTATATCTGTCTTTTCTAATTATGTGAAAAAAAATCTTAGAATTATTAATTATTATTTCTTGTGGAACTAAACAGAACTAAGTTATTTGATTATTTGTAAGATATTAATATCTACACGTTTTGTGTATTTTTAAACATAATTTTTGTGATACCATTAATAATAACAGTACTTTACTCTTGGAAATAGTTTAAAGCCTATAAAATGAAATAATATAATTTTTAATGGTTTAAGAACAAGCAGTTTTTGAATTTAGATGACTTCAATGCATTTTTAAACATGAACAGAAATATCTTACCGTAACGAAATAATCATTATTGGAGTTTTTCCTTAGTTCTAGAAGTATAACTGACGAGAAGGGAGGTAAAATCCAGTTGAAAGTTCCGAAAAAATGTAGAAAATTAGATACGTTATCATCATGACCTGATAATAAATAGAATTTACGGAGATTTTCCCCTGTACGTTTTCTATTGAACTGTTGACTTATTTCTTTCAACAAAGGTCCTAAAACCAAAATAGCACACAGTTAAAAGAAAAATCTATGTTTTATATTTTTTTCGTTCTACATTAAGCAGTGGCGTTAGAACAGGGGATAAAGAGATATTAATGGAAATAAATCTGATTGAGCTGAAAATCTAAAAACGAAATATAAAAAATCACCTGTTGAACAAATCAGTTTTTTATACAGGTTTCAATAATAATAACAAACCCTTTTTAAAAATGTCCGTCCGAGACAACTCAGACTAACTTTCTTATATACAATTCATAATTACTTAGTCAAGGGTATTTGATTTATTGGTTATTTCAATTTTTCGTAGATTTAATTATAATTAAATATTGTATCAAAATTCTCGTACATTTAATTTCAAAACAATATTTTCTCTAAATTTTCCATAAATATAACTTCTCCCCAGGGGATTTGAACCTGGCCTTTCACCGTCCGAGTTTAAAGCTATACGGCTTATATGGTTTAATTCGTTTTAAAAAAGACTACATTTTAGAATTTTTTAATAAAAATCAGAACCTTTTTTTCAGCAATTATTTTCTCCCCTTTTTAGATTTGTGGGGAGTAGCGTCCCCAACTTTAGAGCTTAAATTTATTTCTCTATTTCGCCTAGGGGTATATTTTTTCTAAAACCATATGAAAAATTTGAAATTAAAATGGGCCCAGTTGTTTAAGCTCCATCCTCCTGCACAGACAATAGACTGATTATTTTTAAAAATTATTTTTTGTTTTTGGAATCAAGGGTCACATATAAATCCTTAAAATTGAATTTTCAAGCCATCACAATACTTTCTCTTTATGTATATTATATGTACGTACATGAGACATTTAAAAGACCGAAAGGTGCTTTGATTAATAAATATAAATTATGTATAATCGTAACCCTCATTGTAGAAACTGTAAAGTTTAATACAAATAAAATTATCATTATATACTAAACAAAACCTATTAAAAGTAGTGAGGAAGCTTCTTTTAAGATGACATCTTTCATCGCACTAATACTGTCAATTTATATTTTACTTACCCATAAAAAGTCGTTTTAAAGGTTCATTGAAAGTGGGCATTATAAAGTAGTTCATGGTAGCAGAACGCCAAGGCTCTGGGTAGATCTTTTGAGCCCAATCAGGTATTGTTACATTTTGATATGTCTAAAAAACAAAATCCATTTCACTTTGATTAGAATTTATTATGTACTATAAGAATTATTACTTCCGAGCTTAATGGAAGCTATGTCATCGTTCTGAAGAAAGAAATGTTGTATGTCTAGGATTTTAAAAAATCTAAGACAGAAATAAGGTAAATGAACATCAGAGAACTTATTGGCTCTAATGTCTGTCTGTCTGTCGTACAATTTTTTCGAACCAACATAGGTATCATAAAAACTACTTGTCCAATTTTATAATAATTAGTCCATTGTTGATCCCATAAAGTTCTTAACAAATTCAAAGATAGTTTGGAGCTTCCCTATAATTTTTCTGTGTTTTGGTTATTAAACATATATAACTGAAAAGTTTCAATTTTTCTGTTGGGTAGATTTTTATATTGGGGAGATCAGGTGGTTTTCAGAATGACTTAAGCTTGAATTAAATTGAATTTTATATAGAGTTATATTAAAGATTTACCTGGCTTTCTATGTAGTCGTACAAATAGTCAAACTCTTTGAAATCAGTTAGATTTGCTGATGTACTATTATATATAAAATCCCTGAGATCTCTGTACGTATCGATTAATTGCTTGTATTCTGCTGATTGTTTCATCTTTTCAAATTCAATCCAATATCTAGGACAGTTAACATGAGAGTAGGTGTTGAGAAGCTGAAAATATAATAATTGTTAAAGTTAAAAGTAAGCATAAATTAATAGATATAGATGTTGAACGTGTTGATATAAATAACATAATTTTTCCCAAGAGTTGTAAATTTAAAAAAAAAAAACTTTTTTTACTGTTATACGTTTTATTAATATTTTTACATAAAACTCTAGTTGTGACTAAATAAATTTTAATTACAACTTAGTTAGTTCTTGGTTCTATATTATTATAAATATATTTGAAGTTTTATCGAAATAATCTCCTTCATAACATCTTAACAGGTATGGGCTTAAGGTATGGCTTCAGAGTTTTTTTCTACAAATATAAATAGTTCATACTAAGGATTTTAAGAGATATACGACAGTTTACAAACTACCCATGACTAACAGGCATGGTTTTTAAGCACGTATTCTTCGTCTATCAGCGGCGCCACCTTAATTTGCAATAGAAAGCTTTTATAGATATAGGTTCTAGTTGTGGGATAAGGAATTTATTTGAATAATGCCGAGTCTGAACCATAAATATTTATTGCAAGTAAATATTAACAAATTTTTCATAAATAAAACAATTGCCCAACACACATCCATTCTATATTGTTTGTCAGTTTATAATAATTGGTTTCCATGTTTTATTATAGATATCAACATCTTTTGGATTTTACTACTTACTTGCTTTTTCTTATAAGTAGGTTTTACATATAATTTATTCACACTGTTTTAACTATGGTACATACTTTTAAATGTAGAGACATTTAGTTTTCCTATGTTGGCAGCCTTTTGTGTATAACCTATAAATCTTTCCATTAAGCTAGACGCTTCTAGCATTTAGATAGTTTTTCGATACTGTTAACGTTCTTTAATCATTCATTATGAATATGATTATAAGAGCATAATTACATCCATACGTGTGAAAGGCCTTACCAATGTCAGTTCTGTCCACAATCATTCACAAACAGCCCAAATCTGCTAAAGCACACTCGTAGAATCCTCTCAAATGAACCAGTCTCAAAAACAACATCCAATAATAAACACATAATAGATAATGCATCCTCTCAACAAATATCTAATTTTAACCCTGCCTTACTAACACTGTCTAATAGTCCATTATTTCTAACACTACGCCTCTCAGACGTAAATTAAAATTAGACCAATCTATACACGTTTAAGATTTAAATGCTGATAATATCAAGAACTTGAAACATTTCTTTGTCTAATAAAATGGTTAAAAGGGGCTCGTTAGGGAGAAAATTATTACCAAACTGACCCTTTAACCTGAAAAGAGCAAGTCAAAATATACATTTTACATTTTTCCTCACTAGCAACTGCTGCATTTAAATCTGAAATTATATTATGATCTAATGAATAAATATAAAAATAAAGTACACATTTTTATAAATATGGCAATATATTTAATAATCAAATTTTGGGAACAGTATAAAAAGTTAATTAAAGGCAACAAGCTCGTTAAGGTTAGGCCCTGAGGCACAGTAGACTAAAAGAAGTGGTAAATGACTAATATATTAAAGCGCAGCAAAGACCCGACTTTGACGCGATCTGAAGGTAAATAAAACAGAGATAGCATACCTAGAAGGATTAATTGCTGGCACGCTTGCGCACCGAGAGCTATCAACTAAAGTCAGCATGCACGCCTCAGAGACGTAGTGTTAGAAGTGCAGGGTTAATTAACTTTACCTAGGTCATCATTTTAATTTGTAAAGGACTGATGATGCACTACTCTCAATGCAAGTTTATTATTTAGTACAGGGATAGCCAATCAGCTCTTATGCTAATGGCCCATAAAAATCTTCTCTTTAAAGCCTAATAGCAACCTAACTCGTCAGAAATCGATGCGCTTGCACTGAAGGGTCAATGGTTTCATCATATTATTCTGCTCTACTACAATATCCATTTTAGCACCAAAGATTTAACCTATTTTATTTAAACTTTTTAATTTTACTACAGACAGAGCTATATCTTCTAACCATCCCACACACACTTCAACTGCTATCCATAACCTTCTTAATAAAAACAAAAAAACTTCAATAATAATTCAGACATTTTTTGTTTACAAACCTAATCTACAATATAAATTTAAAAACAAATGTCCCTTATAAACAAAGGCCCTTAAACATATATTTTAAATGTGATGTAAGCAAACATGTATACTTACATTGCCAGCTGTTATATCGTTAGAATGGACGGGTATTGGTTGCCAGAAAAGTTGTTGGTTCCATATTTGTTTATCTAATGGTGGGAAAAGACCAGTCATAAGACACATGGCACTCATTGCTGACCTGTCAGTACTTGTACTCAAAGCGTAAACAGATTTACTTGTATAACCTTCTTTAAGTAAAGATTTGTATCTTTCTCCTAACCACAAACCAAGCTTGTACTGCTCCATCTTCCCTCTCTGGAACGAGAATGAACAAATTACTTATTTTCATTGAAATTTTAAGACATTCGTCACCAACTTAAGGGGTTTAATATTTTAATTATTAATCTATGTATTCTTAATTGCTATGGAATTAATATGAGACTAATATGTTTGTTAATTTATTACACATAAAATTTATTATAAATCCACACTCATGTAATAAATTAACAAACATATTAGTCTCATGATAATTCCATTGTAATTAAGAATGCATAGATTAATAATTAAAATACTAAACATTCAACAACCTCAGTAAAATATTTCAATCAAATTTCTTAATAACCATTTTGCTCATTTGTATAGGTTTATATTTAAACTCCGTTAAAATGATGTATGTGTAATTATGTGTGTGTTATTTTTAATTAGTTGTTAAGTTCTATTTTATAAAACAATTATGACCCTCCCTCAAAGAGATAGAAATAATAATTTAATTTTACCTCAGTGACAACATTATTGTAAGTAAAGAAATAAATTATTCATTACAGTATTTTTAATTAACAAAATATTTTTAGATTAATTGGTTTTTCTAATTTAAATTTATTGTTAATTATTTATCCAAACTTTCATTTAATTATATAAACAAAAATTGGGAATTGTTATACATTATTAATTAAGTCATATACACATATTTAATTTTTCTTTTAGATCAATAAAATTAACATAATTGAAAATGACCTTAAAAAAGGGTCGAAACGTCTCATAATGAGAAAAAAGTAATTTTTTTTCATCAACTTATAAAATAATCACCAAATTAAATTTAATTTACCTATATTTTCTTTTTACGTTGTTGGCTAATGTCAAGAATAAAAATATATATTGTGTATTTTCCTACACCGTATACATTAAGAACTAATGTCCACCATAGTGGACATTTTGTAAGTAGTAAAAAATGTTGAAAAAATGCAGTAGTTATATTTAGATCAATACTACTCAACCTACAAAAACTGGATCGAAAGGGTTTAAAATACATACCTGTGTTTTTCTTTATCATAAAAATATAATAATTATGACTTCCTTTACTTTACTCTTAAAATTACTACTTTAGATAAATATCAGAGGCATATTTATAAATCGAATATAAAAATAAATTAATTAAAGTACATAATTAATTATTTTGTTCATCAAATATTAAATATAATTTCTCAGTGAACTCTGTTCTAATCTGAATGTAAAAATTTAATTAAGACAAATAATTACATTAGTTAACTCGAGTAGGCCCTCTGGCCAAAGTTCATCTTGACGATCTTTGAGCGGATCATTTGGGTATCTCATCTCTCCAGCTGTTCGCCATCCATGTCTGGCTATCTATCAACACAACATAAATTCACAATGTTTCCTTTTGAAGTGATTAATTTTTGGTGAAGAGCTTAACCATGTGTGGAAGCAAACTCCCTGCACTGCCATCTCAGCCAGAAATTTTTTAGTAAAGAAATACGAGCCCGGAATAAATAAATTGGCCAAGAATGTGCCAAGTATGTAAGTGTCCATAGGCAATTTAACAAATAGGACGAGTTTGTTACAAGTGCATAATTGGCCCAGCAACACCATAGCGGCCATTTATAAGTTTGTTTTAGCCATACGGTTTGAAGCTATCATTATAATGACGAGAAACTAATCCAAAGTATCTGCCCAATCCGTTCCCAAGATAATTAATTTTTATGATTTTTGGAGGGGAACATTTTTTCCCACAGGATATGCAACACATATTTTTTCGTATGTGTTCTGACAAAGAGTAAATACGATTTTTTTTGTTGATTTGTTAAAAACTAAATAAAGAGGATGGGGGGGGGGGGGGGGGGACCACGAAAAACACAGTTTTTAAGGACACATTGTGCAGAGAAGAATTGGACAAAAACAAAACCAAATGTATATTTTTTTCTCTGGGCCTCCTATTCTTTCATTTAACACTCCACATGTTATTTTCATTAAAAAAAAAGTCAACCCTGATTTTTTGGGGGTTCTCTATAATTTTATTTTGTTTGTGTTATTAAGTTATTACACATAATAACAACTACAAGGTTTGATATTTTTGTGTCGGGTACTTTTGGTGGTTCATTACGGGAAGTCAGTCAGACAAGGACAGGGATGTATAATAAGGTCATCGTTTTTACCTATGGACCCTAAAAATGAGTATTAGAGCCAGTTCTGAGGTATAACTGATGTATGGTGAGAGCTATCTGGCGAGATAATTTTTAAGTAAAAAAGATTGGCTTGGATCAATTTAGTTGAAGCATCATCCTTGAACTAATTTCTACTCTTTGCTACCTGTTAAATGAAATGAATGGTTACTTTTATGGTATAATTTGATCAAATGTTCAATCATAAAAACTTGAAACAACTAATTAATGGAAAATACTGAACCAAGTAATTATGTACTCGCATATACGCTCTTTATATGAGGCAACCAGTAGTTTATTGGTTTAAATTTTGGTGGGGGTGCATGATTTAGGGGAGCACTGAATGGGTCCAGGGCCTTCCCCCAGGAAAATTTGCAAATTCAGTCTCTGAAAAAACTGTTTTAATAAAAATTTTAGCTTTAATTTACTGTGAAACAACTTTTATGAATGTATTTTTTTTTTTTTTTTTAATGATTTCAGGGGTGGGGGAGCTCTTAGAGATATTAAATATTATATTTTAAGATTTACTTATTAATAAGTGATAAGTGAAAATTGGCCTTTCTTAACACTGCACTTCTAACACTACGTCTCTGAGGCGTACATGCTGACTTAAGTTGATAGCTCTCGGTGCGCAAGCGTGCCAGCCATTAGCACTTCTAGGTATGCTATCTCTGCTTAATTAACCTTCAGATCGCGTCAAAGTCGGGTCTTTGCTGTGTTTTTATATATTAGTAATTTACCACTTCTTTTAGACTACTGTGCCTCAGGGACCCTATTGAGTCTAACCTTATCGAGCTTGTTGCCTTTAATTGGCTTTTTTTTGTTCTTAAAATTTGATTATTAAATATTATATTGCCATAATATGAAAAATTCATTAGATTATCATAACATAATTTCAGATTTAAATGCAGCAGGTGCTAGTGAGGAAAATTGTAAAATGTATATTTTGACCTGCTCTTTTCAGGTTAAAGGGTCAGTTTGGTAATAATTTTCTCCCCAAAGAGCACCTTATAACCATTTTATTAGACAACGAAATGTTTCAAGTTCACGATTTTATCAGCATTTAAATCTTAAACGTGTATAAGTTGGTCTAATTTTAATTTACGTCTGAGAGGCGTAGTGTTAGAAATAATGGACTATTAGACAGTGTTAGTAAGGCAGGGTTAAATACACCATCTTGAATATGAGTAAATGTTAGGGAATGAAACCGTATCCAGTATTTTAAGCAGGGGATTGATAATATATGTGCCAAGTTTATTCCAAATACCTCAAGTAAAGAATGAGACTAAGGACTACACAACACATACCCATTCACGTCAACATTTTTACAGAAACAATATAAAGATAAGTAATAAATGATAATATTTTACATACTGCAATAACCATAGTCACTGGTTTATCTTGATTTAACTTTTCTATATCAATATACGAACATAAGCTAATGTCCCAAACATTAAAAACCAATACAATAATTAAGTGAAGACTTATTGAATCAATATTTTTAAACAACATTTTTGAATTTGAACACTTTTGGAGTAAAGTATTCTTAACTAAGAAGGATTATAACTAGTGTTAAAACCTACTGGTAAATATAAGATTCGTTTTTGTTTGTTGTTTATTTAGAGTTTATGGTGGATTTAAAATGTTAAATCTGCTAAAGCAATAAAATCCCCACTCTAATTTTTATATCCCTTACGTTTTTAATATCTTTATTTGTTAAATTGTTGTATCTCTTCTTATATTCAATAGTTCTAATATATATATATATATATATATATATATATATATATATATATATATATATATATATATATATATATATATATATATATATATAAAATAAAGCTTTTTGTTTTTAGTCTTGCTTAATAAGATAATACATATTTTGTATGTCTTAACAAATATGAGGGAATGAGAAAAAGAAGAGGAAGTAGAGGCAGGGGTGATAGAGATAATTGAGCCCACGTGTCAAGTCATATTAACATTTAAGACGAGTATAGCTTAAACTAATGGGTTGATTTCAATTAAATATAACTTTTTAATTCAATATGAATTGATTTCAATGGTCTGATGGGTACTTTTATATAAAAAAAGAAACCTTTACGTTCTCATTCTTTCATATACATTTTTTGCGATATTTCAAATCTTCATAAATTCCTGAATTACATCAAGAATTAGTACTAAGAAATGTTGATGTACTTGAGAGAATTATTTATGACTGCTATATAAGTACCCAAGGAGTGGTTGTAATATCGCACAAATGTGTATAAAAGTATGAAAAGTATAGGTTTTTTTTTATAGGAGTACCCATCAGACCATTGAAAGAAATGCATATTAAAACAAGAGATATATAGAGAGGGTAATAATTTTTGCAATGTTTGTGGTCTGGGTGGTAGTTGCGTGTCTTCCCTCTATGCCGCCTCGCCTCGTAGGGTATCTCCCTCCCTTTGAAGCTGGGGCCAGTCAGTCTTGGACGAGTCTCTACTCTGTACGTTTCTCACAAAGTTTAATATATTATATTGTATTCGTTTCATTGACTTTATTCAGATGTTTTTATTTCAAAAACTTTATTTCCGAAACCTATTAACAGTCCGTCATTCGCCCCAAATACTATACTACATGAAATATAACAGACACATTCTGAAAAATTTCCATGGTGAAGTTAAGGAATTAATTATATGTAGTTCTAAATTTGAAAAATTGTGAAAAGAACTATTTTCCTAAAACGGTTTGACATATTTTTAATAACCAGGGCCGTCCCTAGGGGGGGTCAACCGGGTCAAGCTGACCCGGGCGCCACGTCTAGGGGGCGCCGCCAGGCCCCCTTCTTAACTACTAGATGAATTTGGCTTTAATAGGGGGGGGGGGGGGGGGGGCGCCAAAGATGCCTTTGACCCGGGCGCCTAAACCCCTAGGGACGGCCCTGTTAATAACAAAAATATTTTTCTTATACATTGTATATAATACAATATTAAAAAATATTCACTATATTAACCCTTTACTGGGCAAGGTCATTTCCAGTGCTTTGTTTTTTAAATATTTGTAACAGAGCATCTCAAAGACACATAAAACGATAATTTGAAGGAAATTTTGTTATTGATATTGTTATTTCTGATATTTTGATTGTATCATAGGGGATACATTGCCTCGTAGTCATACAAATACTGTTCTCCAACAATGTATCATATTTGATGCATAACCCTTTCCCCATAAAATAACTATATGCCAATTTTGTATCAAATTTTGTACATTTCTCTATTACATTTTCTACATTTTAAAATAATATTGTCTAAATTTCATTATTAATTGTGGCAAATATTATTTATTTAAAAAACAAGAAACTATAAAATACAATTTAGTATCAAACAAAAAATATTTCAGAGGAATAAGGAAATAACTAATTAAAACGAATTTGTAACTATAAAAACTAAATTCCCTCCTATGATTTGATAATCTGATATGAAATCTCCATATGACTTAACTTATCACATAAGTTTTTTATTTAGTTGTCGTCATAGGCGGCCGAAGGTATGGGCTTGGGGGGGCTAAGCCCCCCCATCATCCAGTGAAGATGATGTCAGAATATTTGCAATGAAGCCAAGCAAACTGCATTTGGTTTAGATTTTTGCTTTAGTTCAAGCTATATGTTGCATAAGTAAAATTATAAATATATTATTAGTTTGCTCAAATTGTTATTGTACATTTCTTGCTCTCTAACACCTAATCAATAAAAATAAAAATCACTCTGATAAATTATTACTTCTTTATTTTTATTACGTTTTTAAAAACGTTTTTTTTTGGAAGATATATTTTTCTCACGGAAACGATATTTTCGGTGTGTTGTCAGTAAACGCCGCAAGGGTCGAAAGAATTTTTTTCATGGGTTTTCTTGGTTTCTTCGGGTTCAAGAGCTAGGTAAACAAATATTTGGAAAATCAACCTAAAATAATGGTAAACCCCAGCAATTTTGAACAAATAAAAACCCAGAAAACGGCGTTTCCGAAAATAATCTATTCTTTAAAGTCGGTTGAAAACAGAAAATAAATCATTGATAAATGCCTAAGATACTAAAGTAAATAATTGTTGTTTAATCTTGACACAATGGTACAATTATTATTTGGTTAATAGCTTGGATGTGTTTGGAGTTTGTTGGCTTGAATAAATGCTCATTTATTCAAGCATCATTTATTCATGCATTTTTATTTCTTTTAACTTTAGAATGATTTGACTTTAAATAAATCTGATTCCACCAAAGCCAATTGTGAAAGTTATAAAATACTGCTCATTTTTTGTGTATGTAACCTACAGTTTTAATATGGTGGCTTTGGCTTACTAAAGATATTTCAAATGAAATTTTTGGAGAGGTTTTTAATTTGTCATTATGTATTAGGCTTTGTTCTAACAAACCAAGTATAATAAACTGTTATTTTTAAATACCAAAATGCCTTAAAAACGCAATTTTTGGTGTTGAATTTTTAAAAAAAAATCCGGGGGAGGACCCCCGGACCCCCCTCCCTGGGAGGGGTACTCCATACCCCCCCCCCCCCCATCCGGTGGTGTTAGCCCCCCCAAATATATTGCTCTAGAGCCGCCTATGGTTGTCGTACAATGAATGGTTCTTCGATAAAAAAAAAAATAGTATTACTTTTATAAAGTAGTATTAATAATTATAATAAATAAGTAATAACAGAGGTAATAAATATAAGACTTACAAAGCATTGACTTACAAAGCATTAACATATATGTAATATAAAATTATTTTAACACAAGCATAAAAATATATTAAAAATATATTTTAATTTATTTTTCTGGCATAAAATAATTAAATAGTAACTTATTTTAAAACATCATAAGGAAAATTATAATTAATCAGTAGTATAATAAATATTACAAAAGTAAATAAGTATTGTTCTTCAAGCAAAAGTAATTTTTCATAGCAGACCTCCTCAAAGAAAATCTGTTAGTGCTTAGCAGATTCTCAGCAACAGTAATTGGACCATATTTTCTTATTTTTATATACTTTACCTATCTTACATATTATAACTTATTTACTATTTTATAATATAATATATCTAAAAACATTTATACATATAGTGGATAAAATAAAAACGCTACTAATCAAGTGCTGCACTCTGGGAGAGAATCCAAGAACTAGTCCACAAGAAGGTACTCTCCCCTCCACTTCCCTTCCCAGTGTTGAAGAAGACACCGCCATACTTACTTGCACTTTTTATAGTTTTTCTGCTAAATCATTTCAATTTAGTTTACCTCAATTCGGGTTTATTTTTATGTTTATTATCATTTGTGCATTCAGTTTATAAAAACAATAGAGTATTATTATTACATCAAACACCAGTGATCCAGCAGGATAGCCCTTCATTAGCCAAGGTGAGCCTGACTTCCTATTTTATCCACTCTTATATCATTATATTTATAACTTTGACTATTTCTTTATTACCTCTATCTTTATTTCAAAATTATCTTTCTACTATACAGCCCCCCCCCCCTCCCCCTTCAAACCAGCGCTCTGTGGTCAAGATTCTACTCCCTTAAATATTAGGAAATAATCCACCAGTAATCTTAAAATCCATCAAATTCATGTGTAATTTTTTTCAATACATCATGGTACCCTTCACATGAGTAGCCAACCATTATTAATGCATAATATATGTCAATTATTTGTGAAAATTGTGCAAATTCTACAAATTTGTACATTTGTACAAATACTGCAGGACAGGCAATGTATCAAATATAATACATGGTTTGTATACAGTAGTTTTCTGCTATCTGGGTAATGTAACATATTTGATACATCGAAATTAAATGTTTGTTTACAAGACAAGATAACTATTTAGCAAACAAATAATAAAACAGTAGGTTAAGTAAGGAAAACAGTAAGGTTTAAGTCTATGTTTTATTCATCATTAAATCAAATACTATAAAAAAAAAATAGGTGCAAATAATAAATAACTAACTCGGTGCGTGTGGCCTTTATTTTCGCTTGGTTTCATGTTGACAACTGAAGATATATGTTTCTCGTAAAGCCCACTAGATGTCAGATAGAACTAGAATAGCTTGGGATATGTATCCTATTATACACAGAACCTCGTTTCCAGTATTAATTTGTTTTTTTCATAGTTATAAGTATATATATATATAATGCATCGTATTTGTTACACGGTCCAGTAAAGGGTTAAAAATTTAAGTTTTGAGGATCCAGAATATGTCCAATAACTGAACTACAGTATAATATGCTATGAAAGTCTTGTGAACGTTAGAAGGGCGGACATAATGGTTACTCCCTACGGCTCCCCTTGTTATTGTCTAAATGCACTCAAGTTGCACACCCAAAATCATGAAAACTTTCTTTCGAATTCCTTAGAATATTTTCTGCTGTTCCATTGTTCTGTGTGTTCAATTGTTGCATTCTTAGGATGCCACTCTCATTTCTATCTTAAGGTAATACCCACTGCTCTTATAGGGCCCTTAATATAAACTTTTTTATTGGCACTATACTGGTAAATCTAGGCAGTATATAGGAGGACATAAAAAAAGAAACTAACATGACAATTTGCGTTTATATATTATATTTATTTGCAATTTTTTTTTTGTTTGTTTTCAAATTCATTTTACTTAATATTATTGATTAACAAATGGTTACAATTAAAAGGTATAATATATTTATATATGTAAGAAAAAAAAAGTAATAATTTACAAGGCTTTCATCTTAAACAAATTAAATATTTTAAAATAAAGATAATAATCTTACAACGATATTTACAAAATAGATATTATATTTATAATTTCTAAAATTATATAGGCCAGATTACTTCATTATTACTATTTATTTTATTTATACAAGAGTTAACCAACTATATAACTACATTCATTTTTTTGAATTTATTTTTCATTTTAAAAATTACAACTAAACTTTGGTCGACAAAGTAATTATAATATAAAAAAAACATTACTATTTTAATTTTATAAAAAGAAATATAATTTATTTATAAATATGTACAATTATAATTATTTATTTAATTTAATTTTTAATCATTTTTAAAACTTAATTTAATAAATGCATGTACATTTATATTATATTAAAAAAAACTATTTACATTTGTAAGTCATACTTATATAAAAGATACAGGAGAATAAACAAAAAGATTATTTATTATTAAATATAAACATTTGTTTATTTTTAATTAGAGAGTAAATTTATTTAAAATTGTATTTTTTTTGTATGCATTTGTTTCAAAGGCACTTAACAATATGAATAGTAATAAATATATTTTACAAAAACAATATTTTTTTAATTTATTAAATTATTCCTTTAAGAATGATTATATTTTCATTATTTTATCGTACAGCATACTTATTGGCAATTTTAAGAATATCCTTTTAGATTTACACATGCAAATCTTTAGCAAAATACATTTGTTTAGTAATGCAAATGTTAATTACTTTTATATATTTACATAATATGTAAATGTTACAAACAAAATTCTTTTTTGATATAGATTGCAGTACCATAAAACTTTTTTTTTCTTCTGATTTACATAAGCAATCAGTTATAAAAATTTACATCAATGCATACTTTCATAAATGAATAAAAAAAAGAGTTATATTGATTTAGGTTTACAAATGTAAACTATAAAATAAGTTACTTTATTTAATTTACAAGTGAAACTATACTGTAAAAAGTTACATTTGCTGTGTTTTACATAGGTAAGCTCAGTCAAAGTAACACTTATTGATTTACAAACAATGAATAATATTTTTTGTACTTCCATAAATCAACCAAATAAAAGGTCATATTACTAGAATTTAAACGTAAACTATACAAGTAAACTTACAAAATTGAATAATACAAAAAATTACCTTTTTTAAGGCTTACATTGGTAGGCTATAGCACTTTTATAAATTTAAATACAATAATTTACATAGTTTTTTTAATACTATAAATAATAAACCAAATAAAAGTTGGTTTAGAGTTACAAATGAAATTTGTTCAATGTAAACTGTAAATATCAAAAATAATTTGTATACATTTAAAAATTTACATACAGTAAGTTACTTTTTATTATACTTCCTATAATAACCAACATAAAAAGTTATGTTTTTAGATTTACAAATGTGAACAAAGTAACTAAAACCAGTTGCTTTAAAGTTTTACATTAGTAAATTATACAAAAAAAAGTTACACTTGTATAGATTTACATAAAATAGGTTCTTATACCTCCATAAATAAATTATATACCAAATAATTATTTTAAATTTACAAATGAGAGACATTAACATTAATTAGATAACGTAATTGGCTTTGAAATATAAACATAATACAACTCCACGTGAACTGATCAGTTGGAGTTGTATTAAAATGTACATTTGTAAATTGTAAAACTAAACAAAATGTATAAGCTTATACTGTAGTTTAAATAAAACAGATAAATAATTTTAAATCATTTACATAAAACATACATTTATTTAAAAAAGTAATTATCCTAGGACTGAATCCAACAACAATATACTACAAGTAAGTCTTTAACAAGTCTTTTTATTTATTTATTTTTTTTTGTTAAGTTATTTCTTGGTAAGGTACACATCATTCCAATTTTTGTTTTTAAAAAATGGAATGGTTCAGATTTGAATTAGTTGTTAAGCTTAATAGTTTGAACAACTTTACAACTTCTGTGTACTTAAAAATATGATATGACGAGTAACGTTAATTTGAAAATATTGAGAGAACTGGAAATTACCAAAGGTTATTGATTGTTATTGTTTGTTGTCATAATTGAGGCGACTTGCAGAAAAATAGCCCAACCTAAAATGTTGGCTGAAATTCTTTCCTTGTATAAATAGAAGTTGTAAACAAACTATATGTATTTGTAACATGATGCCTTCAATGTTTTTAAATTAATCATATGTTGGTAGCTGCTTATTTTTCTCTGCATAGTGAGTTTACTATGGAAAGGTTTTATTCAGGAATACTTAACTCAAACGAGCTAAGATCCATAGGTATGGGTTATACCCTGAGAACCCTGCTGCTGAATGAGCGGGGAAGGTTTGGTCAGTATTGGTCATGGTAAGGAGGAGGAGGTGCTGGTGAAGGGTGCTGTTCATTTTCAGTCTGATATCCTTTAGAGGAATGTTCAGGTACTCCTTGATAAGCTTTTGGAGGAGGTGCGTATCTGGGACCAGAACTCCCACTACCGTAAGATCCGTAAGATGAATCAGCAGGTTCTTGTTGTTGTCTGGTACTGACATAGGCTGATTCAGGTCGACCACCCGAAGGCTTTCTATAATTTGCTTTTTCGGATACTTGAGAAGTTTGAACGCGGGTACCGTAAACACCTTCTCCACCTGGACCTCCTCCTACAATCCTCTGTTGGTTTTGCTGGTTTTGATTAGCTGCATTTGTGTTAGTACCTAAAAAATAACAAAATTGAAAGTAAGAAAAAAAATTAGGTATACTATTTATTATTATATTACTATTGACAAAGTCATAGTATATTTCTTGGATTAGAGGGCCAGTGATAGGGATTCCTTTCAGTCTTTCTTGAGAAAACCATAGGAAAAGCGCTTCGTCTAATTTATCGAAAACCTAGAAAACCTTCTAAAAGTCTAATTTATCGTAAGATAAATTAGACTTTTAGAAGGTTTTCTAGAATTCGTTATTTTTAAATTAGGATATTATTGCCTCCTAAAGTCAATATATGACATAATTCTACGCCTAATTCTAATTTTCGCTAATCCGAACTGGGTTCGGTCCCAATTAGTTCGGATTAGCGGGACTCTACTGTATAGATATATAGATATAAATTTTCATTTAACATCAATTACTGTACTCTTAAAGAGCTTTTCAACGATATCCGTCATGAAGGTATTCATTACCCTGTCCCCGTATTCATTACTTGTACCCCGTACCCCTGTGTACCAAAATTTAAATTTCGAAAATTCATGTAGACCTTGATTTTTTCCTTGCTTTGAAGGTCAAGTGTGCAAATTTTCATCAAGATTAGGCTAAAACTGTAGATTTGTATAAATTGTCAAGTGTGCAAATTTTCATCAAGATTAGGCTAAAACTGTAGATTTGTATAAAGAACAAATATGATATAGCTATATTTTTCCATTTTACCCCCCTCCTAAATGAAAATATGACAAAACTGTACATAAAATCAATTACTGTACTCTTAAAGAGCTTTTTAACTATATACATCACGAAGGGTATTCATTACTTTGACACCGCATTCATTACTTGTACCCCGTACCCCTTTGTACCAAAATTGAAATTTCGAAAATTCATGAAGACCTTGATTTTTTCCATGCTTTGAAGGTCAAGTGTGCAAATTTTCATCGAGATCGGACTAAAACAGTAGATTTGTATAAAGAACATACAAACACACACACACACACACATATGTTGACTTTTATATATATAGATATGATTTTTTTAAATACCGCAAAATATCTGTCAAAACAACTAATGAATTCTAATTTAAATCAAATTCTCTGTCTGTCTCCCAGTGTTAATAATAATTATAATTTGATTTAAATTAAAATTTAAACTTTCCGTAGTATGAATACTACCAAAAACTTAAAAATTGAATAACTAATGAATTCTTTTTTAAGCATCGTGATGCTTCAAACATGTTGTGAATCCTGACATTCCAAACCCACTTCAGGGATCATTCTCAAGGGAGTTGCTCATGATGAGAGTTATTCGCAGCTGACTCTCACTATGATCAATACTCTTGATCCTTGTAATGGTTTCCAAGTGTCGGAACTTCACCTTCTTGAGGTTCACCTCAAGAAGATCTAGATTTATATGTATTATGATTTTATCCCTAAATATATTTAATAATTGATCTTAAAAAAGATATAATATAGTAAAAGCATAATATTAAATAAAATAATATTAAATAGACTTATTATCTAAGTGCTTTTTCTGATTATTGCGTATTTACAAGATCCAGGCATAAAAAAGTGGATGTGATCTCAAATAAACTACTATAAACTGAAAGTGATTCAATTATTCAACATAAGGTCTATTTTCTACACACTTTCCACCAAAAAAATAAAATAAAATAAATTAATCTAATTTGCCTGGTTGTGCTCCTCAACTTCCATCTTTATAATTAAATTGAAATAAATATTAATATATCTTGGTATAATTAATTAAAAATATTATTTATTATTTAGTTTTGAAGTAATTGATTATCTACATAAGTTAATAATTTAATTCAATTATTGAACATTTTTATTTTTGTGTAATTCTTATAATTAGCATTTGTGCAGTGTCAATATTTTACAATTGAAGCAGAATGATTTATGAGTGATTGTGCAGTGATTAAAGAAAAAAAAATTGTTTTTCCTTTTTAAGCATGTGAAATAGCATTAAAAAAATGTGTTACAGTGCTATATAACTAATATTTGCATACCAAATGATTTTTTATTTAAAGTCGCAAAAGGAATAGTTGTGAATGGTTTGTTTGTTTTTTCAAAATTCATTCTCGGAACCTGTAGTAGCACGGCCAGGCTAGACAAATATTCAAAACAGATCTACAAAAAAACTACTTATTATTTTAAACAACTACTGTGATTAAAAATATAAATTTGATTTGTTGATTTAACTAGTGTTATATAAGGATATTTAGTTAGAACAACTTTCTGGCCAAAGTGGCACAAACTCTAAAATACAAATAAGAGTCCTTCAATAATTATTTCAGAATTATCTAGTTTATGTATTCCAGTATATAATAGATAGTTAAGCCCATGTTACAAGACCTCACTGTATTGTCCAAGAGCCCCAACTCTTTTATATTTTTTAATCATAAAAATTTGCCCCATTGTCCCTAAATCTTCTAGTCATTCATTTCTGTCTCATAAGCCCAAAATCTTTACACAATTCTTTGATCCAAGTGTCTCAATAACTTTGAGTCATAACTTTTTGGCCCATGACTTAATAAGTATCTTGTAAAATTATTGAAACATAACAGTCTGGCCTGAGCATCTCATGGTTTATTTGATAGTAAAGGTGGAAACACAACACCATCACGTCACGTGATGGTAGTGTGTTTCCGCCTTAAGTGTCTCAATATACCTCAATGTCATCATGGCATAACAGTCTGGCTTTAGTTTTTTTTTTTTTACGGTTCCAAGATATTTAAGTCTAAGACAAGTGCTTCAATATCTTCTAGGCTAAACAGTCTGGCTCAAGTGTCTTAGTATTTTCTAGATATTATAATCTCACCTCAGATTCTCAATATTAACGAGATGTTATAGTCTGGCCCAATTCCAATTGATTAACTTGATGATTACATTTGAACTAAAGGCTTAACTTCAGCTAAGAGTATGTTTTAAGAACTTACTAATTGTTATTTTAGAATTTCTTTTCATTATGTATGTATTTTAGCTTAGTTAATTTTAAGAAGCTAGTTTTAAGCAATTTATAATCATGAGTAAAAGTTCATTCCAAACCTCTGTAGCTTTTTCAGTTATTTAAGCTAAGCTGACGGAATACTCACCTATATTTACTCACTGTAGGATTAGGATGTCTAAGTATGTGGTTGAAAGGGGTAAAGTAAACTACATAAGCTGAAAACAATTTATCCATATTTTTCCCCATTAATTTTAAATAAATTTTTACTTCAGAACATCCATTAAATCAACAAATCAAATGTTATAGTGAGGCTACTTTTTAGAAATATTTCTCTCTTCTTGTACTTAAAAAATGTGATTTTTTTTTTTTTTTTTTTTTTTTAAATGCATTAGTTAACTACTATTGACAAGTATTTGTAAGTAGTAAGTACAACCTTGCAAGTTTTTAAACATATGAAAAGCTTTACGTATGTATACCTTCTCTGCTTCTTAACTTTTAAGAAGCTTTGAAAATACGCTTCTATCTTCCAAGCTTTAATTTGAATATATTTCTCAACTCTAAATTAATAATGTAATAAATTCTTCTCTATCTGCAATAAAGTAAATTCAATGATTTGAGTAGAATGATGATAATGAGTAGAAGTTTCAATGATTTCATTGATGATAATAGTGTTAGATATCTGAGTCTGATAATGGAATCCTTAAGCTAAAATATGTTTCCAAAATCTTTATTTGCTTCATCGAAATATTGTTATTTAAATATATTAAGAAGGAGAGAGAAATATGTCATAAAATTAAGCGTCTTTTATTTAAAAAAAAGTTATAAATTTAATATTTTTAAAGAAAATGTGCAATAACTTGATAGGTACCTGAAACGGAATTAAGTCTCATCGGGTAGAGACTGTGGGCAGGTACAAGAGGTCCTGGCCTGGTAGGATCAGGATGTCTTAGAGGTCCTTGATTTGGTGGTTTTGAGTAAACACTCTGAGATCTGGAGAGATTGGCTCTTGTAAGAGGAGGAGACTTGCAGTACATTGACTTGGTACCTCCGTACAGTGGTTCGGGTCCTTGCTTGCAACCTCCGTACACTGAACTGGAGGTCATCGACGAACAATATCCACCTCCTGCTAGTTATGCAAACAATCAAAATATGTTTTTCTTAAGATGGAAACTAACAACTATAAAGTAAACTAACAAGAAAATAAATGTAAATAACTTGTTCTTCATATTATCTTCACAAAGGCAAAAATAATTGAGGAGTGTAATTACATTATTCTGCATGATATAAGAAAATAAATTTAGAGTTTATAAAATAGCTTTATCAAGATGGATGAATTTGCTTCTTAAATTATCTATCGCTACAGACATTGATGTGGATTATGTCTTATCTTTATGAATTTACACGCTCAGATTAAGAGGGAGTATAACTGCACAATTTTAAAAATGGTTGAATAGACACATAAATTTGTCTTAAGAAGCAGATGGAAGTGTAGAAAATGACTCTCCAGGGGATTGAATCCTGGAGAGATTATTTTGAGATTATTGGAGAGTTTTTGAAGCTGAAGATGATTGGAGGTGACTACATACATAACTCTTAGCTAAACAAAACTACCAACTATACATAAACAAATGTATCCAACACAATATGCTACATAAGAGGTGCTACCCTGACCCAATCACTATTGGTGGAAAAAATTAAGATTGAATATTATTCTTATTTATCTAATTTCTGGTAATCCATCCTGATTAACACATCATTACTTTACTATAGAGAGTTGGGGGTCATCCATTCAACAAACCAACGCAATGTGATTATTATTGTTTAACATATCTTAACTCTCTAGGATTTATCCGTTCACTGACTATGGTCAGCTGAAATGTTCAAATTAAAATGGTTTTCGACGATAAACGTAGCAATGTTTAGCTCTTTAATTTATTAACTCTTTATTTATTTTTGATTCACCATAATTTAAATTCTACAAAATCTCAAGTCAAACTTATAAACATCTTAAGCCAGCTATACACGTTGCAAAATACATATATATGAAAGGTAACATATAAAGGTGAATCAGAGAATGTGTGCTATCATAACTCTGCAGTAATGTCATAACTTGATAACACACACGTTCCGGTTTATCTGAAAAGGTTTACTTGTCAGGTATACACTAACGTGTATGGTTGGCTTTAAAAAGGTTCGTAAAATTATTTAGTGTGAATATAAAATTAAATTATTATGATGTGCTTGTTAAAATAATTGAGTGCAAGGTGAAATAAAATTATTTCAATAACAAATAAAATAAAAAATGTTTGGTAAATAACGATATTTACCGTTTGGCGAGGACGTACCCATGTTAGCAACAGGCCTGTACATATCACCACCAGGTTGCACTGCTCTCAGAGTATTGTAAGTTGATCTGGGCTTGTCAAGTTCATCGTAAGTGTCTTCATCTGAGTGAATGCTTGAAGAATCTGAAATCAATTAATAACATTTTTAAAAAAGCATAAATTTGGTAGGCCCAATCCACCAATAAAAGTTTTATTCATTCTTACTGATCAAATAATAATATAATGATAAAAAAGAAAAAGTATTACAACTAGCAAAACTACCTTTTACTTTAAATAAGGTATTATGACATTATTAGGTCATTGAAGACATTTATTTATGTACAGTTGGTAACACTAGTTAACTAAGGTACCATGTAGGAAATGTTTGCTCATGCACACTTGGTAGCACTAATCAAGTAAGGTACAAAGTTGGAGATATTTGTTGATGTACATTTGGTAACATAAAACATATACTTAATCATTTTGTCTTTTGTGAAAAAGGAACTCACGTTGGTACTTCGTTATTACCCTAAATATTTCCAACGGGAATCAATTTCAATGTACATATTTGATATTAATAGACGTATCGTTCTAATATTATGTCAAACAATTCGTCGGAATCAATTTCAATAATAGTGAATTCGAATTTATTTATTCTTATTTTAACAAGCTATAATTTGGTTTGCATATTTTATCAACTTAAAAGTTTAAGTTTAAATGTTGTTTGGGTCCTTAAAAGAAAAATAAAAGAATATATATATATATATATATATATATATATATATATATATATATATATATATATATATATATATATATATATATATATATATATATATATATGAGCGTGTGTGTGTGTATATATATAAAAAGAATAAAAAAATATATACTTTTTTTAATATATACATAAGTTGATAAAATTTATAACCATAAAATACAAAATACATTTTGACAACTTGTCAAGTTAAATTTACTTCAAAAATACATTTTATACACCCTCAAAAACACGGCAATATTGTTAGCCTTGTATAGAAGTGGGATTTGAATAACATTTTTGAAAAATACCTTTCAAAAATGGGCTTAAAATTAAATTAGTATTTTCAAACAAAAATAAAAAAAAATGATTGTCACTGTCACAATTAATACGTCCCTATTTTTGGAAAATATGGAAGCTGAAAAAAAATTCAATTTTTTCCACATAATACGAATAGTGCACGTAGAAATGGAAATGAGAAAAGATTTAAAGGGTAGAAAAAAACAGTATTTCCAATGGATTTCATGAGAAAATTTTTTTGTTATTAAAAATAAATGTTTAATACATATTTCCGTTCTGATTTTTTATTATTTTATTTTTTTTTTATTTTGTTAAATTTCATTTGAAGTACTTTAAAATAAATAAATAATCCCTCAAGCCCCCTCACCTTGACTATTTTCGTTTAAATTAATTTTTTATAGTTCATTTTTTTTAAATTAAATTTTGGTTTATTGAAAGAGGTTTTTATACAGGTTTCATTTAGACAAAAGGGGAATTATGTGTCATTTGATTGATTAAATGTTTTTCAAACCTGATTATTGATGAACGGCAGTTTTCTATAGCTTTAAATTAATTAAATGAACAAACAGCAGTTTGGATAGCTTCAAACCAATTAAACGAATAAACGGCTAAAGAAAAAACAGTTTGAATAGCTTCAAATCAATTAAACGAATAAACGGCTAAAGAAACTGCAGTTTTGTATAGCTTCAAATCAATAAACGGCTAAAGAAACAGCAGTTTGGCATAGCTTCAAATCAATTAAACGATTAAACGGCTAAACAAACAGCAGTTTGGTACAGCTTCAAACCAATTAAATGAATAAATAGCTAAAACTTACCACCGTCAACTGAGTCCTTAGATCTCTTGAAATGCCTTCTTGGATTAAAGATAAATTCGTAAATGAGTCCGGCAGCAATACCTCCAAGGAACGGTCCAAACCAATATACCTAAAAACAAACCATAACGTTATTAAAGAGGAAAATAAAAGGAACAAAGAGAAGAGAAAATCATTAAAAAAAAAAAAAAAATTAAAACAAAAATTAAAAAATTAGCCAACTAGAATTAGCTCACGACAATGGCACTTATTTATTTATTTATTTTTACTATAATTTTTTAATAATTCCCAATGAACTAATTTTATTTCTTTCTAAGTGAAAAATATAACAAGGAAAAGGAGATACGTTAACTTATTTGAAGAGCTTTAGCTCAAAGGACCCTTTTGATAATAAATTCACTTATATACTCTTTTTCATACTCCAATAAAAGTGCAACTTATAAGTATTATTAATAAAATAATATATTCTGAAAGTATTGATTCTAGAATAATTGAAGTACTTTATATATTTCGCTGTAAGCAAATATTCATGCAATGTAAATATGGCTCATAAAATTGAAAGAAGCATCTTCAATATTGATTATCAAATAGAAGAATTGAGAAATTATGCACAATTCTATGTACACTTACTGCAATATAATAAACAAGATTCTAATCACTAGAATTTTCTCTTCAATAAATGATTTTAAGGAGTACGGGATCATAATATTATAATATTTAATACACATAGATTAATACAACCACGAACACATATATGTACTACACAACACATCGCATTATGTAGCTTTTTCTTATCATGGAGATTTCTTATCACTATAGCATTCTTTATCAAGAACCAAGCACATTATGTTTAAATCCAAATATCAAATTATGTTAACTTGCAAGTAGTTCCTAGAGTTTCTTATATAATAAAATAATGTTAACTTCATAATCATGGATTTGTTAAGTCGGTAGTGTAAGTTTTTAGCTTTAGTTTATTTCATGTAGTTTCCTTACTGAACCCCTAACACAGGTAGTCGTACCTCCCAGGACCTGCTTAAGCCTTTGGCTCCTTCACTAATACCTCCACAGACCCTCTTTAATAATATACCTCCACAATTTAAGCCATACGTTTTATTTAAACTTTAAAAGCACAAAATTAAAGTGCGGCTTTCTAAGTAATATTTTATCTAATCCTATTAAGAAAAATTACATCTAGAAATAAAAATTAAATAAAAAATATAAAATACTCACCCAATGATTGTCCCATTTGTTCATAACAAAAGCTGGTCCTAGAGCCCTGGCTGGATTTAAAGAAGGCATCTGAAATAATAAATTAAATTTCGTTTCTTTATTTGCATTAATTTATTCTTTATATAAATAATTTATCAATTTATTGCTTAGATGGAGGTAAAATAATAATTGTAACTCTTAAAGCGTAAAATATAGATAGGAATAACAAAGAAAACCATTTATTTTTTTACAAAAAAAAGAAAAGAGAAATTAATGAAAAAAGCATTATTGTTTTTTATGCTTTTTAAAATAATTATTTTTTAATCTTTCCTCTAGCCTTGTGTTTTTAGAGAGAAGGGAGGGGGGGGGGGGGATGGCGGCATTCACACGGTTTTCCGAACCTAGATGGAAGCCACACAGAGGCTCCGGATTGTGTTTTTAAAATTCTTTTCCGGTGTTAACTGTTAAAAAAGAGTGGAAAACAGGGGGCAGCTTAAGTTTCGCTAATCTTTTTTGGGGGCCAGAAACAAAGCCCGAGAGGGGGATGTGGAGTATGGAGGCGGGCATTTATCTCCTTAATGTTGGATTTCCACCCGGATTTTCCGACCTCCTGCACAGTTTTTCCAAATAGAAAAGAACGGAAGTCCCTTAGAGAGAGAGAAAACAGGTTTTACTCATCTTCAATAAAACACAAGCCTTTGTTTGATATTTTTTTGTATAGCATTTTCCTCAAAAATTTTCCTAAATGGAGGAGGGATACTGGACTAGAACGAAGGAAGCTGGATGACCCATATATTCATCTTGGGTTAAAAGGATAATAACTTACTCAGTATTCATTCATTCGTGTTTTTATTCTTCTTCCCCTTCGACCCAAATCCTATACAGAAATTAAATAGAGGAAAAAAATCCTTTTATTTAAAAACCAAGGGTCTCTTGACGCTTTTATTTCGCAAGAACTCTATCACCTAGCGACACCAGGGTTTGATAAAAAACAAAGATTACTTTTCCATCTAAATAAAATTATTCCGTCGCGAACTCATTTCGTAATCGAGTAGTGTCCCGACGGCGACGACTCACCTCGAAATGATTTTTTTTTTGGTAAGGTAAAGCAACCACATTTATTCCAATTAAAATAAATGTTTGTTTTGATTTGTTAATCTTTAAATAGATAAAATAACTTATCTGAATATAAAATATCTAAATTAATTTCCTTAATGTTTGACTTCTTTTTCTCAATATAAAATTAACTGCTCATACTTAATAAACCAGCTAAAGTAACCGCCTCGGGAACAAAATAAAAATATATTTGAATTAGAAGCACCGGCCTGTCTAAAAGTGCAAGTTTCAGCTTTCTAAGTATACGGGAAGTGGGTAACATTTAGGTCACAAGATTTGGAGACAAGTGAAATTAAATAAAAGATGTCTACGAAGGAGGAAATTCAATTCCAGTTTAAAGAGAAGGATCTTTACCTGGGAATGCACAGAAAAAAGTAGAAAGATACCAAAGGACAAGAATACAGCAAAAAGCTATTAGAAAAGAAAGGCTGAAAATGAACAGCAAGGTAAACAAAAAAGTAATACAACTGTGATAAGTCTATTTAATTTAAAACAACATATGGAAGAAATGTATTTGAAAACTAAAAGACCTTTATACGTAGAGTAAAAAGTGTGGAAAGAGAGAAGAAAACACATTGATATACTATAATAAATTCTACAACATAGATGCTGTATATGTAAGATACCTAGTAATGTAGTAAATGCAAATATTAAAATAGATAATCATTTCCGAAATATAACAGGCATTTATTTATTTTAAATCAGTATTTTTGTTCCACCACCATACTCAATGAGGCAGTGATATCTTGTAAAAATTTAAAAAAATGTATGAATAACTTTTAATAAGGCCCTACATTTTTGCCGATTCTTTAACATTGGCTTTGACCAGTAATCTGATCATTTATTGATAGAGGCGTTCGTTTTGATAACTCAAAAAGATAAATTTCATAATTCGCCGACTTTAGTTCTAATTGAACTAGAGGTATGTATGACTTATGCGACAATATCTAAACAAAAATACACATTCCGCTTTCGAGCTTCCTGTAATCATACTGTAGAACGAATTTTCTTTTACTGAAAAAAAAAAAAAAAAATCAGAGGGAAGTACTATTTAGGGTTTCATAGATTATTAAGCATATACATTGATATATTATGAAATAACATTTTTTATTTCCCCATCCTGCTCTTAATGAAAATAAAAACAAATTTAGATGGAAGGCCTCAAAAAATAAAAGGGTCCCTAGTTCGATCCCTCGGGGGTCTACAATTTTTTTTTATCAATAATGACAACAAGGTAAATTACAATTTTTTTCGGGAAATTTTCATCGCCCTATATAATAAGGTATTTGCATGAAATGTTACAAAATTTTAGGACAAGCCGTTTTAGGGTGGATGAGGGGGGCGGGGCATTTATGTAGATATATTTTAACACATTATACCAATAAAGAATGCAAAATTTAAAAAAGCATATATATATTTGTAACCTACTCACCCCTTAGCATTGGCAGCTTTCATTTGATACCCCACTCGTAAATTAAAGAAATAAAAATATTTGAGTTTACCACATTTTTGCGAATTTCGCATGCGCATAATAAATTTTTATCTTTTCTAAATTTTTCCTATGTGCAGGACAAAAAGTTGAACAAGTTTTTTAAATTTCAACTTTTTACCTTAAACTGTTCGGGAGATATGGACCAAAGAGCGACGGACAGACAGACACATCACCCTCGGCATAAGGGTTTCGAGAAGGATCTACGAAACCCTAAAAGTAGATGCGTTTTTCTTATTCTTTAAAGTAGGACGTAGGTTTTTTGTTTTGATAAGTGGATAAAGAGTATTTATTAAATGGTTTAAATGTTGATAAGTACTGTTCAGTGTTGATAAGTACTCTTCGTTGGTACAGTGTCGTAGAAACAAGTGGAAAGTTTCAACTCTTGTAAGATGAATGCTGGTCCACACGGTTTCCTCTTGCCCTTTTGTTTAATCGCTTTTCTCCTTCTCTTTTCATTCCAAGGAAATTCTTTAGAGAACAAAGGCAACCCTCTTGAGACTTTTCCACGATCGTGCAAGTAGTATTAAGTAAGAAAATATAAAGTAAATCTTGAAGGGAAAAACTTTTACCTCTCAACACCAAAAACTTTGTAAAAGCAAATCTCTCTTTAAACTTTTAAACATCACGGAAGCAAAAAAATTTGAAAGATGTTGCATACAAGTAAAGTAATAATATTTCTTATGTTATATAAAATTTAAGTCTCCTGTTTTCATTAATCTGGTATGATACATTTTATAATGTTAGTATTATAAATAACTAGAAATCTGTTAATATAAATAAAAAATGTAAACAGTTTGCATTACACAACTTTTAAGATAATAAATTGGTCAAAGCATGAAGTGTGTAATGCACTCAAGATATAGGGTACTGGGTACTTCTTCTAAATACAAAGATTGACGTGACGCTGTCACTTAAGAAAGAACATAGAAAAGGTGAAAAAAGCATAGAGAATAAAAAATCGGTCCAAGAAATTCCAACAAAACTTTCACATAAAATTAATGATATTGAATTTAAATCCCATTATAGCTAATTGAATTTATTTATTATTAAACTTTTTAAAACGTGTGCAACAGATGAATGTTTAGATTTAGATTTTCAACAAAATCATATTTATTTTAATTAATATCTCAGAAACTAATTTTCCCTCAGTAAAATGACTTAAATTCTAAATCGGTCCAATAGATTAACTTCTGCACAGACGATATATTTTTTAAAAACCACTTTTTTGGCTTCAGGCGACCCCAATCATGTAAAAATACATTAAAATCGACTTTTCACGCCATCACAATACTTTAACTTAAATACTAGTTATAGAATAAAGTAAAAAGTGAACTTATATGTTAGTTTCTTGGATAAATAAACAAGAAGGTGACCCAAAGTGATGACCAAAAGTACATTATGTAATTTTAGGCCATCTTTACATTGATCGACCCCGACTCCCAAAGACGCGACGGATACTGGAGTATCCTACGCGTCACCTAAATTTGTGTCTGCCGTGGAAAAATATAAGGTTTTTATACCATTTGTAAACACGTTAATACGCACTCCCTTATGTTTTGATGATGGAGAGCAGGGGGTTATTATTTCAGCAAGTACAATAAATGACTCTTGCGACATTCTGCAGATAGCATTTAATTTGGCGCCACTTTCTTGCAGTTCTGTGACTGCAACGAATAGCCTGCATCGAGCATCGTATATTCCTTTGATTGTAGAGATGAACTCAATACATCCTGCTGTTTCTTCTTCGCCGTGATTTTACAGGTTGTACAAACATCTCATGTATGTACCGGTTCAGGTACAGAATTTCTTTCTCACTTGACTCACTCGCCATGATGAAAAAATAAGTAGAACCTTAAAAAAACTTTAGGAAAACTACTCCAATAAACATGCAAGTATATAATAGGTATTCTTTGAAAGGCCTACTATAAATATGCCCTGTTGCTCAGATCACCGATATAGCCAACGACTTTTATTTTATTGCTTTTGTTTTTCCCGTTTGAGGACGGCCTAAGAGTTGTTCAATGTGAAGAAGGTCTTAAGTTCAATTTAACATCTATTACATTTTCTCAGGGTTTGTACAGATTATTGCAGTTATCAGGTATTACAGTGATTATGATAACGTAGTATTAATGATAGTATGTTTTGGCATGTGTGTAATTAGTTGCCTTGTGACATTGACGGTTCATACAGGATATTGAATAATGTATTTCGACAAAGCGACTATAAATAACAAGCGTTCATCTCACACCAAGTAACTGTTATCAGCCCGAATGATAATGATTATTCCTAAGCGTGATATGAGATTCAGGGCATGTCACCCCTTTCTCACTTTTCAACAGCTTTACGTCTATTAGCTATTCTCGACAAATCCCTAACTTTACAGTGTGGAACCTGTATATTCAGTGTGGAACCTGTAATACTAAACTTGGGCCCTGTTTGCACTAATATCCAAGTTTTGCTTTTGTAAAACCATATCCATCCTCTCCTCTCTAATATTTAATGTAAGGAATGTGGAATTCATAAATACACTAATTTACAGTGCGGGCTTTCTTCATTTGATTGTTCTTTGTATTTACTTGTCATCTTCCCCAATATAACATACTTAAACAATGATATTGATCTTAACAACTTTTGTACTAAAATATCCCATTATTTTAAGAATTTAACATTTTATCAAACTATTTTTTGGTTCAAGGAAAAAATAATATTAAAATAAAGAATTTCGTATAATGCCATCGGCACCTTTAGTATTTAACATATTTTTCCCACAATCTGTAAAACATTAACGCTATTTTAATACCTTCTTGACCTTTTCATTTCACTACTATGTGCCGTCCTGTCTTGTTGTGTCCTTTATGGTTCAAACATCAAAAGAAGCCGACTGATTACAAAAATCCCCCGAATTATAAACATAGGGAGAAAAGAATACTTTTTTTGGTTTCCATGATAGATATGAATGTTTTCCTGTGATTTTTCAATCTCTGATTACTTTTTTCCTTGAATTTTTTTTAGGATTAGTTTGTATTGCATTCCTAAACGTTCTCTCTTTTACTTTTTATGATACTATTTCCCACAAAAAAGGTTATAGACGAAGATAAAAAAAAAAAAAAATCTGAGAACAAAAACACATTCCAAAAAGTTATCAAGAGCATTTTAAGAATTTTCTATTTTTTTTTTTTTTTAATATCCTTGGATGAGATCAAGGATTCGCCTTCCACAAAGGAATATCGGCTTATCCTTTTGATTTCTGGTAATATAGATATCAACCTCTCACACAAACATCGTTTGAACCTCGATAAATCGCAAAATCTTCGATCCCCGTCCTCGTAAAATACGAAGTAAAAAGATAACACAATCTTTAAAAATATTTAAAGCTCGAAAAATAAGAAATATACATATTAAGTTTTCTCTAAATACCAATTAATTGTCGTCCAGAGATTAGTGTGTCCCGGCATTCAAAGCGGCGCGTTTACCCTAGCTATAATTGTAAAATTTGAGATCTGTCTCATTTAGTATTTAGTTGAGAGTTCACAACTCTGTCCAAATATATACACAGACTCCTAGCTCCATCTCTCCGGCGCTGATGATGAGCACTTAGTTCATATAGATTTAAATTTAGTTTACGGTCGACTGTAGCGGGGTGACCATGGTGGAAGCAGACAACTGGTTGCACACGCAGGTTTCGGAATTAGAATGTTTAGGCGATTCTTTTTTCCGATTCTGAATGCTATCAGCGCATACGGACTTGTTAGTTCATCGATAAAGAAACGGGATAAGGATATAACAGGAGGTTGGCTCGGTTTTCACTTTTAAGTACTATAAATTTCACCAATAGGAGCGAACCATGCCAACCTATCATTGACCTTCAGAGGAGGCGGTGTTAGGGTTGGCTAAACAGTTGGCTACACTATAATAGATTCAATACTCAAAAACATATTTGATTTAAATCAAAGGTTAAACAAATGGTAGTATAATTTAAATATACCTATATTTAAACTATGAAGACAGCCAATTAGTGTGGCACATAGCTTCCTCGCATCCTATCATGTACTTTATTTATTTTATGCTTTTACAAGCCATTATTGTCTAATTTATGTAATTGTTTCCCCCGTTTTTTTAATATGTCAAAATTGTTTTAATTTTTTACATGAATTAAAGTATCAATTAAGCAAAAGTTAAAGAGCGTAGACGGCTGAAATTTATCTGGTCCTATCTGCAGTCTACTTTCGACAAATCATCCAAATTTCATAAATATCAGATCAGGTACTTTTTAAGATAAAGGTGTAAATAAATGTATGTGTGTGCGCAAGTTAAAAAGAAACAAATGGGCGTAGAAGGTTATATGGGACCAAAAATAGGCTAATTATACCATCCAAATTTCATTAAAATAAAGCTAGCAGATATTAAAGATATTTGGGTTCGACAATTGAGTGACAGACAGACAGGGAACCAAAAATGTTGGAATTTTTGAAATTGGAAACATAAAAATATTTTCGTTCTTCAGCTTCCGTTACCTTCGGTAAGCTCGGAAGCAAAAATCTAAGTAACTCTGTATAAAAAGATCTATAAATTTAAATAAAATTAGCATTATAAATATTGGGAGGAGATAGCAAATTTAAAACGGTATCATCCAGATCCAGATACAATTAAATTTAATTTTTTCGTGTACAAAAATAATCTAACTTCTTGAACTTTGATATAGCTTAAAGTATTATCATTGCGGAAGCTCGAAATACTACTTGAATGAGACATTTATAAGACTTTTATCTTACCGGTTAGGGTAAGATAAAAGACTTAAGACTTTTATAAGATTTTTATCTTACCGAGACTATGGTAGCAGCAATATATGAAGATCCAATGCTTAGAGGTGCTCCTGAGATCCACTTCCTGTGTGAATCCATGGTTACAAAGTATACGAAGACCACAAGGAAAGATAAGATCATTTCCAGACCGAATCTCTCCCAAGGGCTAAGATGTGCTGGAAGCTGAGCTGTAGCAACTCTTATACTGTCCTGCCTTCCTGGCACCGTAACCCTGTCAACAAAAAATACAAAATCAAAATTATTTTAGCAATAATACATTAAATGCAGTTATAATCATTATAATTTTGTATATGTGGTATGAGACGAGATCCTTAGAAAAAAATAATTTACCTAAGTTCATTCATCAGAGTCATGACAAAATACCAACAATATTATAGCTTCACAACCTACAGAAATGAGATAAATATACTACTCATACTCATGATCGCATTGATAGGTGCGTTAAAAGTGCTCGAGTCCTAATGATATCCGAGAACTTGTAATGATGGAATACTTTATTACAACATCAATGGCACAAGCAATAATAATAATATACATATTTATTTCTTTTATGAGTAGTTAATGTAATTAGGAATTAAATAATTTAGGTATTTCTTTTTTTTATCTATTTTCACCTCATCACCTTCTTTCTTCTAATACATAGGTTGTGATTTTTCTATTTTGTTTTATACAAATCAATACATAATGATACATAAGAACTCTTTTAATTAAATTGTTGGTTTTATACATTACAAAATTATATTTCCTCCAAAGAAACCTTTTTCTTTTTTTTTTAAAAAAAGTCACTAACATTCATGATACTTTTAACTTAATTCACGAAATAAATGGCGCTATATTACATTCACCAAAGGTTCAAGTTATATACTTTATCGCTGACAGGATTAAACCAAAGAAAAATAGATTTAGGTCATGGAAAGTGTAAGAAAGTCTTGTAGATGGAGCTCAAATGCCGCAACAGACAGATTTATGATGCACTAACAACATTAACCATACATATCCTAGAGGAAATGTATTCCACCATCTCACACATGAAAAATTACACTACATAAGTTCACTTTTTCCTTGTTTATTTTCTAACATTTTTCTCATAATGACCAATTCAAAATGAATTGCTGCGTTAAATAAACTAGATTTTATTTTTATTGTTATACAGGCTTTTATTTGACTTCACTTGTTTGTGAAGGTCAAATTTTGGAATACATTTTGAATCCACTTCTCAGAAAGCTTTCACAGGGTATGTAGTGAAGTTTAATCCAAATCAAACGAAAATATACATTTTAAAAAATCATTTTTAGGGTCCGTAGCAAAAAACGAGGACCCTTATACATTCCTATTCCTATGCTTGTCTGTCCGTCCGTCTGTTGTCTGTAACGCATCTCCGAAAGAACTTGGCAGTTGTGTTATGAATAATAACCCAATCACAGTAAAATTATTGGGAAGCCCTCAAAAAATCTATAGGAGTTGGAGTTTAGGTAGTTAACATATTTCGCGGAAATGTATCTTTTACGCGATGTTGAGTGTTAAATGAAAGTGGTAGTCCATGAGATAGCGTGCAAATAAATGTCTGACTAACATCAAGCTAGAGTTTTGTATACAAATCAATCTTTTAGCGCCTTTTAAGAATATGTGGTCAGCTAAGTTCGTCTGCGGGACATAGCTTCGCAATAGGCGTTTGAAAAAGACAAATCGGTGGAGAGCGGCCATGTCTCACCACTTATGGTGGACAATGTGATTTTCATGATCCTGAGTACAGAATTAGTTAGGAAACCAAAAATCAAGTCGATGTTACTTTCACACTTGATAGGTTAGTTATTCAAATATTGCTAAAAATCAACGTGGTCACCTGTCAAGGGACAAACTAACATCAACTTGATTTCAGGTCTACTAACTAATTCTGTCCTCAGGATCACGAAAATCACATTGTCCACCATAATTGGTGAGACATGGCAGCTCTCCACCGATTTGTTTTTTTCTAACGCCTATTGCCAAGCTATGCCCCGCAGACGAACTTAGCCGACCACATATTCTTAAAAGGCGCTAAAAGATTGACTTGTATACAAAATTCTAGCTTGATGTTAGTCAGACACTTTTTTGCACGCTATCTCCTGGACTAGAACGCCTTGAGTACAAACATATGCATTTTTTTTTCGTTTTTTTGTACCAATTTATCTTTGTGCCATGTATCTATGAAAATTGATTTTTATTCGTGTCCCCCTCTATTATTTTAACAAATCAACGAAAAAATTCTGAAAAAAATCGTAGTTATTCTTTGACAGAAAACATAAAGGACCTCGCAAATTTTGTGAAAAAAATCCTTAATTTTTCGTTGCCTTGGCAACCTTTTAAATTTTTAAAACTTGACAGGTATTTTATCTTGAGTTATGCACAAAAAAAAAAAAAAAAAAATTAAATCATGGTAAAGTAAACGTGTAAAACTGAACTCTGAGGTGTATGATTTTACTCAAAATAAGATATTTATTTAACAAAAAGGTATTAAAAGTAAAAAATTAACATCCACTGTCAGCTGAAATATTCCATCAGTGTTACCATCTCAAGGCAAGAATCAGCCAAATGTCTGGACTTAAATCAAGACATTTGGTTCATGGAAGCACTTAAGTGCTTCTTGCTTTAGATAATGAAGAGGAAGATAGTCAATATCCCTCTTTTAAAGTGTCCTAAGGTTATACGGGAGAGAGCCATCTCCTAACATTATATAATCAATTCTGTAAACTAGAAGGGATTCGAACCTGCGACTCTCATGTAGGGTAGGTAGGCTAGATAAATTCAGAAAAAAAGGCGGTTAGGTTGTTTACCATCTTAGTTCCACTTTTTGATGGCTAACACCCAACTCCATCGCCACGACAATTGTACCCCCCCCCCCCTTACCACAACTAGTTTTAGTAGGATAGGGCTGCCTTCTTCAGATTTGTCGACCCAGTAATAGCTTTAATTATCTTGCTCATTTTCACATTGTCTATTATGGAATAAGGAAAAATAAACAGTTATCGAAAAAATTGATGGTTTGGTTGGCGACTTCACCCATTCTGTTATGAAAATTTTCAAAGCCTTTTTTTTTATATAAATAATAGATTACGAGCAGATATTTAATTTTTGTCTTAATATATATAAGGAATTTAGAATGTTACCTCACTTATATTTTTTTTACAGCTTAACAATGTAGTTTTTATATTTTTTTTAAAAGAAATAATTCATAAAAGCAGGGCAATTGATTTCTTACAGATTATAAGGGCACCACTATTCAATTAAATACATTGTCAAAGAAGATTATTTATATGAATACTCCCGGAGACGAGGCTCCGTTATAAGAATAATGAAAAGAAGAAGAATTATAGGATGAAAAGCCTTCGGTTAAACAACATTTTATCAATTAATTGTAGAAAGAAATTAATAGCGTTGCCCGTATACAATGTATAAAACCTTCTCTCTCCTATAATTAGCAATTTATCTGTAATTATACAATTCAACGACGATAAATTAATTGGTTTAACGCTTTAGTTAATTAATTGATACTCTAATTGAAAGCAGTAGCCTTTATGTTCAATGAACTTGAACGTATACATTGAATAATAAAGAGCATTATTTAGAATTGAAATGTCGGCAAATCTACGCAATTTAAACATTATTTTTTCTTGTCCTTGAGACGGCATGTCATCATGTCATAGATTCGGCGCTGGCGCAACAGTTTTCACCGCCATATGCAAGTTTTTATTTGCTGTCCTCATAAAACTAAGAAAAATCGTTTACGATCATTTCCCATCATGGAATGACTGAGACAAGAGAAGCTTGTTTCTCCAACTGGGAACAACAACTAGCCACTAGCAACTAGTTGCTAGCTGGGGGCTAGCAACTCCAACTGGGATGTCAATAGTATCTTTAAAACAAATCTTATATTAGTATCTTTTGTTAGTTTTAATTAAAACTAATGTTCATAGATTAAAATTGAATTGGACCGGTGCGTCTCAGAACTTCTCCTTAACAAATAATTTCAAAATAGTGGTATTTCATTATTAGTGCGAATGTCATCTCATTCGGCGAAATAGGTCCGAATTTATTTAGGGTATGAATTTCCAAGTTCATAATTGAAATGATCAAAATGTACGTGAATTAAAACCAAATTCAATGGAAATATTTATCCTATAATGAGGTATAATTAGTGTAAATGTCAGCAAAATCGGAAAGATTTTCAATTTTTTTACGAATTTTTGAAATTTTTACCAACTTAGCAAAATGGGTTAGTGGCGCCACAAATTTATCATTTTCTGAGTAATGATAAAATACTAGTAAAATTAGTAAAACACTCGAAAATAGTCTTTAATAAAAACACCCAAAACGGATTGAAATCCCGCTTTCTGTTTCTTGGGTGAAGGCAATACTTTTCCTTAGGTAAGGAAAAGTCAAAATAGGTCATAAAAAGATATATAAAATGCATGGTAATAAAAAATATATTTATCAATGATCCCTAAATGCATTTTTCTTAATGCCATGAAATTTTATTCAGCCTTACGTATTTGTTAAGTATTATTAAGTACATATTTGTGAAGTTATTATTGTAAAAGTACAATATTGGTCTTTGCTTGGCGCTCCAGTTCGCCAATCATGAATTATAGAAAGTAAAACGATATTATAAACCCGATCGCGATAAGCTCAGCTATTGAACTTAAATGAAACCTGAAAAGTTTAGGTGTTGTCTAGGAGTGTTACAACTAGAAATCCATCTCGCAAACACTAGTTTAAAGATTACTAGTATAGGGTACTCGTTATCAAAGGGATAAGAAACGTTCCACTACTACAATATTTTTGCAAAGAGAATATAGATGTATTTTGTCGCGGGAAATTCTACAAATTTGGGTGGGGAGTAAATGCTCGAGATTTTGACGTCTTGAAGGCTGGGCCAACAAACCACAAAAATTTCACTCCCTTACCTTACCTCAACACAAAAATTTCACTCCCTTACACTACCTTACCTCTGGATAACCGCCGACCGCCGAGTGGCTTAATTTGTTCCCACGCGCATAATTTGGCCAATCTGAGTTTCAAAAAACAATTATCTTTGTAAAACTACTGAAGTGAGGTAATTCGAATTTTGCCTAGAAGTGGCTCACCAAGAGACATCCCAGACTGATTACAATTTACTTTTATTAATGAAATTAATTTTATTTCACATTATTAATATTTTTCAACTTGGGAACTGGTTCTTCATTTTATAGCGCAGTGCGCAGTTCCTGCGCTGCATAGAATATACTTATAGATATGATAAGAGCATTGGTATCAATTATTATATAGATTTACCAATCTCCAATTCTTACTTATAATAGTAGCTCTATTTCTTCCATAATCGTGATTAATGATAGCATAACAAACTGCTGATATTAAAAAGAAAACGGAAAACGCTTTTTCTATAAATCTTTTGGTGATAAGTATCTCTCCGACATTATTCTTGTGGAAATGTTGATTGCCTTCAGTTAATATTATATTTCTTAACATTTCTAAAGATATTTCTAGTGAGGATAGAGAATTCTCATCTTCCGAGAAGATGGTTTTTTCATTCTAGATTGGAACTGATGAGTTAAGCCACGGAAGTCTCTCTCCCTTATCAGATACAAAAATCTTAATTCTATCTAGCAGTTACTCATCTGCAGTAGTTAGATGGAGTATTTGATGGATCGTAGTGATGAATTAAAGGAAGAAGCCTTTTAACAGTTTGAGGGACTGTTTGGAAGGGAGATTATAAAATCAGTGAACTGGTAGATAGGGTTACATCCCCAGAGGTCATGAGATAACCTCATCTATCTAAACCAACTGTTCGGAAACCAACAGTAACAGAACACAGTGGCCACACACTCGGCGAATAAATATACAACCCTATACAAACTAAAAAAAAAACCCCTTTCCTTAACCACAATTCCTTCCAATAGTATCGTCCTAGCATCTAAACCCAAATCTTTTAAACTTTCTTTGGAGAAAACTTTAACAAAATGTCGAGCTAACATATTTATTGTTGTTTCTATTGACAACCCATTTATCAATAAAAAGTCGTTGGAACAATAGTTTTAATGTGTGCAAAGGTAATGTGTAGGTTATAGTCGGACATGCGTTACTTCAGTAAAATATTATAGTCGGCAGGTTTTACTTTAGTAGGGTATAGTCAGTCAGGTTTACTTTAGATGTGTATAGTCAGGCAGGTTTTAATTTAGTATGTTAAGCTGGGTTTATAGCATGCGTTTTTGACACGCTTTGGGCTATATAGGTAACAATATATTGATGGAAGCCATGGAGACGTCACTGCATGTTTCCCCCCCACCCTTCCTTACTTGTGGGCTTGCGCAATGTCCCTTTAAGGTTATAAACAAAGCCAAATATATTATTCAAATACAACAATAGGTTTGTTCCAACCAAGCACTGTACCGTCCGATGGATCGTCACGGGCATGCGCAATAGATAAAAGCCGTTCCAAGCCGACTTGTGACAGTGCTTCGTACCGTCCACGAAACTGTTCCAACCCGGGCAGGGATCGTTTGTGAACCATTCACTGTACGGTCCCAACGATCCTCTGACAATACCATGAACTGATTTGCATGACATGCGCAGTTATGTCAAATAGTCACAAATATCAACAGGAAGGTTCCCTAATAGTTAGGTTTCCTTAAATGTTTTTAATACAGTTCGAATTATAGTCCTAAGCCCGTTCCTACCTGACATGATTTTATTACAGTAAATTGTTAGCGCATGTGTATAAAACCTGTCCTAAACGATTCCCGAATGATCCGCGGTACGATACAAAGGACGATACAAATAGGGGAGTTGGAACAAACCTATTAGCTTTCTAGAAGGATGGTTTGAAAATGAAAACAAAAATATAATTAAGAGGGAAGAGGACTGGAAGGTTTCACTCAGGTTAGCGTCAACACGAGAACGTTGGAACGTTTCGCGCGTCAAGATAAGACAGCCATAGATTAAATTTGACTAGCGCCAAAAATGTGTGCTTTGAACCGGGCATTATAGTCAGGCTGGTTTTACTTTAGTGTGTTATAGTAAGGCTGATTTTACTTTAGTGTATTATAGTCAGGCATACAGTCTGATTTTAGTAGTAAAGAATCTGTAGTTTAGGTTGAACTTTTGTGGATAATACTTTATAAAATATTCAGAATATTAATAAGTGAATAAGAATTATGATTGTGTTGACAACATTCTATTCCTTAAAAAAATAAATTGACCAATTAAATGTTAAAAAGAATTATTATAGAATCAATTAATATAAACTGATTTATTATTTAAAAAATTGATAAAAACGAATAGAAATATTTTGAAATAAAGATGATACAGAGTTTATTATATCGGTTGGGACGGTGGCTGAATGATAGCGGCTGAAGATTTAAGGAAGGCCACAGGCATCCATAACGGTAGGCCAGGCTACAGTTAGAGAGTTCCCTAAAAATCAAGCTCCATTGATCTTCAAGGTTTTAATAACAGGGTTTGGGATCAAGTCCCAGTGTTGCTTCTATAATGATTTTCAGGCTATAAGACCCCACCGAACCAAGATAATATGAGGGGTCAATGAAAAGGCTTCGTTCGGCCCATCGGACTTAGTTTGAAGTTCTTCACTTCGCTCTTCAAACTCTAACTATATATTTGAAAGGAATCTAATGTAATCAACTTTGAAAACAAAGAGATCGTAGTAGAAGTAAATAGTAAATAGTAGAAGTTGGTAAATAGTAGAAGTTGGTCTTCCCACCTGCCTCTTTAAGGATTTAAACATTAATTATTATATAAAGATTAAAAATGAAATGGTATAAATGTTTACTATACTCAAGTAAAATGTATTTTATAATTTATTAATAAAATAACAAGTAATATATTTCTTCTTTTTATGTACAAGAAGTCATAAAATAAGAAAATATTCTTCCAATCAGTGGGGCTCACAGCTTCCTCACATTCTATCGCGTATACTTTAATTATGATAATCCATTATTGTCGAATTTATTTAATCCCCACAACCCACTTTTAAACTCTTTCAAAATGTTTGATGGACATTTGATATTTTACACGAATTTAATAAGCGGAAACTGTTGAAATTAATCTTGGGCTATCTGCAGGCTACTTTCGACAATGCATTCGAATTTCTTAAAATTCAGATGGGTGCTTTTAAAAATATAGTTAAAAATAAATGTATGTTGTGTTGAAACTTGTATGGGACAAAAATGGGCTGATTATAACCTCCCACCCGTAATTAATTAAAATCGGAAAAGTAGATCTTAAGATATGTTGGTTCGCAAAAATTGTGGATAGACCGACAGACCGAACAACAAATCGTCAGACAGATATGGGACCAAAATTATTCCCTGACGTCTGAAACGGATTAACCTTCGGTAAACTCGGAAGAAAAAAAGCATTCAGTAATTTAGAAGTGATAAAAAAAATCAGAAAAGCTAATTCTTATGAAAATTGAGTACAAGAAAAAGAGAAGTGTTAAGAGAGGGTTAAAGTATACCTAGAGAGAAGTCAAGCAGACCTAAGCCAATAATCCAAGGATCTGGCTTTTTTTCTCCTTATTAAAGAAGAAAAGATGGGAAAAGTTTTCCATCTTGTCCTCAGTATAGAGGGGATTGTCTAAGTTTGGTTTGCTGAGAGGATACTTTATAGGACAAGGATTCCTGACCCTGTAACCTTCCCTCTCAGTGAACCCACTCGTCGAGATCCTAACTGAGCAGATAAGCACGATAAACCTCTAGTGCTTAGTTCCCATCTTCCTTACATCCATATCGACATTGAGCAAAGAATACCTCTTTAACCCAAAGTAATATCATTAACAAGTAGCGAACCTATTCAATCGTAATTCCATTTAGTTACAATTTATAATAAAAAAATAAAATTACAAGATAATTACACATTATAGAAAAATTCCTTATTTTAAGAAAATTACAAACGTTAGAGGAGATTAGATGAAGCTGAAGGTGGTTTGAGAAGTGCATGTGGCTAGGGAAAATTAATGGACATCAAAAGTGCCTAGTTATCGGAAGAATGTAGATAAGATTAGAATGTAGATAAGAATAGAATGAAGTAGAAATATACAAGAGGTGGGGAAAGAGTAATTGACAGGGTAAAGTTCAAAGTAAAAAATGATATCGCAAATAATACGCAAATAAAAAATAAATAAATTGATCGTTAAAATTAACAAATCCTAAAAGGAAAAAAAAAATGGAGAAGACAACGACGATAGAAAGGTCTTTACTAAATATTAATTTTTAGGGTGTAACTACGAGTACCTAATTATATACAAAATACTGCTCGAAAGTAGTAGGGATACGAGAGTTCTATGATGATCTAGCCTGCCTGGCTATTGTTATTTTGGGAGCATGCTATTGTTAATTTGGGACCCTGGCCGTTGCTTGCTCAGAGCCCCCTGCTTCCTTCTATAGGGGTCTGTCCCTTCACCTGTTGTTAGAAAGCCCACCCCCCAACCTGTCCTTCCTCTGCTACGCTATTTTGAATTCCCCGGGTGTTTTTTTTTTTATTTTATTTTTTTTTATTTCAAATATGCTGCCACCTTCTAGAGTTGAAATATTCGATAAAAAATCTATGCCTTGGCTGGGTTCCGATCCTTCGACCTTCGGATCGTGAGTCCGACGCCTTACCCATTCGGCCACGAGGGCTGTTGAGCTTATACTACACAGAGTTACTATCTAAGTAATTTTTTCAATGTCCCACCAAGCTATAGTATTTCATCAAGCTATAGTATTTTTTATATTGATAATATGGTACTCTTATACTTTGTTACCCACCATTTATTTATTTATTAATTATTAAATTAAAGTGAACTATAGTTTTGTTCGAAATTTATTGGATTAAAGGTTACTTTGCCTTACTAGATAGTTAGACTAATGGATATTGTCAGTTTATTTACAGAAGTTTGATATTCCTTTGCCTCAAAGGAATATTTGAACATTCCGCAGTTAAGATTGTCAATTAATTTGAAAATTAAAAAAAAAAAAAATGTCAAAACCCCACCCTAGGGTGGGTAACAAAGTAAAAAAGTACCGATAATATAATATTATTATATTTTACCTTGGTTGATGTAGACCGGTTGTAATCTTACTCAGGAAAAAGGTAAAAAAGGTAAAAGGAGCCGTATCCTTTTACCTTTTGTCTACTTCCACGGCGGCTGTTGGGTTTATATTACAGGGGTTTAGAATAGTTGGAAAGAGGGCTAAGGGGGTGGATCGGTTTAACTTCAATGGAGAGTTATTACCTTTTCGTAGAGACATATAAGAAAGTCCACTTGAAAAGATGACAATTTTTACCTGTTATACGTAGGCAGTTTATTTTTATTTTTCCCTACAAAAAATTACTTCTTACTCCTTTTAACAAATTCTTTAAATTTTATAAAAAATAAAAAAACTGTCTTTGTAAAACAGGTAATATCTTTACCTTGTTAGATGTACCATAGTTACTACCCCGCTACGGTTCCTTTTACCTTTTGTCAGTCTTAAACATTATAATTTTATTATGTTTATCCTATACTTCTAAATATCTCCATCATTTATAAACATAAACATATTATTTAAAGAATCCTAAAAATGTTTAAAAATAAAAAACCAGTCTCTGGTAAACAGGTAATATCTTCACCTTGTTTGAGGTAGTTCCGGTTGTGACTTTATTCGGGGCGGCTCCTTTTTACCTTTTATCCTTCTTTAAACTGATAATTTTATGATGTTTATTCTATACTTCTAAATATTGCCATCATATATGACCATATCGTTTTTAACGAATTTTTAAAACTTTAAATAATATAAAATAAAAACTATATACCTAAAGCAGGTAATTTCCAAACATCAAACTAAAAGTAATTTAACTTATAAGGTTCTAAAACTAAAGAGTAAAGAAATACAAAAAATATTGGTATTATAGTTTAAAGAAACATTTATTTAAAAGTAGATAAATATATACATTTAAATTCACATATTACAAGATTATTTATTCGTTATCAAAATCAATGATAAATGCACCTTTAGTAGTTCTTCCACGATATATAAGGATGTTGGGGACCTCGCGTACATCTACTGGAATTTCTGGATAAATTTTATCGGCTAGCCTGTGAGGAAGGTAGAGTCGTTTAGTTTCACAATCATTAGTCTCAATCTCCACTGCTACACTCGGGCCTAAGGATGTAGCAGTTCTAATCATAGTCTTCAAAGTGTAATTCCCAGGTTTAAGATCGGCGAATGAGATGGTTTCCCGCTGTTTTGATGCCTCTTTACAAACTTGAAGAAAAGACATCTGGAAATAAATTAAATAAACAAATGTGTGAGTCTGAGGAAAATGCATTATTTTTTACATTATTATAAATATTAATATTGTTTTTCAAATTATTGAATAAAACGGAGTTACTTACAATGCTGATATATTTCAAGAAATTGTGTATGAGTAGGGTCTTGGAATGAACTACAACTCTGAAGCTTCAGCAAAAATAACTTTCTGAATGGTAAAATTAGGAAAGTAACTCCTTTTATAGATGTTTTTCAACTCCCTCTCCCTGTCTGAACGGGGAGGGGATTGGAGGTTTAGGGGGAATTCCACCCTTCCCATTGAATATAAAAATAGTTGAAGTTTATTTTAAATAATATTGTAAATAAGTTATTTATTAAATAATAGAGACTCACCCTATTTTAAACGCCTTTCGTGCGTGGAGAAGCTTTCTTCGGAGGGTGTATCTACCATCTGGAAATTTCTTTTTTGTGCATATATAATTTTACCGTTGACATTTAATTTGCTAATTTGTTTATTTGTTGCTCTGAGCGATTCTTCTGAATGACACTTTGCTACATGTATATGATATTTGGTTAATTTAACTATATGTGAACTGTCATATGCACAAATAATAAGGTCTTTAGTGAAATTCATTCTCACTTTGAAATTATAACGCCGAAAATATATACTTAAAATATTGAAGTTTCTCGTGTTTATAAAATAATACAACTGTGTGAATTCGGTAAATGTTTAAGAAGTTTCACATGAGTGCAGGTGACCCGCCCAGAAGGTACGAGTCGGGGGCGGTTTGGGGGTATAATAAATCTGGTTGACATTTGAGAGACATACCCGAGTCTTCAACATAATGTGACAATGCAACGTCTAATGGTAAAAAACCTTTTTCCATTAGTCGGTAGGGCTATTGAATATTATTGAAATAGGGTCACCTTTTAACCTTTTAGAAAGTTGTGATTGACATAATTGTACAGGTGTTTTTAGAAAAGGAAACAGTTAATAAGTGAGTAACAAATCAGTTTGACATTTGGGACATCGCCCTGAGTTTTTTAATATAATACCTCTATTCAACTTTTAACAATATAACATTCACCATTAGTTTTCGGTTCAAATATAATTGAAATAGCTTTTTACCTCTAGGAGGCATTTACCTTTTTACCCTTTTATCTAATTTAACCTTTACCTTTTAAAATTGTATAGATACTTTTTAGGTAGATAGACCTCCATAAAAAAATAAAAAAAAATTAAAATAAAAAAAATAAAAAAATAATAAAAAAAAAACCTTTTAAGGATTCCCTTCGGAAAAATAATAAATAAAGTAAACAGTGACAGGACGTGGGAGGAGAAAAAAAAATGGAGGGGGTAAAAGAGAAAACTTCATATGTGACGTCTAAGGGCCCATCCCCCCTTATAGTGGGGAGAAACCCCGCTTCCACATAGGAGGGGTGAAACTATCCCCCACCTATTTTTCTATTTGACTATCCGTCAACTGTGTATGTTCATTCTCACATACCTTAAAGAACTAGTTACATCAGTTTATACAATTTCTTTAAGTTCTTTTTCGTGAGTAACAAGTGTTTTTGTGAAAGTGCTTACTATCTCCACTTCAAGTCTTCTTTCCTCAACGAAAGCTACAATCAACCAAATAAGTAAGTGGAATTTATTATAATATTTTCATTATTAGATATATTAAACTGTTCTTTAGTTATTACAATAAGTCGGGGAATGTTTTAAAAGAGATCCAACACAATTTACATTTGTTTTTGCTTTATTTATTTTACAAATTTCTGTTATTACAAAATATTGAGGAATATAGTTTAAATTTTAACATTAGTAAAAAAATTCAATTTATAGTAATAATTAAACAATATTAAAATAAATATTTACTGCATTTAAATTCTAAATACGTTGCATCGCTTGAAATATGATTTTTAAAATTACGCATAAATACAGTTGTAATATGTCTATCATTTAATAGAGTATTTTTATTAAAATGTCTAAGAAAATTACTCGGGTTTTCTCCTCTTGAAACATAACATAAAAAAATGATCGCGTAGAATCCGCACACGGAAGTAAAAGAATTTTGAAGAACTTGAGTGTTGAAGCTCCAAACTTTTGAATTTCTTGTTAAAAAATTTAATATTTCAATTTGTGGGAATCGTCCAAAGGAGTCGAAAAAAAATCCCTCTCCACTTTGATTAATATAAACACTTAACCAATGTCTTCCTGGTCGGGAATCTGGTTCATCATTTATTACGAGAGCTACAGGAGGTTTAACTAATCGGGGTATTTTATTGCATGGATAGACGCCATGAAAAATAATTTTCACGAAGCACTCACTTCGACAGATTTTTTCGATTTGTATATTATCCATTCCGTGTTCGGTGTTCAACTGTGAATATTGCTTTAATTTACCCTTCTTATAAAGCTAAAGAAGTTATGAAGCATAATCGGTTGTAACAGTACGTTCCTTGGAAATTTCAATTAAATTTTGATATTCAATGTACAATATTAGAGTCACAGGCTCGGGTAAACTTTCTTTAAACTTTAATTCCAAACTCACAGATCCCTGTCGTAATAATTCCCAAGTATTTTCAATTCTCGACACCGACAGATCGAAACAGAATAAGGTATACCCGGCTTTATACAGGTCTCTCGATATCGTGTTACCAGAGTCTCTACAGTGTACACCACTAGCAAGAAACATTCCCATGTAAGCCTCGATATAGTCGTCTTTGGAGAAATCTAGTTGATAGGGTCTCGTAGAAAACATTTGTCCGTCGATGTGAAGATTTAAATAATTTAAATTGTAATGTTTGAAATTAAAAGGGTTTAAAGAGTAATCGCCGCAAAAAGCCTTGTTGGATACGAACCCACAGACTAACCTTTTTGGTATTTGTCCAATCAATGTATTATCTAAGTGATGACTAGAAACCCCACTAGGAATAGTAAAAGTCTTTAAATCTGTTCTAGTTATAGGATATCTAGCGTTACCTATACTTAACGCTTTACTATGTGCTAGTAGAATTGTCGGAGATATCTTGACTCGTTTAACATATAGTGAACAATCTAGAATTTTTATTTTACATTTATCCGCGGCGCTCCCCATCAAACATAATGACTCTTTATTAGGGGTTAAAGTGTATCTTGTTTCAATTCCATTTAAAAGGAGCTTTTCCTGATTTGTCATATCTAAATTTAATTTACCCATCAAGTGAACCGTTTTACTTTCCTCTGTAAACGAGCGTCGTTTTGTTAGACCAGGATTATCATCCAAGCTATCGAGGTTACCTTTATCTGAAACCCAAAGCATTGAGGTTAAATGACTTTGTTTTGCCTCGTTCCCGAAATTAAGGAGATTTTCAATATAAGATTTATAGTGATAAAGATGCGAAGACGTGGAAACTAACTTCTGGTTTAGACTTAGCGTTATTTCTCTGAAAATACTATTCATAAAATTATTCACTGGTCCTATTTTACTCCCGGCAGCCAAAGATGTACCATCTTCTTTCTCAATTCTTAAACTCAGTTTCAAATATGTGTGAGCGAGGTCGGTATAATTATCACCACTCCCGGTTATTACAAATTCTATGGGTGATCCGTGTGAGATAGCACTAATAGGTCTTGCTAAGAACCAGTCAGTTGCCTCAATAGAACTCTGAGTTGGGGGCAGACAGAATAGGTCCAAATCTGAGTTTAAACAAAGAGGACTCAGATGATGGATAAGGGCCATAATTGTTATTTTTTAGATGAGAATATATCGCGTAAAACTTTACGAATTTTTTTTTTTTTTTTAGTTTGTTTTTTAGTTATCCGTTTAGTCCTGTCGATGCTGACTCTTGAAGCATACTGAGCTTTTCTCCCCCCTCCTGTGAACTTAAGTAATTTATTTCTGATATTACCCCCCGTTTCAGTAAGTCGGGTTCTAGCAGATTCCTTCAGTGATCTACCTTCATCTAAATCCGTTAATACATTTAGCCCCGTGTTCAAAACTTCCCGTGTTAGATTTTTAGCACCACTCTTAAATATTGGGCTGAAAAATTTATAAAGCCCCGAAAAGAAATTCCCAAAGCCATGGCCTCGCTGATTGTAACCCCCCCTGTACACTGAGTTTATACCTCCCCCCGCCTGGTCCATATAATATTTTTCGTATAGGTTGTGCATAGTAAGAGCTCTCAATAACAAATGACAGATTTAGGTTAGGACCGGACCCTTTTAAAATGAAGTTTTATTATTGATGTACCAAACTCGAATGGAATGGGATCACCTACATCGTTTCGTAATTCTATTTCTACGGTTTCAAATGACTTTTTCGAAAGAGGAATATAATGTGGGGCGTTTATATAGATTACACCGTTACTACCATAGGCGGGGGAACCACTATCAATATTAATTATTCCTAGAAGTGGAGCAGAAGAATCACCGACCAGTTGATGTGTAATTATATCGGTGTAAATAAATATGGTTTTTGGTAAACCTCTTTGGACGCTAGCAGGGGAAGGTGATTCAATTACCCGCTTTGTAATTAAAGTCATTGCATCGAATCCAAGGATTAAACTGAGTGTAGGACAAAATTTAATTGCACCGATATCCTCGTCTAATATTTTAAGTAATACCGTTTTGTGTGTAAAATTATAATCTAAGTGAATTCTTCCTTTAAGCCCCAATGTAGAGTTTATGGAAACTATAATTTCATGAGGGGATAAGTAATTCCCGGCTTTAACTTTAACTAGGGATCCTTCAATCTCAATGTTATTCATCTCATCTTCTTTAGCATACCAAATATCTTGATTTGTATGGTTAACACTCCAAAAAGAGTTGGGGTAATGAACTTCCACAAGCGCGACTACCCAGTCCCCCTCAAGCTTAATGTGGTTAGCTAACTTGGTAGTAAACATAGATGTTTTATTATCTACAAATATCCCTAGACTAGAATTACTTGGCAGGGTTAAATAGAATGATTCCATTCTGCTGGATGTCACATAAACAACTGAATCAAGTAAGATGTGAGAGTAGGTATATATATAAACAACAACTATCATATATATTTATTTATAAAAGGTTTATTAAAAATAATTTTTAAATTTAAGATTACCACAATTATATAAAACAACAATGTTTTAGTCTTACTACTGAATATCGGTTTCTTTTATCCATGAATTAAATTTATCGGGGAAGCCAAGCCATTTGACATATAGTTTATTTCCTCGAGTCTTAATTACACGTTCGATGCGATGGATTTCAGGTGGATGAACCTTCTGTAATTCTGCTTCGTAGAAGGTTCCTAGTATTTCATCGTGTGCCAAATCTTCGAGTTTATATACAGGACGTCGTCTTGGTATAACTTCTATGATTCTAAAAATCTCTACTGACCAGTTAAACTCATGACATTTCTCAAATTTACCTTTCTCCCTCGATATCCTTACGTAATCATTTTTTTTTAATTTAGGTCTAGTAAGAGGAACTTTCAAACATTTTCTATAATGCCTCATTCTTATTACATCTTCAGTGTTTTTATTCACCTCCCGTGGAGATATATTTAAAGCCGAATGTTTAGACTCATTGTAAGCACTAACAATATCCTGTAAAACATCTATGTACCTCTTAGATCTGGTCATAGTAAAGTACCGAGCTATTTTTTCCCGTAGAGTCCTGATTACCCTTTCTACAAGAGAGCATTTGATATCGGGGTTATTTGCCGACATGTGTTCAATTCCCATCTGCTTTAATATTTCTCGAACATTTCTATTAAAGAACTCGGTACCTTTATCTGACATTATAATTGTAGGTTTCCTATAGGTAAAAATATCTGCTAACGCGTTTGCGACTTCACTACCTTTTTTAGACTTTAAAGCTCGAACAAATAGATATCTTGAAAAAATATCGATACAAATTAAAAGATAGCGATAATTATTGTTAGAGCACGAGATAGAACTAAAATCGGCCAGATCGATCTGCCATTCCATATCTATTGATTTAACGTAATATGCATTTCTTAAAAAGCGTTTTCGGACGGGTTTATTTAATGAATAAGTTTCCTGTTTACTAAGCCAGTCATTTACATCCTTATACGTACATTTACTTGCAGCTTGTAGTTTTCTAACAGAAGTGAGTCCAGCAGGGTGACGAGGGTTAAAATATATATTTTCCATTAGAAACTTAATCGCTCCCAAGTCGGTGTATTAATTGACGGTGTGTTAGGTCTGTTATGGAGTGAAGGTTTTCCGAGATCACGTTCTAGCTCAAAAGATGAATTCTGAATATCTCGAACCTCCCGATAAAGAGCGTTGTTTTTAATTATTTCTCGTGGAATATTTAACTCCGCTAAAACAGTTTTAAACTGACCGAGTGAGCTAGCCTTTTTCTTGTTTCTTACTGTATCTGATATTAGATCAATAATATTCGAGTTAGAAAATTTCTTACCCTCAATATACACTTCACCCTTTGTGTTCCAAGATATTATATTGGAATTTTGTAATTTTTTGTACAGCACACTCGCTGGTCCTCTAGAAGTTTTCGGTACAGAATTTAGTAATTGTCTTCTAATGTCGGGGATATCGTCATTATCTTCTAACGGGCGTCTTACTTCAAAATCCTCGTGGGTCGATTTATCATGTGGAGATGACGGTGGTTCCTCCCTGCCCCAAAGCTCAATAGACATAGGCTCACGTTTCTCCTTGTTTAGTCTTAAATATTTATCTAATACTCCCTGAAACAGCTTCCACTTTTCAAAATCAGATATCCCACCCATTTTTATAATGTTTTCCATTTGCTCGTCAAGATTTTGAATCAAATCGGGTTTTCTCGTACCTGAATTCAGCCTGTTTACACTCTCTGCGGGGACTAAGATCATTTTCCTTGTGTTTATCATTTTTCCAGAAAACTCGTAATTACACTAACAACTGGTTCCAGGAGGAGTGGTAGGAATAAACTGCCTCCTCGTTGTATAGTTCTTTTCTTTTTATTCCATGACTCCCCCTTTTTAACCATTCGTCGTAATAGCTTGGAATGTTTAGAAAGTGATTCTTTCTGATGTGGTTTTAGTTTAACGTTTCCACGTAAAACGTTCAATGCACAGTTACAAAGTAGTATCACAAGATCACGATCTGCCGACTTAATGATATTTTTTCTTTTTTTAGCATCGGCCTCTAGAAGGGACAATAAGTGATGATGCTCGCCTTGATTCATGTTTACCACTGACTAATTTTTTTATACTGACTTTTTCTTATAGGAGTGTAGACAACACATGCCTCCCCTGGAAATATATTTGTCCTCAAACGATGTTCATCGGGTGTTGACTGTTTAAAATCAAATAACAAGTATCCATGAGGTTGAGAGACAGCGTCTGAAAACGCTTCTAAAACAAAAGTAGGGTTTTCTGGGTACACTTGTCGCGCAAAGTGCATTATTTGCCCGCGATCACGAGGGTTTTTAAAACACACAATATAGTGGGCGTTCAGCGAGATATCCCGCTTTCCTTTACCCTGATTAAAAAGATTCTGAGATATAAATATTACACTAAGATTTCGATGATGAGAGCCTCTTATGAAAAAATCAACTAAACCATTCGATTGAGTCATTAAGTCGTCAATGACGACCAGTTTTCCTGTTTTCGAAATAGGAAACTCCTCTAAGTCTAATAACCCTTTATTAAATACTATCGGAATAGTTACAGATTTTCTTATTTCATCATAGAGGGGCTGATATTCCCCATAACACCATACAATTTCACTAATACTCCCATCGACTATATCCCTGAGATATTTCAAAAATTTCGCAACAAAAAATGACTTCCCACTTCCGGTTGGCCCCGCTATAATTGACGTAAATGGATGTTTCCAGCTCATAGACATTTTTACGACTGATTTAAAAGGGGAGAAAAAGTCATATCTTAACTATAGACCTCAATGTATATATATATGAAAAGTGGCATTGGAAGGAGGAGGAGTTTTAGTTAAGGGGAGGGGGCTAAAATAAGTATAACTGTCATACACATCAATTAACTCTCATTTTTATTTCAGACATGAGCGGACATACATACCTATGTGAGGGAAGATTCTGCGAGTGTTGTGTGGATGCTTTTCGGGGGTTGGAGGGTGTAAGCCTCTACGATGGCCTCGACTATTTATTCGAGGGTGTTGTAGAGGCTAGGAGTCAAACGGCGAGTCCGGTGCTGTTCCCCTCAAACGATTCTTTTCAAGGAGGAAACATGAGTCCCTTAATGTTTCCCTCTTACGAAAACTTGTTTGAGGGGGGCTCACCGGATATAATCCCACCATCGCAAAATCAGGAAGATATCCTCCTCCGGGTCAACCGGGTAGTAGGACCCGATGAAAGTTTTGAGGATGACCTCCACCTCATGATAAACCCGGTTGTGCAGCGGGAAGAAGAAGAAAGTCTGGAAGAAGACTTCAACCAGCTGTTCAACCCGGTAGTAATGCCCTTGTCAAGTGAGGATGAGGTTTGTAGCGGTTAGTCTCATTGTACTTTTATTTGATTATTTTTTTTTTTTTTTTTTTTTTTTTTTTTTTTTTTTTTTTTTTTCCATCGCTATTTTAGACGCAACTTAACATTATATTAATATTTTATTTTTGTAGGGTTATGCATCTTTTGCGGCGTGAGGGCAGTGGACGTCCGGAGTCATGAGAGGGAGTGTTCAAATCTCGTTGTGAACCCATCAATTGATCATGGTTTTTCTCTTTCTTTTCTTTAATTTTAAATATTTAATTATTTTTTAACCGGCAAAATATACAATATATTTCTCGGTGTATTTATTATTCAATTTATTTGGTTATTTTTAATTTATTTTTTTAATATATTTTTTTGTTTATTTATTTTTATTTATTTATTTGTTTATTTTTCACAGGATTGTGCCATTCTTGTGGACTGTGGATGGAACACTCTCTCTCCCTCCATGAACTCACTTGCGAGAGCGGTGGACTCGCAACCACAACATACAACCGTCAAATAGGGGAGGGTCTAACCTCTGAACCATCTAACAAACGGAAATCCCCACCAAGGGAGACCTCAAGTAGGCATTGTAATCGCTGCGGAGTGACTTTTATCACTCTTCAAAACCTCCTAAAGCATGAGAAATCATGTAGGGGGGTTTCTTCTCCCAGACCTCTCCTTAAATGTTCTAAATGTGAGCGTGTTTATAAAACTCTAAAATATCTACAAGCTCATGAGTTGTTGTGTTCTCAACCGATTTGTTTTAAATGCGGTAAAGTTTTTACACTTCATAAGAACAAGAAACGCCACGAAGCTGTGTGTAAATACGTATTCGAGTGCATGAAGTGTGGTAAGAAGTTTACCGATTTAAAACGTAGATCAAATCATGCAGTGAGATGTAACACCGTGTATAATGGTCAGTGTAGTAAATGCCATCATGCTTTTTCAAACAGGTATTTACACCTGAACCATGAGGAAAACTGTGGTGTTCCATCTACTTCAAGACGTGTTGAACCATCAACTCGTGAGCTAGTTTCAGTAAGACCCAACCTCGATCTAGTGCAGGAATATGAAAGTGCGTATCAGGGGCGAATAAAATCCTATTTTATTCGCTCTAATGATAACCAAAGCCTGAACACATTTTTTGATTCGGCTTTAGATCGAGTAGTAGAACTTTTAAGGAAAGCTCTGGTTGAACTTAGAGCCCTAAAAGTAAACTTTGTGGTAGATTGCAGCTTTTCCAATATCCACGGTGAAAGGATGGAGTTTAATTTTAAAACCAGTAATACTCCGGTGGATATGAGTACACCTCTAGGTGAGTTTGTAAGGTTGCAATTTAAAAAAATGACGTCAGAAATGGAGGAGGGACAACTACAAAAAAGTAGTTGGACACTTAATGGGGTGGATGGCCTAAGAATTAAAATAAACAAATTCCAACCTTTACTTGGGTCATCCTACCTTCCACTTCCCAAATCTATTTCAGACAAAAAAGCAGTCATAAACTTTAACAATGATGACAACATGTGTTTTAAGTATGCAATCCTTACACCGCTCCTCGACGCTCCCCGGAGTATAAATAAATTCAATCAGTTAAATCATACATATGATTTCAGTGGGATTGAATTCCCTCCTTCCACCGTGGATATTGATAACTTCGAGGAGAAAAACAATATCTCCGTAAATATTTTCGGGCTTGAAAATAATCAAATATGCCATCTAAGGCTCTCGAGAAGGGAGAGGGTGGATCATCGGGATCTGCTTTTAATAACCGAGAAACTATGTGAAAATCCTATGTCAGTTTCACCTAATTTCGAGGTTAAAAAACATTTCACTTATATTTCCAGTCTCTCTCGCCTCGTAAGCTCTCAAATATCTGCTCACAATGGGGAATTACAGTTCTGTAAGAGATGTCTCACACATTTTGGGGGTACGGACTCGAAAACGGCTGAAGCTCAGCTTAGGGATCATACAAATCTGTGTGACCTCCACAAACCCATAAGAGTGGACCTACCATTTAATAAACCTTATGTGGAATTTTGCAACTACGGTAAACAGATTCGTATACCCTTTGTTGTGTACGCTGACTTTGAGAGTATTCTTACTCCCATTAATGGATGTGCACCTTCTCCGTCTACATCATTTTCAAGTCCATACCAGGTGCATACTCCTATGTCATTTTGCGCCTATGTGAAGCCGTCAGTTGAGGTAGAACATCTATCACTACCCTTCTCGACGGAACCATATGTGTATAGAGGCGAGGATGCTCCTGGTAAATTTATGGAGTATTTAACCGAGGTGGCAAAGGGGTTAGACCCAATTTATAAAAAAATAGTACCTCTAAGTATGAGTAATAACGATAATTTAGCGTTCCATGCCGCAACTACTTGTTGGTTTTGTTTGAAACCTTTCTCGAATGATGACCCTGCTGTTAAAGATCATGACCACTTAACAGGTCGCTTCAGAGGGGCAGCCCATAGTAAATGTAATGTCAACGCTCAATCCCCTAAATTCCTCCCAGTGTTCATGCACAATTTAAGCGGATATGACTCACACTTCCTGATCCGTGAACTCGGTGAAGGTGTCGAAGGACGAGTTGATATTATCCCGCAAACATCCGAAAAATATGTCTCTTTCTCAAAACAAGTTTATGGTATCACCCTTCGTTTTCTCGACTCCTTTAGATTCATGTCCACTAGTCTCGAGCAGCTAGTAAATAATTTACCGTCTGACGCCTTCAAAAACATGACGAAGTATTATTCGGGCGAGAGACTAGAGCTCATGATGAAAAAGGGTGTCTACCCCTATGATTTTGTGGATTCATGGGAGAAACTAAACGAACCATCCCTCCCCCCAAGAGAAAAATTTTTTAATAAATTAAATCAAGTGGAATGTAGTGAGGAAGATTACAGTCACGCACAAAATGTGTGGACAGCATTCCAGTGTGAGACACTTGGCAACTACGCGGATCATTATGTGAAGTCAGATGTACTTCTTCTAAGTGACGTTTTCGAAACATTTAGAGAGGTAACTCTGGCTACTCATAAACTCGATCCTGCGTGGTATTACACCGCCCCTGGTATGACGTGGGATGCTATGTTAAAATTCACTGGTGTCCGACTTGATCTCCTCACTGACTACGACATGATAATGTTAATCGAGAGGGGTATTAGAGGAGGAATGTGTAGCGTCATGCATAGGTATGCTAGTGCTAATAATAAACATCTAGAATCTTACGATTCAAATAAGCCTAGTTCATACATATCTTACCTTGACGCAAACAATTTATATGGTGATGCGATGTCTCGTCCGCTTCCGAGTGGAGGGTTTGAATGGGTCGATTACCCGGAACAAATTGATATCCTTTCACTCCACGAAGAGGATACATACGGCTACATCTTAGATGTAGACATCGAATACCCCTCAAAATTACATCGTCTACATTCCGATTTCCCGTTTCTCCCTGAATCCATTGTCCCCCCATCTGAAGAACTAAATTCAACCCCCAAATTAATCCCGCACTTAGGCAAAAGAAATAATTATGTTGTACACTATATGGCTCTAAAACAAGCCCTAAGTCACGGTCTAGTCCTAGTCAAAATCCATCGAGCTGTAAAATTTTTACAGTCTCGTTGGTTAGAGCCGTACATTAAATTCAACACTTCCCTTAGAAAGCAAGCCCGGAACTCGTTCGAGAAAGATCAATTTAAGCTATACAATAACAGCGTATTCGGGAAAACAATGGAATCTGTACGCAAGCGTCAGAGTATCCGCCTTGTGACCACAGAAAAACAGGCAACTAGGCTTATTAACAAATTTAATTTTAAGGACAGATCAATTATGTCAGAGAATGTGGTTATATTTCAAATGGAAAAGAAGAAAATCCTTTTTAATAAGCCTAGTTACGTCGGGATGTCTATATTAGACTTGTCGAAGACGGTTATGTACAGATTCCATTATAATATCATGCAACCCCGCTACGGTATGGAACGCCTTCAGCTGCTCTACACTGACACGGACTCCATGATTTACTCTATCAAGACGGATGATCTGTTCCGGGATATGTTCAATATGAGTGAACATTTTGACTTTTCAGACTATCCACCCGATCACCAAAATTTCTCCTTGGCAAATAAAAAGGTCTTGGGGAAATTTAAGGATGAAATGAATGGGAAAATAATATCTGCCTTTATAGGTTTAAAACCCAAACTATATGCCCTGAAGGTGGATGGTCAAACCAAGAAGCGAGCCAAAGGTGTGAATAGGTCTACACTCAGGGGGATAACATTCAATGATTATCTTAAATGCTTACACGAGCAAAAGGCCATGTTCTCTATAATGCGGAATATACGATCAAAAAATCATATAGTCCGCAGCATAGAGAGCAATAAGGTCTCATTATCCCCCTTAGATAACAAAAGGGTAATTTTACCCGATGGTATAACTACCCGACCTTACGGCTTTATAGAAGATCCGGTTGATGTGTTTACTCATATTGAACATGTCTGTCATTTTATTGATATGGGTAAATTATAATAATAATAAGTATAATAGTAATAATAATAATAATAATAATAATAATACCTAATAATAATAATAATAATAATAAAGAATAAGTCATAGGATAACTTCAACTTCAAAGTTTATGTATATAATTTAATAATACTTGTAAATATTAAAATTAAAAAAAAAAAATTAATGTTACTTGGAAATAACTAATTAGAAAAAGATATTAATAATATTTTCTCCCATGTATACCTAGTAGGTATATTTAAATAAAATGTTCATATTTTTTTTTTTTTTTTTTTTTATTTAAATTATTTTTGTAAATTATGTTGGTGTAGAGCAACCTTTAAAAATATGTAAAATAATATAATACAAATAATAATAATAATAATTTAAAGAGGTACTTATATAACAAAATAAATATAATATAATAATAATAATCATTTGCTGAAAAATAAAAATCATAAAATATATATATATATATATATATTATTCAAACCAATTGCCAATTGTTTTCATTTTTTTTTTTATATTAGTTTTAGAACCTTACATCCTAATACTAACGCTGTGTAGTATAAACCCAACAGCCCTCGTGGTCTAAGAAGAATTACTTATATACTAACTCAGTGTAGTATAGACCCAACAGCCTCCGTGGAAGTAAACAAAGGATAAAAAGGATCCGTCTAACCATTAGAAAGGGTTCAATCATTCGTATGCAAAACATTAGACAGGCTTCATCCTTTGGTTATCGATTTGAAAGGGCGGTTCTCCCTCAATCGCTAATGGGCAATGTCGGTTGCGACAGTGGCATCAATACACCAACCTGTATGGTAAAAATATAATAATATTATATTATCAATATAAAAAATATTATAGCTTGGAGGTACATTGAAAAAAATTACTTATATACTAACTCTGAGTGGTTAGAACCCAACAGCCCTTGTGGCCGAATGGTTAAGGCGTCGGACTCACGATCCGAAGGTCGTATGTTCGAAACCCAGCCGAGGCACAGATTTTTTACCGAATATTTCAACTCTAGAAGGTGGCAGCATATTTGAAAAAAAAAAATAAAATAAAAAAAAAACACCCGGGGAATTCAAAATAGCGTAGCGGAGGAAGGACAGGGTGGGGGGTGGGCTTTCTAACAACAGGTGAAGGGTCCGAACCTTCTAGAAGGAACCAGGGGGCTCCGAACAATGAACGGCCAGGATCTTAAAAAAAAAAAAAAAATAAAAAAAAAAAAAAAATAAAAAAAAAAAAAAAAAAAAAAAACACCCGAGGGCGGGGGGGTGGGCTTTCTAACAACAGGTGAAGGGACAGACCCCTCTAGAAGGAAGCAGGGGGCTCTGAGCAAGCAACGGCCAGGGTCCCAAATTAACAATAGCATGCTCCCAAAATAACAATAGCCAGGCAGGCTAGATCATCATAGAACTCTCGTATCCCTACTACTAGGGTTGGATTAACTCGATATTGACCTAGTGTCGGCTCAACCTGCCCTACCACCAGTACCACCTAACATTTGGTACAGACCAGACCACGCGGCACCGAGTCTTCCAAACGAGACCAACACGATTCAGAACGAAGAGCAAGTCAGAGCTAGTAACAAACGTCTCTAGTTATTATCGCCTACTCCGACTGGGAAAAATTCAATGAATTTATTGAGTCATTGCTATTTTATTTTATTTTCTGACGGGACTTTTAAGCAGCGGCTGTCTTACTGTAAGACAGGAACTGTCCAAGCCTTTTCGAATAGCTGCTCAACATACAATCGTAAGTTTATTTAGCCTGTTTGCTTCGGTCGGCTTTACACTTGGTTGGTCAAATTAAAAAGAAAAGAAAGGGAAGAAGTAAGGAGGTGTTAGGTGTTAGCGTTACATAAACTTAGCGCAGCTCAGTGAATGTGAAAGGGAAACTTGATAATGAGACTCGAGATAATTAAACAACAGACTGGTTCGCACTGAGGAATATCACCATTATAAGATGACGCACAGCAACTGACTGATCCTCACACATGAATATATTATGTAACTCCTATGCCGTGAGCACGTTTTTAATATGCCTACGTCAATAAATACACAATGGAGTCGAGTGCAAACGAGAAATTCCAACATGCACAGTATCGATTGATTCACGTCCTTTGACCCGAAGGACGTGAACTGCAAAAGTCAGCTCTCTACTATTCAACCAGTTCATTTCTCTACCCGGTTTCTATATCCAATATCCAAGTAAATGCAGATAGAGTGTCAGTCCAACACTGGCAGAAAAAAACCATAAACTTGTTCCTTCGTCTAAACGGAAAATAAAAACCTTGGGCAAGCGACTTGTGGCCAGCGAGTTAGCAGAAATCGATGAGTAATGGTCCGATGGCAGTCGGGTAATAGGACGTAATCACAGGTTAGAGTGACGTGTGACGCCGAGTCCATAAATGGCCGAAAAAACAATTTGAATAAAAAATAAATAAATAAAATAATAAAAACACTTTCTAGAAAATAAAACACAAAAGAAAAAAATATGTTTAACAGCCACAGTACTACGATCACACATGCCTGTATCACTATATAAAGATAAAGGCGCGGGCGCTAGCAACAAATCAAAAACGCAATTGATGTGTTTTATTTTTCAAAAAAAAAAAAAAATAATAACCTGAGTCTTGCCCACAGCAGGGTGCAGACAAGTGCCCAGTTACGTGTTTCCATGACGTGCATCTTTACTTAAACCAATTCACCCCGCTTTACTCACCCTCATATCTCTGCTTTCTCTTAAGATTGGCCTTTGTGCTTTTGAAATTTTAAGCATAAAGCTAAAGTAACTTAGAACACTATAAAAAAAAGTAGCCCTTATCATCAAGCCTTTTTAGGGTCCATAGGCAAAACCAAGGACCCTTATATTTTCCTGCGTGTGTCGGTCCGTCTGTCCTGTCGCCTGCTCTCACGGCCAGGGCCGTACCGCGGCTGTGGCGAAGGTGGCCCTTGCCAAGGGCGCAGGTTTGAGAAGGGCGCAAAATGGAGAAGAGGAAAAACATTTTTTGATTGGTAAGATTGGTCAAAATGAAAACTTTACACTTGGGTATAATTTCGGTTGTGTGAGCTGTCAATTTGTGTTTTTATGATGAACATTAATCACATTGTGACATTGCGCTTAGCGCGAAAATATTTACTTTTTGTAAATATTTTTCCGTTCAGTATTGTACTTAATTAAATTATAATTTAATATTTGCTGTGGTGAAAAGTAAAATGACAGTTGATGTTTTATCTAAATAAACTTTTTATATCAACCATTTAACCTTGAACCGAAAAAGGAGTTATTATAGTGTAGCAAGGTGTTAAATAGTACTTTTTTTTAAATAATACTTAAATGGTACTTTTTTTACGTGTTAAATAGTACTTTCTAGTAGCGAAAACTAAAAAATTACTTTAACTTTTAGAGCCAGAATTGCTTAAAAATTTGTTTTACTGACGTTAAAATTCCAAAAATTTTCCGGGGGGCCCCCGGACCCCCCTCTCCCCTGGGGAGTATTCCATACCCCCCAGACCCCCCGGTGGGGCGCACTTTTACGGGTTTGCCATGTACGCAGGAGCACCTAGGTACGGCCCTGCTCACGGCTACACCTTTCGTCCGATCACTTTGAAATTTGGCATGTATGTGTCTTGTACCTACCCACACATGTTAAAAATATAGCGACTTCAAAAAAGGGTACGTCGAGCTGATTACAAAAATATATAATTCTTTGGCTATAACTTTGATAGGGCGAGCGTAGGCAAGTTTAAAGTGGGTGTGAAACGTATCCCCCCCCCCTCTATCTGGCTTATGTGAAGTGCAAAAAATCTGAAAAAATTCCTGAACATTCTTCGACCAAAAGTAAAGATACCACTTTTTGGAAATTTCGAAAAAAATATTATTTTATTTTTTATTGACAAAATACGTTTTTTTATAATTATGGTATTTGCGATGTATTAATATGGTTGTAGTCTAGTTCAGTGGCAAAAAATACTTTATCAGAAGTTTGTTTATGTGTTTTGAGAATATCAGACTCACAGGATAGTTCAAAGTAAGCTTTTTAGCATTTTAAAAAACACCATCAATAGGGTACTACTTAAACTATAGAGTGTTGCCTACGGACCCGTGTGCTGACTAGAACACAGCGAGTTTAACTAAAATAAACACCTGTTTATTTTCATAAGGGGAGAGTTGCGAAGTATGCATTTTAGTTATAAAGATGTGTAAAAATAAGAATAAGTAAGCGCAAGGTTTGAGCTTAGTTTTAACATGTTGAGTGCAAGTAGTGTTCCTTTGCTATCATTATTCCAGCAGTTAATTGTAGAAGGGAAGAGAGACGTAACTGTCAATATTTACAGCTTCGTACTCGTTAATCGATATCAGATGCTCCATTTATATGAATCGCTCTCGCTTGATAAATATAATACCTATAAAAAATATTGATTTATATTGTTGGGCGTAGTCGTGTAGACGAGTTAGTAAGATTTTTCGTATAAGCAATTCTGGTTTCTTCACGTTATTACATTTATTTTATTTGTATTTTCACACACATTTAACACGTATTTTGCTCAAATTAATGTTACAATGATTAAATTAAAGGACAAGATATCGTGATCATGGCGTAATGACGTGATAAGTAGTCCTTTTTTCTCCTGAAAAAAATTCTTTTTCAACTCGAATGGAGATAACAGATTTTTACAAAAACATACATTTTTCATCAGGATAAGAGGTTTAAGCTCCGTTAAAAAAATTTAAAATAGAAAGTGGGTTACCTGTGACGGCGGGTGCTATCTGAATCCTATCTTCTCTTTCACCAATCCGAGGGTGGGATCTGAAACAGAAAAAGAGCATTACAACTGCAACTAAACACAATTCGGCCGTATTGATTAGTTCTCTTATAGGCCTCACTATAGTGTACAAAAACCAATTATTAATGTGCTCCACAAGGAGTAACATCCCGTATTTTAAACTTTTTTTATTTTCTCATATGAGTAAACGTAAAATATTGTGACTTTTAAGGTCCCCTGAGCCCAAGATTGTGGTCTTAGTCTGTCTGTCGTGTGTGCAGACGCGTGGAGCCTAATCTGCCGGGCCGAGAAATTAATTTTAGCTTTCAATTTACCAGAAATCAAACAACCACCTGTTTAACACTTTATTTATATAAGTATGTTTAATAATAAATTCATCAGAGATATTACGGGATATTATTCAGTATGGCTACGCATATGAGAAAATTATGATCGAGGTTGCCGTACGCATTTTTTCTATCGTTGTATTTAGGAATTTAATAAATATATTTACTTAAATACTATATTACGCCTATCATAGGAACGTCAGGTGCCTATAAAGGCGAAAGGTCACAAAAATTGACTATGGTAAAATTAAACGAATATCATGTTAACAATGGTCAAGGCCTAGTCGTAATTTTACACAGGAAAAATTAGGGTAGTAGAGTAGTAGGGGGAATAGAAGCCCAAGAGGGAAACACGGCCCGCTGGACCGACCGGTCTTAACAGCCTGACAATGTAAATCGTCGGCACGATTAGTGACTGTATTTGACTTTGACATGTGTCGGGGACGTTTAACGTGCTCGGCGACTAGATTTGGGACAGACAAAGCTTTTACGGGTTTACAAAGCCTCGGTGCTCAGAATAAATAGTCCACTTCCTACCAACAAATGCAACATAGAGGCTTTAAGGCTCTACCTGCCTATGAGCTAAGAAAAAATGCAAAATTAAAATTTCATTGGATCTAAGCAAACTTGCTTAGAACCAATAAAATTTTCTTTTTAATGATTTTTCTAACCTCAAAGGGCGGTAGAGCCTTAAACCTCTGAAATATAAGCCACTCGCACAAGCACCAACAATTAAGATTCGGTGAAAATTAATTATCAACATGAACAACTCAATTGAATTTACTGCGCGAGTATATAAAGACTGTCTCAGCTGCTAGATTAAACGACCTACGACGACCTACTCTCAAACACAGCGTCATATTTCCTATTCCTCTTACTTCTCCTATATTACCTCGACCAACACCATCACCAGTCCGATACAACTCCTAATCTAAACAATCGCTTTACTTCTCGGTAAATTAGATTTTAATAGAGTGGAATAATCAATAGAGAAAGAAAATCATCACACAAGAAAATTTTAATGTAAGTATCTACTTAATTATCGCTTCCGAGCTTACCGTCTGTAACAGAAGCAATGTAATCGTTTTGATGAACGACATTTTTGGGAACTAACATGTCTTAAAAATTCCCGATTTTAATAAAATTTGAATTAGGAAAAAATTAGCCTATTGTTGGTCTCTATATAATTTTTATTAACACCTTAATCTTTAGAAGTAGGTACTCATCCGATTTTTAAGAAATTTGGATGGATTGTCGAAAGTAGCCAATCTATTTCTCAAATCTTGTATAAATGATTCATATAATAATATGAATATTTTGTATTATAATATTATGCAATGCTAAGGAAGTGTAGTCAACTGAACTATTTTACTTCATGCTGTTACAATGTAAATTTTGTAGTTGTGTTAAAAATAAAAATGTATTAACACAATCATCATCTGTTTTCTGAACTGGAGCGATGCGGTAAAGTTATTTATGCGCAAGCGGTATTTATGCGGACATGCATATTGCCATTGTAGAATATGATTAGGTTGAATTAATGTAAAAGTTCTCACTCATTAGTAATAGTACCTAAAGAAAGTTCAGAGAGAAGTAGGCTTTTGCACTATACTCATGCCATTATACAAAGTAAATCTGACAGCTCAAATTGGCCAACCTATGTGAGGGAAAACATAAAAACACTTGGCGGTTATCTTAAGGTTATCCAGTGATATTTTTGTTTGCCTAGTTGGCCCAACATACTACCCGCCAAAATCTCCAGCTCTCATTGGCTCCCCTCCTTTTTTTTCCTTCAGCGCTGTCAGAGTACAAAGTATAATGGTACGAGTCTAGAAGAAGAAAACTTGATCGAAACCCAGTTTTCCGTCGAAAAACAAGTAACGAAAAAAAAAATCGATTCTTCCGGTGTATCATACATGTGATGCGACGCCTAAACAACTCGTATGGATTTGTGCTCAACATGGCAACAAGAAATATTTGTCGGGGAAAAACTTACATATCCCTAATTTAACTGAAAGAGCTTTAAAATGATATATAACATGCTATGCTATACAACCATAAACTTTCAACACTCTCGTTTCGGCCATATTCGGTTTCACAATGCAGGAAAAAAAATGAACATTTTTGATATAATACGTCAGTAATCAAACTTTTTAAAGCTCAAGTCTCTGAAAATAAAAAACTCTCTTGCGTAGAAAAAGTTTCATTTTACTCTTATATATGCCATACTTCTTTTCAATATGGGTACCCACCCAGGTACCAGGAAACATTTATCTTACAGGGAAAAAACAATAAAATAACTTTAAAATGTAACTAACATGCTGTATAAACATTAACTTTCTTAACATCCACATTTTTTTCAAAATGCCGGCAAAGAATAGAAATTTTGAAATAAATCTTACATATTCTTTTCCAACTCTTCAATACTTTTAAAACGATGTGTCATCCAACATATTGGCCGCCATTTTTAAAATATTATTTGTGATATTTTAATAGTTACATATAAGTTTTTCTAATCTTCAAGATTAAATTGATGTATAACCAAGTCATGCTGACTTAAAACGTTTTGTTTAGTCATCTTAAAAAATATGAATTGTGATACTTTCAAACACTATACAGATGTCACGAATAGCTGAGATGGAAATGAAAGCCGAATTTCGTACAAATCAGTTAATTTTCACGCCGGTTATCGTGGGACAAACACTCAATAAAACTTTTAAAATTTTAAGGCACAGAAATAAAGATCTCGTTCCGCTCGTTCAGTTTGTTTATGCCGGACATGAAGAGCGCAAGTAAAAGGCTCTCAGACTGAGAACAATAAGTACAGGCCGTATAACCCAGGTTAAAAATCTTGTTTGGTTTGTTCTTTCTTTTAATTACATACAAATTGACTTGCAACTAGTAAATGCCACACTATATTTACTCCATCGAATATGTACAGTCCATAGCGTGTAGTCGATGTACCACAAACATTTTTTGTTTTGATACTAGTTTTAATTTTACATATTGTTCGGCGTTAAACGTACAACAAATCAAGGAAATTTTAAATGTTCTGCTTTGATAAATTATACACACAAAATTAAATAGATGTACTACAGTTGTAACATCGAACCCACGCAATAATAGAGCGAATGTAAAACCTTCATAATTATACCGACACCGACAAGACAACGTCATTACGTTAAAAATAGTTTTGCCAAACGCAATCTCTAGGTTGCATGTTTCCAAACAGGAAAGAACCTGATAATTTTAACTTGAATGTGGATCATCATGTTACCAAAATAACTTACTAATCTCAATTTGTGTTGCACTCTAGTAGGTTAAGTTTAAGTCAGGTGCTTGTCGATAAGAGACGGGCAAGTAACGGTGCTAAAAATAGACAATAAGTAAATGTAATTACAACACAAGACTGTGTGAGAGCATTTCCATAATAAGGACAGGGTTACATAGTGGAGGTGTGAGTGTGCAGAGCAACCGGTTAGTATAGGTTATGAGCAGAACATAGACATGATGTCACCAGCCCCCTTAACAACTCTACAATGCTTCTACATAACTCACTAAAGACCTTTGCCTTTGTTCGTATTGATTACTTTTCTACTATTTGATTACTAACCAGTTAACTTAGTGGCTCTCTCTACTTATCTACACTTAACAACAACAAAAAACCTATTAAAAAAATAAATGTAATTAAAAATAAATAATTACGGTTAAGAGCTAAGGAATTTGATTGGAAGGCGATAAATAAAATACAAATAAGAGAGAGGGTCTGAGCTGTAATGTAAACCTGACTGATAAGCCGGCATTAACTTGGAACAATCTTATCTCTTAGCTCTCGGCCTCACCCTATCACAAATATTATTTCCAAGTAGAAAATTCATTTCATTTTTAAGTCGATTTTTAAGGGAGTGGCGAATAAAGATGAACTAGAACCCGGCCGCTAGATCAAAACGGCATTTATTTCGTTTTCGCAGAGATAAAAAATCGGTTCGACAAATTTGAACAAAACTTAATACCCGTATCAAATTAAATTAATTTATAATTAAACTTATTTAAAAAGTTTTCAACAGGTGATCATTTACATTTCGTATTTGATTTTCAGCTAAATCAGTTTTATATTTATCCATAAATGAGAACTTATTTTTTCTTTAAGAACTTATTCTTGGAGACTATACTTTTCCCGGGCTAAGTCTTTATGGTTACGGTAACATCTTAACATTAAATTAAACTTCTCACACGTCAACACAACCGTATATTGAGTGAAATTCAGAGTCGGGATAATAAAAATAATAAATGCGAAAGTATACAAAAAAAATAATGGCCCTACATCTAACAAAGGTCGGTTAACACTAATCTAGAAGAAATTACATTCAAATGTTTAATATAACTAGTAATGCGGCGCATAAAGAACTCTCGTAGAATAATTTGCATTTAGCACTCATGTATTCTACATTTGTTTTGACTACAGCTACCAGCAAAATTTGTTGGGGAAAAACTTACAATATGTTTAATAATAATTCTTTTAAGAATTTTAAAATTATGTATTTAACATTTTTTTTAATGAATTTTTTTTAAACCATCATGGGTATGCCTATTTTTTCCCCGCAAAAAAAAGCCTCTAACCAATGCAATTTTAGTAACAATATTTTTTTTCTCTACATATTATTTTCCTACTTTCAAGTCTTAAAAACAATGTATAACATGTCATGCTGACTAAAATCTTTATCTTTAACCACCAACCATCTTGAAAATATGTATAAAATGTAAAATTTTAAAAATTACAATTGAAGTTTTTCTTTTGTGGACTTGGTTTTTTTAAATAAGTAGTTGGTTGTTTCTTTGGAATGTAAGTCCTTATTATATTTGATTAAAACAAGCTTTCGCCTAGGGAACCTAGGCTTCTTCAGGTTTTTGAAATACTGTAAATTTAGAGAAACAAATGATCAAAATGAAAACGAATTTTGGAAAAGAAAGTCTTACCAAAGTTAATTTGATTGTTTTAATGTTTTTTTGAAAAGAATTAATTTTATTTTTTTAAATGACATACCTAATCAAAAATTTTTTGAATTATTTATTTTTATTTGTATTAAATATAATATTTGTGTAAATGTTGCTTAATTTATTGGTGTCTTGTTTCAAGTTTATGTTGTTAGTATTTGATTTTATGTATAACATTTCAAGTGTAAGTCGTTTTTGGTGGTGTTTTTCAGTGTGTAGAATATAATATTTATCTGTGTCTAATGTGTGTTTAGTGTTGTGTGCGTGTTCTGATATAGCTGTGTTAGTGTTGTTATTTGAGATGTCTTTAATATGTTGATGAAATCTGTTTTTGAATTGTTGTGAAGTTTCTCCTATGTATGTTGCAGGGCATTGTTTACAGTTAATTTGGTATACGATGTTACTTTGTTGCAGAGGAGGGATAGAATCTTTGAGTTTGGAGTATAAAATTGATTTTAGGGTGGTGGAATTTTTTTGAGCTATTTTGATATTATTATAAGGTCGAAACAATTTTTTAATTTGTTCAGTAGTGTGTTTTATGTAGGGCAGGGTGTAGTATTTAGCTAAAACGGGAGGTGTCGTATTTTGTGAGGTATTGTTAATGTTGTTATTGTGTTTTTGGAGGCGTTAAGGACTTACATTCCAAAGAAACAACCAACTACTTATTTAAAAATTACATATAATATTCCTACTCTTCAAGACTTTTAATTTTAATACAATAAATAACTCTGGCAGCCATCTTGAAAATATTAAGGGGGAATTTCCAAAATCTATATAGTTTTTACCTCTGGGTACTTTCTCCCCTATGTTATTTTTAGAATATAAATGGCTAAATAACTATTAAGACAAAGGGTTGTTTAGTCCAATGTACTTTAGGACAAAGGAATATCACACTTCTGTTTTTATAAGGGGGGTAACAGCCTAAAGAACATTCCGTAAACCTTCTTTAGATTGTTACGCCCTTCTATTATATATTTCTATTATATTTTTTTTATAAGGGGAGTAACAATCTAAAGAAGTGCCCACCACTGTGCCGAATTTCGTTTTAAAACGGTAAATTTGTACACCAGTTATCGTAAGAAAAACAAACAAACTATTAAAATTTGTCTCTAAAATGACTACATACGTCGTTCAATTTTTTTTTTATTATTATAAATATTTTAATAAAAATTTAATAAGTATCTGTATTATTTCTTTTATTGCCTATTTAACTTATTTGTTGTCATCGTAATCACTCCATATAAAGGAAAAATATTTTTTAAAGTGTAGAATTTGGAGAAAGAGAAATCAAACATGACACAGAAAAATGAAACAAAAAGGTAATAAAATTGAGAAGAATTATTTAAATTGCTACCTACTATCACATCACGCTGTTTTTCTGTTACATTTACGGTACATCATACAATAACGCCTAATTTCGAGATTTTACTCACTGCACCAAATAGTTGCTTTACTAATTAAATTTTAAGAAGTTTGAAAATTCAATTTTACACGGGCTGGAAAAAGACATCCAATATTATTACATAAGTAGTAAATTGAGTTCTAGGAATCGATTTGTAACAAATGTTTATAATTGAAAAATAATATTTTAATTTCAAAAATTTAGAAAAGAGGAGGCCTTTGTTTGGGGCTCTACTTGAACCCGATGGCGTATAACTCAAAACCAAACATCATTTATACGGCGATAAACACACTCGGAGATCACTTCTAATTTGGCACCTTCGGATCGCCTCCGTATAAAAATACTCGGTTAGAAATGACAATGTCGGAATCGGTATTTCGGCTCGGTTCCAGACAAGACCCTCTTCTTGTAAGGCATCTAAATAAATCTACTAAAATCGGATCCGACCTAGAGCTACTCGAGCCAACACATAAAGAACAAAAGGTCTCTAGAGGTGTTTCAACCTCGGTCCGACACGGCGCCCGACAACACATCTCGTATCCGATAGAACTTAGTTCTGGCAGGGTAATTTCTTTCCACAGCTGTCACCAGCTTCTTAGAAAACTGCAGGTGGAAAACCTTCAATTTATTTGAAAAAAATGTAACGCCCACATGATTTTACATTTCCAAGTCGAGTTTATGGCTATATTACAGTCTTCGATTACAGGCTGAAATGTAGAGATAACGCCCTTCCAACTACAAACTGATAAAACCAGTACTGGGGTGAGTTGAATCGACGGAAAAAGTAGAACGTATAAGGACAAGGGGCTGAACTGGAGGAGATGAAACTTGGCGGCACAACATAGCTAAATTTATACACTTTAAAGATTATATTCCTGTCAAAAAGTACATTTGTTTGATTTAAACATTTGAGAAATTATATATGTATGATTTTTTCATAGCAGCGTTTATACATATCCCGCTTTGTCAAAAAATGCATTGGAGTCAACCCCGCCATCTTTTCTATAAACCGTTTCATATTATTCAGTTTTACCGGACAAGAAACTGAATGACAGGTGTGGGTAGAGAGATAGAAGTTACTCCTAGTTAACCGTAATGACGTTAACTTATAATGGCGTTAACCTGTCAGTTCATGTACAACTAGTAACAGGCTCTGCTACACAAAGCACACCTAGAATAATATTTCCATGTTTTATTGAGTGCAATTCTCTACAGTTGCAGCAGACATATTCAAAATAACCCACAGTGATAAACGCCAATATCATCATGTTTTTATTTTCCTTTCTCGATATTACAGTCTTATTGCCATTTCGATCATTTCTAAGGCGACAGCACTCTCCCTGAAATCTAAATTCTGAGTTTATTTACCATATATCTGGTGATCTTTAGATAAGTATAATGCAAACCTAATACTGCTGAGAACTGGATTGGGCACAGATAGATACGCGACACTGCTGGTACCTCCTATTTCAGCATCCACACGAAATATTCCACAACTCATGCTCGTCTCCTTCCTTCGTATATATATAATTCTGATAGGGAAGCATTAAAGTATGTAACTACATAATATAAAATAACCGAGATGATAATCTAACATAGGTCTGATTGTCGTCAATTTTTTTTTTTAAATTACTAAAATAAAATACCTTTATGAGTTGTTGAAGCAGTCAGTGGCGTATCCAGGGGGGGGGGGGGGCACAGGGGGCACGTGCCCCCCCCCCCCCCCCCCCAGACAGGCCCAGACTCAATAGAGTAAAAAAAAAAAATACCGGGGGAGGGCCCCCGGACCCCCCACCATAGACCCCCCCCCCCCAATAATTAACTGCAGACTACGCCCATGACTTACAGTAAGATATTGTACTGCAGTAAGCATCAGCATAACATTTTCTAAAGAATACGTTGTAAAACAATGATTGTTACTTGGGCGAGAAATTTTTTTTTATGGAAGGGGGGGGGGGCAGCTGCTTTGTTGAATAAGTTGTTCCTTTTTCTTGTTACCACTACGAATCCCCCCCCCCCATCTAAACAGACTTAGAATGTGCCCCCTCAAACCTAGCCGCTGAATACGCCACTGGAAGCAGTAGACGACATTTGAGCATAGTCATTTACTTCTCGTTTCATTTAAGGTATTTTAATTAATGTCCAAATTCTTATTTTATTTTAATTGGCCTTTTATTTAAAAATCCACGACGCATTTGCTCGGTTTCCTTTTGTTACCGGTTTGCATTAATAAATTGAGACAAGGGTTTGCGGCCTTTTTATCACTATATTCTTTAAGTATAATAAATATTGGATATTGATTCGAGGATGGACAACTAACGAAATGATGGGAAAGAAAATTTTAGAACACAGGATCTGAGAAGTATATCGCGTCTTCTCTCCTCCCGTGCATTTTAACGAGTTGACGGGACGAGTGAGAGAAACACTGGCAGGATGGTCACAAGCAATCACTCGAACGAGTGTCAAAATATTTTACTTGTTCAGCACAGCACCGCCATGTCCTAACCCACAAGATAGAACGAATCAACAATCAACACTTATAATTAAAAGGGAAGCACGAGCCGCATAGCGCTACCCGAGGACTTCCCAAGCCCTCGTCAAGTTAATAATTACCCGACGTGTATGCTGAGTTCATACAGGAACAGGAAAGCATTGGAAACCGACACTTCATTAACTCGAAGCCGATTAGGCGAGTCGAGTGGACGATCCGGTCGAAATAGCACGACCACATATCGATTCAAAGCAACGGGACGCTCCGACGATAAAAATACACAATATGTTTCGTTAGTCGAAAAAAAAAAATCAACACATTTATAAAGAATTACCTATAAATAGGCGGTGACGTGATAGCTGCGAGCCTTTCTATCTAATGTTTCGTAAAAAGGTCTAGACGGATGAGTTGCGCAACTCTGCCGAGTTTGAACTCGGTGCGCTTTAAAAGAAACAAGTCGGGCTCCATCAAGTTACAGTACGGATTCGGCGGGCCGATATGCATCACTAACTCTCACGGGATCCTTCCTTTACCCGCTCAAACTTGTCATTCCCGCACTTTAACACAAATCCGAGGCGTAGTAGACGGTAGACGTGATTATAAAGTTATCGGAGGCGTCTTTTTACAGTCTCAAACGATAATCGTGCCTCAATACCACATACCCAATATGTTGTTTAATTAATCACTGCTTGATAGAATCTGAAGCATAGTCGGTCCTAGCGGGGCGCTACTGCGCCCATCTTACTAGCACGGACGATCGCCCTCACGAGAAAAATTGGCTGAACTACGGAATAATATGGGGCCCCTTTTGATAACACGTTATCTCACTATCGACCTCTTTCGAGACTTAATTATATCGATGTATCTTGTCCGTTAAATTCTTTTGTACTTCGATTTGGACCTACTTGATCTACTTAGGTCAAACTAAATGGCTCTAACAAACTACTACCAGTTATGCTTAGCAATAGCCTTCATTAACAAATTATATCTATCAAAGTACATGTTACGAAGGTTATATCGACCTAGGTTTAAACTAGTTATCAGAAGGGGATGCTAGAGTACAGGCTGAAACCAGGAGCAATACACACAGTACAACATCGAGACAGAAATCTGGTTCTAGTTTACCCGTCCACATTAGTACAAGAGCGGAAGACAAGGTTTATTAGATTCAAGTGGACCGAGTAAGACGTGGGTGAGCTCGGGACGGGGGCAACGCTCTCCAAATCCCGGGAGAAGCCTTACAGAGTCGTCAGTACCGACAAACAAAACTCATTTCTCCTTCATATGTCAAGTCACCACAACAAACAATATCCACAACTTAAAACTCCTTCTGAACTTATGTCAATTAACAATACGCCAATCGAGGCCACATACTCCGATATAAGGTGCCCGACACCGTCAAACCTAAGTATAATATATCCACGTACTTGCGGGTTTAGTTCGATAGAAGATTGGTTGTAGTTTATGATGCGGCTCCGATAACCGGTAATTAATCTATAATTTATGCTCGAAACTACTTTAATCTCTCCAAATGCCTCACAAAAAAGTGCATCACTTTTATCCCTCGACAAACACACTGATAAAAAAAAATATACCACGTTATAATATAAATTATCTATTACTATATCTAGGACATTTCTTCCCAATATACCCCCCCCCCCCTTTCCTTGGTAAATTGTACTTACAAAAAGAAAAAAGAACACATAATACCAGGGTATCGACCCAAGAAAACGACTCGAGACTAAGAAAAAGGTTGTTTTAGGAAGGAGCCTAGACGAGAGTTTAAGCAGCAGAGAGAATGTGACCAGGCCCGAGCAATAGATTAAATAAAGGTGGTCTAGTGACCAACAGGTACAAGCTCCCGTAATAAATAAGATAGTATAGTGGAGGCGTGGTCAAGTGGTCAGGAGTTAGGGGTACAGGGTCCAGTACGGCGAGCCTCCAGATGCACAGTACTACAGTACGTTGAACCCTCGTAAAGCCCTACACTCTCCTCCCACTACGACCCCCAATATTCCACCTCCTAATTTTAAAGGTGTCCCACCGCAACTGAAAGCTTTGCTTTAATTATATTTCGGCATTCTCAGCAAGCTGTCTTTGTCAAAGGTACAAAGCGACGATATTGATAGATTATAACTTGATATTAATTGTTTACATAGATTTTGTAAAAAGTAGTAATAAGACGAGTTGGAAAGGGAAGACAATAATGAAATTCCTACGACCCATTCTATCGATCGATACCTACGATCCAAGTTTAACAGTTTTTATTGCTTTGAATTATTGTGATGTTAATTAGTTGGATTAGTACAGTTTCGACACGGAGACATAACTAACATCTACACAACTCGACCTCAAAACTAAAGATTTTCTATTTCATTAGAGTTCCGTCATGTAAAACTAATTTCCCACATATGACATATGATAATAAAAAAAAAGTTTGAACGGGAGTATAACGCCGGACAGTTTAACTGCCACCGAATCTCCAATACCGCTTAACTTGTCTTTACGTACAATCCAAGAAAATACGAACTAACGGTACATCAACAGAACCGAACTCGAGATAATGGACCCGAGCTGTCGAGACGCTTCAAGGCTCTCTCTTTAATAAAACCCGATTCACAGAGATGCGGCCTGGCCAAGCACTTCTCTACCAAGCAAACATGCTGCAGTAAGACCGTCTAGCTCTCTTAGTTTCCACCGTTCACTAGACTGGGTTGGGCGGACGTAGCTGCTATCGTCCTTCAAGTTATTGCAAAAATTAACTCAGCTCGTGATAAATAAAGCTCAAAAGGTTCATACTATCATATTATTGCCAAACAGCAGTTGTAAATTATCTAACAAAAACCCGTTAATTAACTCGATATAACGTCCCTACGGGTTAAGGCGCCCGGGACAAAAACACCTGGTCTCGTAAAGGACCAACACAAAAATTTGAAACTTTGCAGTTATGTGTAACCTAAACAAAGGACAAAAATAGGGAAGCCACAAGAAATCGTACCTCAAAAACAAGGGGTTGAAATTTGTTTAAACCAAAATGCATCATTGGGGTGTTGTACCAATTCAAACTTGCGCCATGTGTCCTTAAAAATTGTGTTTTTTCCCGTATAATAACGAAAAAGTCAGATTGTAATAGCTGATTTAAAACAAATTAAACTATGTAATAAAATTAAAGCAATACATGCATTTATTTTATACATGAAAAGTAATTTTAATTTAATGCAAGAAAAATTAAAAAACTCGAGGTAGCGGAAGAAAATGAGATTTATTTGGGCGGTGAAAGTAAAACAATATCTGGTTCTAGCTGCCCCAGATCTCGCAATCGTGAGTAAATACAAATCAAAACACATCTTTTCTTTCATTTTAATAAATAAAAGAAACAAACACAAACTACAATTAACCGTAAAAAAGCCAGATATCGAGAGGGACTCTAGTTGTGGCTGGGCTACCACAGTTCAGTGTCACATTTCAATTCTAGAAGGCTAGATTTTAAGATAGGACCACGCCTCTCTCTCTCTCTCTCTAAGTAAAGCTACGACTCACTTCGTTTATAACTCAACCAGAGGATTATACTAAACCAGTGGTTCCCAACCTGGGGGCGATTAGGGTTATCTGGGGGGTAATAAATAAGTGGGGGGCGATTTGGTGGGCGACGAGGGCTTTCTTAATTTTTCCAGATTCCAATTTAAGAATGAAAACGTGTACTCCTGTTAGCGAATTTTTGAAAATGTTCTCCGTGCAAATCTGAGGCCATTCTTAATCGATTCCTGAAATTAAACTTTTTTTTATGTATATATATATATATATATATATATATATATATATATATATATATATATATATATATATATATATATATATATATATATATATGTCACTCCAGACGATATCTCACTCTAGAATGAACAAAAACAATTTTAAAATTTCAATAATATCAAAAGAAAGGATGAGTTCGTTGGCCAAAATTATTGGAGTCTATTTAGGGGTCAAAGTTTGACAATTTAGGGTCAAAAATAGCATAAAAACGTGGTTTTTCCATTTTACCCCCTCTTATATGAAAATATGACAAAAGTTACATGAAACAATTACTGTACTCTTAAAGAGCTTTCTAACGACATGCGGCACTTCTTTAGATTGTTACTACCTTATAAAGAGGGGAGTAACAATCTAAAGAAGGTGCATGGAATCTTCTTCTTTAGACTGTTATCATAAGCCAATAATACGCAGATTTCTTTGAAAATTCGCTCATTAAGTTATAGAGCATGACTGGACTTTTTTTAAATGTCTTAGTTAATTATTTCACTTCTTAGTTCTTTTAAAAAAATCTGTAAAAAAAATGTAAATTTTATTTTTTTCTATTTTACAAGTAAAGATAAAAAATTAAGTTGCGCCGACACAGAGGAAACATTAAGGTAGGCCGAAGTCTTCACTCGGCGATCTGCGTGCCATCAAGTTCCAAAGGCAAGATACAGTAGTAGATCGATAAAGTTTTAAAACACCGATGTAATGCATATTATAGGAAAACCCCGGTAGTGTATAAATAAATTCACAACAGGTTCGTAGAAGAGTTATCACTCTTCTCGTTAGACTCGTGATAACGTTCCTTTCAGAACCAACCCCCTCCTATACAACTGAATTCATAGGCAGGTTGTTTTGACGAGCAACCATCAGCTTCTTATCGTCTTTCAGACCAACCGTTCAGATTATCACATATAAAAAGGGGGATCGTTCAAGGTATAAAAATGAAAAAAATACAGATAACGGAGAGGAAACAAAAATATCAAGGAGAATAGAAACCCTCCTGTTCCCAGAAACTTTGAATGCAAGCAAGGAGATAAGATAAACAAACAACTCGAATGGGGGCCTCTCCTAAAAACCTTCGCTGACCCAACTAACCGGACTGCTCCAGGTGACTTGCCTTAAACCACAGTCATATACTTGGTAGCTTCCGCACCCATTGTTGGTAAGTGCCGTCTGTCTATGTTCGCAACCTCCTCACTGGAAACTGATACCAAAAGGGATTAAACACAAGAGCTCGGTGGATCTACCGCACTAAAATGTCCAGTTTCAAATTAAACGAGTTGCAGAGTAAACAAGTTTTTAAGTGTAAGATGCATATATACCCCGGGTATCAGCCCTCCTTGAGTTTAAAAATACCATAAATCCTGTCGAGCCTTTAAATTAAATCAATAATAGCTAAACTTAAAGTACATACAGAATAAAAAATTCTAGATACAGTGAATAGTATAAGTTTGGGAGTGAGAGGATACTGTCTCGTGACGTGAAGTATACATTACATAGGTGAGGTAGTTAGCATGTGTGTTGCCAGGCCCTTGTAGACTAGTCTGGTCTACTCATTGCTTTCACCCTCTACAAACAATTATTTTAACCCACATCACAATATATTCATACAGCGATCCGCGTCAGTCAATTAAAATAATGCATTAACCAATAGTAAACGTTTCTATCCTACGAACGAATTAATCCAATCTATTCCTAGTTATATTGGAAAACACAGCAAATGAATGGCTTAACTATATATACACATGTTTGCTTGTTAAACCAGGCCGCCCCGGTTCAAACAATTGTTGTATTTCCATTTCCACCCCCTCTAGCTCCCGCTTCAAAATAATTTCAAATATTCGAGGTGACCCCTTGTGGACCCTACCAAACATACCAGGGTTAACCGTCAATACACTAGATTTGAAAAAATAAGTGTTGATATTAATTTGTAAAAAAAAATTGGACAAACTACTTGAATCTCAACCGGTTTAACTCGTATTTTAACAAAGAAATAATTTATATTATATTACCGATAAATTAATCGGGATTATAATTGGATGAGTATAGAAGTAAGTCAGCAATACACCGAACATATCTCAGGCTTGTCACATGTTTATTCAGCCCGAGTCAATTTTAGAAGTTGAAGAGGCACAAAGGGGACTTGGCCATGTTTTAAAGTACACGTCGTAAATAAAGTGAAATACACATTGATTCAGACCTCGAGTTACTGATTTACAACCATTTTTATGGAAAAGAGTTTAAACAGAGCCAAAAAGCTCAGTGAAATCTGTCTGTACTGCCAAATAGCCCTCTGATAAATAATTATCAGATAGAGAATGATATTGTTAGTAAATATTGAAATCCACAGATAAGGAGTTATTAAGGGTGAGTGGTAAGTTCCAGCCAAACCCAAACAATCAATCTGTACACTTGTAGTTTCCAGCTCGACACCTGTCAGCTGTCCAAAATCAAGCATGGCTCAAAACTCCATCCCTTACTCCCCCAAAGCCTCAATTATTTGAGGCTGGAGCTTGTGATATAAAGCAAATACAAAATTGTTGTTATTGGATGTTCTAAGTTAAGATGTGGACTCGCACATCAAATTATAGCACATTAAATGATAGCACAGTGCCATGTAACTTTGATTTAACACAAATGAAATTCTATAATAAATATTTTACACTGAAATATTAATATAAGGTGGTTCTCAGCATTGATAAAATAATTAATACCCCCTCCCCCCAAATTATGTTGCCTGCTTTTGATTATAACCTTAGGAAAACCCTTTTAACAGGTTTTAAAAACTTGAGAAACTAGAAGTAGGTCTTGCCCTGACAGTAGATAATCTTATCAAGCCTGGGGACTCTCCAAACACCTTCAAGAGAGACCCAAGTTCGACAAGATAAACTTTGAGTGTCTCACCCACTTAAAATATTATTGATTGTCTTATAGCAAAAAAATTCTAAGGCAATAATACCTTACCAGGTCCATGCTTTTTAACGGTACTAATTTACCCTGTTTCAACTAAATGAGGTATCATGTGGCAAAAACTTAATCGGTTGGTACCTTATATATTACAAGGGGCCCATACTCCCATTCACAATTAAATTTGTTGTACAACCAAGTTGAAAAACTTCATAGACCTGTATGTTTATGAAACCTGTTATTAGTTTACTATGAAGTTGGTCAACTAAGATGTGCAACAAATCACACTGTGTGTGGGCTCGGTTGTACAACAAATTGCACTGTGCATGGGGGATTCCTTCGTCTAAATAACTATTTAGGACAAAGGAACATTACTCTTTTGTATGTAAGTAAAAGTGATGTTATCCCTTAGTCTAAACCAGGGGTCTCCAACATTTTTAGCCTAAGGGTCAAACTGGCTCTTCCACTAAGTCCCAAGGGCCAAGACCTAGCTAGCTCATCACACCAACGTACTGTAGTATTGAATTATATATGTAATGCGACTAGCTGGTGAGTGAGATATTTACGCCACAGAGCGTGGGGGTGGACGCTGCTCCATTCGTTTAAATTATTAAGGAGCGAACATAGTGCACTGCTTCCCACTTTATCGTAGCGGGCAAGGGGGTAGAAAAACTAATGAAACCATAATATCAAGGCAGTCACAGTACCCCAGCTAGAATTTCGCAGGTTCACATCGATGTTTGCAACTGCTGAAGTTTAAGCGAGTGAGAGAGAAGCGGTGCACTATGTACACTCCTTTAAACGAACCCACAAGCTTAATGAAGAATTAGGAGAAAATTACTTACAATTATGTACTTAATATGCTGGCTTAGCTGCAAGCAATTTTTCGAGCTTCGAGCAATAATTGAAATTTTCTTGAATGAAAAGAATTGTCCTCTGGCTGAGATACAAAACAATGAGTGGTTGTGGAAGCTATAATTTCCAACAAATTTAATATCAAAATTTATTTAATAAATGTTGAGTCTCGTTTTCCATATTTTGATGCAATTGCAAATGATGTCAAGATTTTACAAAATCCTCTTAACACCGGTATGTAGAATCCCTCACCCCAGAACGTTCCAAATGGAAATTATTGATTAGCAGTTTAGCGTTATTCTTAAAGAAAAGTAAGCTGTTATAGTATTATAGTACATTACGCGTCTAGTGAGGAAAGTAGCATTTTGCATGCGACAGCGAGGGAAGTAAAACCACACGAGCAAAGCAAAATGCTTTTTCGAACGAGTTGCACGCCGTACTTTATCTACGATTGTTGGATTATAATAATAAATACAAAAAAATTTTAATAAACTTCCTGTATGTAAGTTCGTATTTCTCTTTTGATAAAGATTACATTAATTGTATTTTGTGCCGAATTAATTATTTTGGGAGGCTTATTATTCTCCTCATTCTCATCATACTCACTTAAATCACTCATTGTTTTTCACTAAAAACTTGATATAAACAGTTACTTTAATTAAACAAACAGCAAATTAGTTTTGTTAAATGTAAACAAACTCGCTAATCGTGTGTTAAGGTGAAGAATTCTTCTTTTTTACCGCACTAGGCCGCCCAAGTGCCTTTTCAAAAAAAAGAAGGAATTATGAAACACGCATGCGCAATGAATACGGGTCAAATACAACTATGTAAAGAATAACTTTCAACGCATCAAAGCAGAGATACAATGTTTATATTTTGTATCAATCGTAGATAAAGATATATTACATATAATTGAATACAGGTAAAATGTACAATTACATTAATCAGTCATTGTATTCCTTAATTAATCATTAAAAAACATCTGATTATTATTTTTTATGATTTACTAACATTGTCCATTTTACAAATGTAAGAAATAAACAATCAAAATAAACTATGGCGGGCCCCGGATTGGTGGTGCTGGCCTTAATTTTGAGGCCCCTGGTTTAAACTATTTTACCCTTAACCAAATAAATAAGAGCCTGTTAAACTCTAACAGTTAATTTTTATAACTATTCAGTTCAGAGTTGTAAAGATGGATTTACACCTCTCCAGCGACCTTCTCTATATGCCTGGCACTACTATTATCATGGAGATCATGCCTAGCCCCCTCCTCCCAAAAAAACAACTTGTAATTAATTATTCTTCAGTCGATCTCTTAATTTTCTAATTATTCTTTCTATTTCTGGGCTCTAGGGATGATCATTAAAAAACTTTTTTTTTTTAAAAAAATCAATATAATTTGTGCAAATTTTGACCCATACCTGGGCATCATCAGGCCTTAATCTGTGTATTAAGAGTGGTAATAATTTCAATCTCCTATTTACATAATAAAAGCGAGAGTAACATTCTGCTACAAGCATTCAACTGTTACTCAACTATTATCATGGAGATCATGTCTAGCCCCTCTCCCCAAAGAACATAAGCAACACATAAAAACAAAAAACCAACGACATTAACTTAAAAACATTTATCTGGATTCAAAGAAGATTAGTTAATTGTAAAAACAAAAAAAAAGTAACATCCTTCCACACCACTTGATCTACTATAAAAACCCTCAGTTATACATAATCTATACACCTTAAAAAATCTATTGTGTAAAATCAATGTCAAATATTGTTTGTCAATGGGAGGAAGGCTACTTGTAACAGGTTATACATTGAAAATGAGGGAATTTTGTTTATCAATAATATTCTGAACTTTGTTACTACACATTCAGTTTAACAGCTCATCAATCAGTATTCAGTACAGGCTGAATGATATTCTGAGGTATGTTACTACACTTCCAGTGTAACAGCAAAACTAACAATTTAGTACGGGTCAAATGATATTCTGAGCTTTGTTACTATAATAGCCAAACTAACGTCATTCAGTACAGGGAGAATGATATTCTGAGCCATGTTACTACACATCCTACATAAACAGCATAACTAACACAACATTCAGATTAAGGGCGGAATAAAACAATAAATTTCTACATGAGAAATGTTAGCCCTGTCTTACTGTAAGAGGAAAAGAAATAAATCTAAGATAACAAGATCAAGTGTGTTGGATATAGGCTAAATATCCAAGGAAAACTCACTCAGCACTTGACAAAAATAATTATCCCAAACGTCATAAACCATTTCTGCGTAATTAGCTCCACTTGATTAATTTTAACATAACAATAGTTAGATTACTTTCCCTCGTAATATAAAACATTTAATTCCTAAACAGGAGTTGCAAACAGTGCTAGATCATAAGCTGGGCTTTAGGTATAAAAGTATTAGTCACTCTACTAGCAATAAATTTGTCTTCTTACATTGCTCACCTCTCCACATTTTGCTTTATTAGTTTACTATCAAAAATATTAAGCAACGACCAACAAACTATTGCAGAGCAGCAGACGGTGAATTTCAGAAAAATTACCTACTTTATTACCCGAACAATCAGTCACAAGTATAACTAATTTCATAATAGACGTTTTCGCCGAAGAAAAACATCTTGGACTGATAATATAACTAATTAGTTGGACCGATTTTCAAATAGAAAAAGGGGAACTGGTAAATAATGGGGAATGAGGGTGAAGAAAGGGTTTGGAGTTAGCTATAGTGGGACTGGGCGGGTCCGGTCGGTTGCAAGCCGGGCGGCCATTGCCTCCCAACTCCCGACACTACAAACCCACTGACTCCCGGCAACCCGACTTCGCTAAACAACCTCTTCCAAATAGACGCTTTTAACGACCTATCTTATTTCCCCGCCGGAAAAAACTAAACAACTTCCGTCCGGACCTAGTTACATTATCCATTCAGGCCTAATTGAATTTTAACCACGGTTGCGTACAAGGGATCGGGCGTCCACGATTGCAACCCCTACAGGTAAGATTACAGCGTAAATAATAATACGATAAGGTTGAAATCACGATAACTCACGGTATTCCAAGAGTCAATTGAACGATTCAAGGCTAAAAGAAAAGTAACGAAGAGCTGATAACGATAACCTGTCACCAGAAATAAAACTACACCCGAATAGTGGCAAAATAATAAGAGGCCGTATTCTTATTCACCTCTTGACTATAGTTAACCGAACGTGTCGGAGTAATTAAGAAGATTTGCATGAGATGAACTCACCACTGGATACTCCCACCAATATTCTGAATCTAGGAATCCACACTTTGATCTCACAACGGCACTCGACCGACACCAGTACAAGACACGGAACAACTGGACGGTTTGGCACGGACTCGACTCGACACACACCCGATTCCTAGTTCCCACCGGCGCCACTAGGGTCTCCATTCGTACTGTCGCATCTCCTACTCCCTCCTCGGATGGAAAAAACGTAAAACGATACGGGTTCTTCAACCGTTTAGCTGATGATATCCGATATAATATCGAGGCAACCGTTAGTTAGCTTTAGACAATATTGGACAGCATGATTCTGACCACGACACCGGAGAGATCTGACTAAATACATGTGCCATCTAGCGGATTTTAAACTAACTACTAACGACACCAACCATCATCTTTCTATTTGAATTTATTTAATTCTAAATCATAAAGCAGATGAATATTTAAACAACTATTTACAGTTTCTAAATAATTAGTATGCACACTAAAAATTATGTTTGACTATTCTGCAGGATAAGAAGGGTTTTGGGGAGGGGCTTAAGCTTAGGAAAGTAGGCAGAAAAAAAAATTACTGTTTTGACGAAGGAATATAATCTTTTGATTTTAATACGTACAGCCATCTGCAGATTAGCTAATCTTTATTGTAAATTGGCATAATATAATGAGATTATAAAGTAAGTAATGACAAACCTCGACTGACAAACTTAGAATGTCCCCTCTTCTCGTTTATCTTAAAGGCTTAAAATAGCAAAAAAAAAGGCTGATTTTATTTCAACACATTGAATATATTTTTATTAAGAGATAATGAAAACGTTTTTTGTTTTGCTTTGCTTACACAAAACTTACCAAGTATGAATGAAAGCGCAAGTTTCTGACATTTAATTTAATGAATCTGGTGGTATCATGAAATGTTTATAAAACCGTTTAGTATTGGTGAGATTTAATTCCTCTAGGTTCCTTCTAAAATATGTTATCAAGGCTTAGACTGAGTTTTTTAGCCATGAGAAAAGTATTTATTCATTGAGACCAGCATTTTTTTCTACAACTAATTTTTATGAAACCAATAGCGACACTAATATGAAGTGATAAGATCGCTGTCTATTAACTGGATCTAATAATAGGTTTGTTCCAACCCAGCTATTTGTACCGTCCTTTGTATCGTCCCGCGGATCGTTCGGGAATCGTTTAGGACAGGTTTTATACGCATGCGTTAACATTGTACTGTAATAAAATCATGTCAGTTTGGAACGGTTTTAGGACTGTAATTCGCACTGTATTACAAACAGTTAGGGAACCTTCCTGTTGATATTTGTGACTATTTACATAACTGCGCATGTCATACAAACCAGTACATGGTATTGTCAGAAGACCGTTAGGATCGTACAGTGAACGGTTCGCAAACAATTCCTGCCTGGGTTGGAACAGTTTTGTGGACGGTACGAAACACTGTCACAAGTCGGCTTGGAACGGCTTTTATCCATTGCGCATGTCCGTGACGATCCCGCGGACGGTACAATGCTTGGTTGGAACAAACCTAATATTAAAGAGATAATATACTTTTTAACATGACAATTTGTATAAAAATTTATATAAACCAATTATCACACTGCTCTGCCTCTGAAGTTCTCCATTGATACAAGAAGAAGTTTTAGTAAGTAAAGTGATCTATATAAAGGTAAAAGTCAGCATATGTGTGTGTAAATGTTCTTTAGGCTCTTTAATTCATTGAGATATCTTAGCTAAATTTGATAAACATATTATTTGTCATCTCATAGTTTCAACCTTTATTACTAACTCATTTACAAGTTGGTGGCCAGTGTGCTACTTTTAAGGCCAAATTCCACTAAATCTCTACAACTACATCTGAGAAACTATTAATTCTGGAATCGTGAATTTTGCTTCTAAGAGGAAGACTTCCGCTATGAAAAAAAATGTAATCCACCCTTTTGATTCAAGATGGCGGCCATTTTCTTTAAATTTTTATGGTTGCTATATCTTGCTATCTATCTATAGTCTAAACCTTGAGATTTAAAAATGAATGACTTCTTATGGCATAAATCTAAACATAAGGGGATTTTGAGATAAGTATTAAGAGATTTTGCAATTTGACTTTTTTTAAATTCAAGATGGCACATATTTTTATGTAATGTTTAGGCGGTTATATCTTCAGAATCGTTTAGACTAGAACCTTGAAATATGTTACTTATTATGAAATAAAAATTATCATTAAAAAGATTTTTATCTACTCACGGCAGCAAAATTAAACATTACTTCACTGTTTTTAGGCTGGAAAGTACTATTTCGCTGATTTGTCATAAAAATATTAAAAACAGGCAGGAAAGTAGTTAAAACAGTCAGGATACTTAAGGGGCCCACACACTTACAGTTTAACTGCAGGCCGTTATCGTATACGATTATTGTAAGGCCAAAATCTCAGAACACCATACATTACCCGTCCACCGCCTGCAGGCAATCGTAAAGAACTACAGATCTGTGCCTGTATGCACCATACACTGTGCGATGAATGCCTGCAGGCCGATATCTGTCGATTTTTAACTGCAGTCCGACGAAGGGAAATAAACAAAATAAAGACGAATCACTCTGCACGCCTGTAGGCCGACTGATAGTGTAGGGCTGCATTGATCTTGAGGCACAGGCCGGACAGTCCACGGACTGTCATCTCTCCTTCCATCCGATCCTTGCCTCTACCCTCCATACACCTACAGTCCACCTCCGACTGCAGTCCGTCATCTTAAGGAAAACTGACGAGTGTGTGGCCAAGCTCCGTGGACGGACAGATCGTTATCTTCAGTTAAACTGTTAGTGTGTGGGCCGCTTTACAGTGGAAAAATAAAGTACAGTGTTTACCAGTGCGAGCCATAACCTCTGATTTTGTTAGTGTTTAGTTTTATTTTAATTTAGTTTCATACTTGTATTATTACAAAGCAGTGTTATATTATTAATGTATTAATAATATTATTATTATATAAAAGTTAAAAAATGATAAGCTGAAAAAGGATTTTAACAGTAGGTCTTTGAATAATTAATCTCGAGTAAGAAGTGGCAACACTGGAGCATGACTTGTTTTGAGTTAATTGACAATTCATCTCAAACTCTTCCTAAGCTTCCATTTTTTATCTGCATAAAATGAGATAGATAAGATCTGCATAGTGAGTAGATAAAATATTGTATGCAACAAGGCAGCAAAGGAAACATTTCTGCCTCGTTTATTCATTGCCTGGTAGATTACCTGCCTCGGCAGTTAATTATTATCATAGCCTGTCCTCGCCTTCGGCTCGGAGGCTAATCATCACAGTTTTGGATGTCGAAAGTATGTAAAAATAGAATGTCAGTAACAACAACGAAAACTGCACTTATAGATTGGAAAGTGACACTAGTTTCTGTGGCCATAGTTGAAGCTAAAAGGTAACTTTCCAAATAGGGAGCCACTTGAAAATCCGTGTAAAACACCAAAATGCCTCATTTTGTGAGTTTTAGCATAAACTATTACCACTGGAAGTAGCATTTTCCAATCAAAAAGAGCAGCTTTTTGGTTTTAATAGCCATATATCCAACAAACTATAGAGGAAAAACAGAGGGTTTCAATTATTATGAAATTTACTATTGTGGTTTGACAAACTCAATAATTTTACTCTTGATTTGACTAAATACCAAAGTATGCGGGCTACAAAGTGGTGTTCTTGATTTCAGCATGTTCAGAGAGCTTTACATAATTGCGATTCCCATCAAAACATAAAGTGAATTTTGATTTCTGCATCTAAGGTGTTACTTAGCGTCTGCTTCAACATTTTTACTGTTAGGGTTGTGATAAGGACAGGGGCTCAGCATTAAGTCCACTTGCGTTGTCTACTGTGTTTTCACTGAAAATATCTCAAATGAGTAACTGCCTGAATTAAATCTCATATATACCACATCATGTGTGTTTTGGTGAAACAATTAGGAAACATGGAACAAGACAAAACACAGTTTCATCGTTTTCCAGAAAAACCATTTGAAAATAATAAACAAACGTTTAACTAAGCGAATTCATTAACCTTGATTACATTTCTAAACTAGATGCAGAACTCTTCTAGTGCATCAGACTTAAACTTCTCATTTTCACATTTCGTCACCACAAGAAGGTTGTTGTGTCAGGTTTTTGTTTTTTATTAAAGGATCAACAATTTTTATTAAATCTTAAAACTAATTTCTTCCAGGAATAAAGGATTTTATTGAAACAACAATAAATATAAACGATACTTTCTATTTTTATACATAATACGTAAAAATCTATTTACAGCTTATTCTATGAGTAAACAAAAAGAAAAATAATAGAATTGTGAAAGTTATGAAGTATGAATACAGGTCTTAAGGACAAGAACAAACAATAAATAACCCAACCTTTTTCCCCGAGGTTATTAGTTAATATTAACAAATAAGTCGGTCAACTCACATAACAACTACAGTTAAAAATATATAAATTCTATCTACAAAACTAAAACTGTATAAGATGAAATATTTACAAAAAAAACAACAGAGAATACAATATAACCTAACAACACTGTCCATCAATCTCTTACTTCTACAGGCAAACAGTTAAATATGCCAACAGCAAATATCACAAAACATTCAACTTAATGTTATTTAATAATTGGTTTTCCAACAATTTTAATAGACACTGAACAAGTGTATTAAAAAAATGTTTGAGAAACCAACAAAAACTTATCTTAATCAACAACTTAAGTTAAGCGTAGCTAAAGCTCAAACAGCAAAATTGATTAATTTAAAGAAAACCACCAAAATACAGATGTGTTGACGTCCCTTTAGTCGCTAAATATATTCTATTTATACTTATTATTTACACTTTGAGTTTTATTGATAAGAGAAAATTGGTGTAAAAAAGCAGACAAAATATTCAATTGTCAATTATTTCTTAAGTAGTTTCTTCTTTTTCTTGGGTTGAGAGGCCTTAGTAGCCACCATTGGGATTTTAATGTTAGCCTGGGAGCCCTTACGATGGCCGGTCCCTTGAGACTCTTCTTTTGTGCTGGCCTGCGACTCCTTGTCACGAGTACTTGTCTGGGACTTTTTACCCCGACCCCTGCCACGATTAGTGCTCTGAGAGGTGTTGGTCGTCTCCTGAGAAGTGATTCGGTTAGAGCCTTGGCTAATATTGTCTTGTAACACTGAAGACAAGTTGTCTATGTTGGAACTTGCCTCTTCATCCTCAGTCTGCAATAAAAACAAACCACAATAACAAACATAAGATAATACTAGCCCATAAATAAAAACCATGGTTTTATTATAAATTCTTTATACAGCAGAACCTCGCTTACACGGCCCCCAATAACACGACAACCTCATAGTCCAGTCACGAGGGGAAGTCCACCGTGTGTTTGGTGCAGGAAATGATTTTATTTTTTTGTGTCCTCAGGCATGATTAGGAGATGTCAAATCCAAATTTGCGACCTCTAAATCAGGGTGGATAACTTTTGGTGGGCTAAAAACCACAATCTTTTTGCACATTTTTCGGTTTTTCACTTATAACTTGAAAACGGCTGGTCTTATCGACAAAATGGCACAATTCAAAATTAAGGAGCACAAAATTTCCTTTCAAATGCACTAGTTGAAAGTATTTCTACTCAAATACCGGTTCTACAGATTTATACCGGTTCTACAGAACTTTGAAAATTGCTCAAATTTTCCAAAATAAAAAAAAACTCATATTTTTAATAAGCTTTTAAATATTGAACTCTTTCGTAATGTTGGTCTAAGGCTTTTAATACTTCTCCAAAAGTCTTTAATCACTTTTAGAAAGGTGTGGTAAGGTCAGGGGAGTGTTTCTGGGGAGGGGGGAGTTTGTAAGGGGGAGGGGTGAAGTAAGTAACGGAAAGAATATTCATGACAAATATTCGCAGTCCATTCACGACTTTTGCTGTCAAATTTATTTTAATGGGGGGTTGTCCACAAGGGGGGGGGGGGGGGGGGGTAGGAGGCTTAGGAACCTAGTACCGGCCCAGCATTTAAAAAGACCTGAGAGAAATTAAATACAAACAAATCCATTTCAGACCATTCTAAAACCAAATCCGTAAAGAAAAGCATAGATATATCTCTGGGTATGTTTGTATGTATGAAAAAATATTGTGTGCGCCGGCCAGACTCATTTAAATTCTAAACCTATTTGCGTGCGCTTCATATTTATTCGATGTAGCTTTCAGTCTATAGATGTGCATCAATTTGAAGTAAATGAATTGTAAAGCTTAGTACAATTAAAATTGACCTAAACACCAGATAAAGGAGCATCCTTGTAATGCGTGCATTACATACTAATGTGTACTACTAATTTAACTGCTTTGCTTCTTTTACAGATAATGCTGTTGTTTGTGGATTTTTCGTATATATTTGCTGAAGAACGTCTAAAAATAAGTTTAATGGTTTGTTTATTAGTGACTGCGATATCAGTGAAGGTGAAGTGATAATTTTTAAAAGAGACGATTGTTAAAGAAAGAGGTGTAAGAAAAACCTTGTTAGAGAGCAGCAAGCAGCCAAGGAAATCCAATCACTAGCGGGGTTTTAAATCATCAACTATGCCTGCGAACTTGACTCGTTCAAAAATTTATGCTTTCAATTTTAAAGAGAAATGTTTTTTTGTTTGGGAAGTTGCTCGCAGAAGAATTTAAACTACAACTCTACAGGAAGCCAGATTATTAAATGTTCGACTTCCACAAGGTAACGAACCTCAAGATGAAAGAGAGAATTATGACGTCTGCATCAGCGTTGGCATTAAGAGGTGATGAATGGGGTCAACAGATAGTGGATCGTTTGAGTAGGGGACAAATTTGGGTTTGACATCTCCTAATCATGCCTAAGGACACAAAAAATAAAATAATTTCCTGCATCAAACGCACAGTGGACCCCCTTTTTGAACCTCTCTTGACTGGACTATCAATTACAAGGGCAATTTTCAAATCCCCTTGAGATTGCCATAACACATAATGTTAAATTAACCTCTATAACGCGACTATTATTACCCAAACAACCTCAATAACACGGATTTTTTCCAATTCACAACGTCACTCAGAACCTCTATAACAAGTCGTTTTGAGAAGTCAACCTCGATAATGCGACTCTATACAGGAATGGGTCAACCTTTAACAAGTCCAGACTTGAAAACCCCGCCCCACCCCGCATTTAGTGATTCCATTAACCTTGATAACATGACTGATAGCCAAAATAACCTTGATAACACGACCCTCAACAAAAAGAGCACCTCGATAACAAGACTGTTTCCCTAATCCCCTTGAGACACTTCTTATCGAGGTTCTCTGTATTTATAAAATTTGGTTTTATAGATCATCAGCAAGTTACTGATTAAATTAACTAATTAATTTGATAGAATGTTTTTGTGTTGGTGCAAAGTCACGGAAGAGTGCTAATTAGCCCTCCAAAGATTTGAATGACAGCGACAGGCATAAACAAACCAAATTAAAGTAAATATAAAATGGTTGTGTGTGAAAACTCACATAAAAAGGGTTTTGCTGGTATTGTGAACATGAAATTTGTTAGAATAAGGGGAAAGGTGGGCACGCAAAATGTTGATGCTTTTTGACAAAATAGACACTATAAGGATTTCTTTTTTTTAGGGTTTTCAACAAAACACTAAAAAGGACTTAAAAATATAGGGGCTTCCAGTAAGCTCCTGTTTCTATTAATCCCACTCTAACCTGTAGCATTTCTAGGTTCTTAGGTCTAGTGGATCGTTACTTGAAAGTTTCTTAGGCTACTTTGGCACAACAGACTACAGAAATAATAGCCATTAAACTAGACATTATTATGATTGTGACATTTCATGGGTTTCATACTTGGGTGGAGCCAGAAATTAGGAACTATCCTCGGTTTATTCAGAGTCGAGTAGGACATGCCTCCTTGATCTAAAACTAACTTGAGGCCAGTTTGCGTTATATAGTGTCTGCTATAGACTAAATCACTATAGTAGTAGTTAAAATAAAAAGTTTAACTACCAACCAATTTGCTTCGAAGTAAGGTTACATCTTCAAGTCTTTCCTCTATAGTGAATTCCTGATATTCATATTTGCTAATAAGATTCTCTATTAATACTTTGATAAGTTCGGTTTTAAGATCCCTCCAACAACTATCCGCCCTAAATTTAGATCTCAACTCCAGGTTAATCATTCTGGTACCCATCTGCTGTACTGCATCTCATGTAACACTTCACAACTTGGAACTCTAATCCTATTGGTACAGAGGTTGTAAAAGGCTGTAAGCTGTCTGACTGTTTCTATCTTCCCTAGACCTAGGATATTTTATTAAAACAGTTTTTCAACAATAAGTACATAATAAAGAGGTTGATTATCAAGGGCGGGATACATGCTTCATAATGAAACTCTCGGCACACTATGCTACAGTAAGATAAGTTACATTACCTCTTCTTCTTCTCTACGTCTCTTCATGACCTCTTCGAGTCTCTTTGTGTTTAGTCTGAAATCCCTGGTTGTTGTCAGTTTCATGTTGGCTGTCAGGCTTGGGTCCTATTTCCACAAAAATTCAGTATTTTAAGTTAACAATACAACCAATTATAAGTTATGTTGTTCATGTTGGATAGTATATACATGATACCCTCCTAAATGGGCAATATTCTGCAATACATACTTTAGTGTGTTCATCCAAATAAAAAATCCCTAAATGACAAATAAATAACATGGGAAGTGAAAAGAAACACCGAGAAAAAAACTGATATGAAAAATAATTATATCCTGCACAATTATGGATCTTTGGGACATTGAACATCTAATGTGTCCCTGTGTATGTGGCCTTAAGCTTTATTATTTGCATGCATTTAAACGCTAATAAATTTCAAGATAAAAAAAACATTTTTATATACTACGTTTTTAAATTTTCTGTTGAATCATATGTAATGTTGATAATATAATATATAATGTTAGTGAAAAAAAAAAAGTTCCAAATTCATTTATTTCACATAAATGACAACCATCTAGAGAGCTGATCTTAAGATCAGCTTTTATAGATTTAAACCTATAAAAGGACAAATCTTTGTACAACGGATCTCCCCAACACCAAATCTAAACCGTGCCATCGATAGATTTAAAATAATATTAATAATATAATCGATAAATAATATAATCGATATATTTCCTGTTTTGCTGTCATTCAATGTTTACGTCTAATAAAAAATCACAAATTTGAGTCCCGTCAAAATGAAGATTGTAAATACTATGGGATATGTCAAAACAAATAAAATAACTTACGGATTTTTTCCAAACTAACTTTCCACACAGCACAATTTTCTGAAAACTAATTAAATTCTGCTGTTGTGTTCTGAGCTATATTTAAAGTTTCAAATGTCTAGCTATTCGGGAAGTTAGTTAGAAATCGATTGCCAGATTTGTACTGGACAAACAAACAAACAAGAAAGTAAGCTAATAAAAACGTAGTAAAATCATCAGAGTTGAACCATTTTCAGCTTGGATGGTTTTAATTTTGCCAGCAGTTTGGTCACTACTAGAAGCTTATGTGGTGTATACACACCACATAAGCTTTTACATATAAGATTTTATAAGGTATCAAGATAATGAAGTGGAACCAGCAAAAAGTGGATACTAGTCAGAAATAGCAAATTCTGTCAACTAAAGCATTTTTTTTCAGTAGGCCGTCTTCTTGACACTAGAGGAAGTGCACTGGTTCTACAGAGCAATGTGTCACAGTGTTGTATAGACAAATGTGACATTGGGATATGGAGGAAGTTCACTGGTTCAACAGAGCAATGTGTCACAGTGTTGTATAGACAAATGTGACAGTGGGATATGGAGGAAGTGCACTGGTTCTACAGAGCAACAGTGTTGTATAGACAAATGTGACAGTGGGATATGGAGGAAGTGCACTGGTTGTACAGAGCAATGTGTCACAGTGTCGAACAGAACAATGTGTCAGTCGGATATAGAGGAAGGGCACTAGTTGTACAGAGCAATGTGTTACCTTGCACTTGTTACTGAGCTGAGTGACACACTTGGTGAAGTTTTCGAGCTCAGCTACGAGTCTGGGGATGTAGACAGTTTGTTTCTTGGCTTGGTTCAGCACCTTTCTACTTAACTTCTTTTCTTCCTCGTTTTCGTCCACTGCCTGCAAAACCAAATTCCCATACAATAAAACCACTGTCCCTATTCATTATAATATTTTTTTTTGTTTACTTGTTATAAATAACAAATATGCTATTGTTTTTACAAATTACATAATCAGTTCTACTCTAAGACTTGAGAAAATTAACTTATTTATTAAAGTAAAGAAGTAGACAAAATATTAATAGTATAGTACTTTTAATCATTC